>CM076574.1:912348433-912928661 GCA_034641835.2 Pinus albicaulis
ATACTATATATCCATCTCCCTAATCAAGAGAATATCACATGTTGCTACTGCAGGATATTCTTACAATTTCCCCACACTTTGAATTTGTTGGGTGTGGAGCGTGATTATCTTGTTTACTTTGTATCACAGCATTGGACCCCTGTACCTTAAAAGGGGCGGCAACGCCGCCCGAAATTTAATCACTACCGTGGGGGTTCCAGGGGGGGGCGGCAACGCTTTTCGGAGCCCCCCCCTGTCGGGGGTTCGGGGGCAGCGCTCCCGAAGCTAAAAATAGATGTAAAATTGCCTTGTAAAAGTATAGTAATTTCTAGTCAATCTAGGCCGTTCATTAGGCAAATGATCTGACGGTAGAAGTTATGTTTAGATTAGGGTTTTTTGCCCTAGAAGGCAACCCCTTGTATATATGAGGGTATTGTATTGCGGCTGGGTATGATGAGTGTATTCTCGGAGAGAGAAACAGAGAGGGAGACTGAGAGAGAGAATAGAGGATATTACAACAGATCTGCTGTAGGTTTTGTATCTTCAATTTTTGCTGGATAATAGAAAGGAAGGACTGGCTGTTCGGGGTGGACGTAGCCCAAACTGGGTGAACCACGTATATCTGTGTCTCTCTGGTTTTATGTGTTTTGTGTGCTTGTATTTTCCGCACATTTTATGTGTTTCATTGCTCTGTAATATTTAATTTTCTAACAACTGGTATCAGAGTCGAAGGTATATTTGGCTGATAAACTCGCAGGAAAAAAGGGTTCCTGGTTCGAGTGGGAGCAATGGAGGACGATGGTAAGTTTAGGGTCGAGAAATTTAACGGCCAAAATCTCCTCCTTTCTCCTGCAGGAAGATGTATAAAGATTATCTCAATGTAAAAGATCCGTACCTACCATTGAGCGTGGAAAACAAAGAAGTCAGCGACCATTTGTTGGGATGAATGGAACATTCGATAGAAAGGCACTTGGAACAGCATTTGCCAGGTTCATGCTTTCACGCTTCAATATTTTATAAACAACAGATGAGGTTTGATTTTACATCGTTTAAATCATAAAGCCTCACTTTCAAACAAGGTATTTCTTATGAAACGACTATTTAATATGAAGATGTCGGAAGGTGGATCTGTTGCAGACCATTTAAATGAATTTAATATAGTTACCAGTCAGTTAAGTTCTGTAGGGGTAAACTTTGATGATGAAGTTAGAGCTCTGTTATTCCTGTGCTCATTACCAGAAAGCTGGAATGGTTTAGTTATGGCCATTAGTAACTCTGTCTCTGGATCTAGTACTTTAAAGTTTGATGATGTTGTTGGTGCCATCCTTAGCGAGGAAATGCGACGGAAAAGCTCCGGTGAGACATCAGGTAATGCTTTGAGTGCAGAGTCTAGGGGAAGAAGAATGGAAAGAGGAAAGAGCTCGGGATATCGCAGTAAATCAAGGAAAGGAAGATCCAAGTCTAGATCAGGGATAGTGTGCTGGAATTGCGGAAAGAAAGGACACCTAAAGAAAGACTGTAGATCTCGGAAGGGAAAAGAAGGAGACACACAGCAAGAAAACAATCATGAAGCAAATGTGACAGGTGATGTGTTACAAGATGCTTTGATTCTTTCTTTCTAAAATGTTACTGATTCTTGGGTTGTAGATTTAGGGGCTTCATTCCATGCCACACCTGATAAGAAATATTTTCATGACTATGTTCAAGGAGATTTTGGACAAGTTCGTTTGGGTGATGATAAACCCTGTAAAATTGTTGGAATGGGTAAAGTTCTTGTAAAACAACAGAATTGAAACCAATGGCTACTAAAGGAGGTAAGGCATGTTCCAGATCTGAAGAAAAATCTGATTTCAACAGGGCAGTTAGGCAGTGAAGGTTGTGTGACAACTTTCACAGATAAAACCTAGAAGGTCACCAAAGGAGCCCTGGTAATAGAAAAAGGCGAAAAGGTTGGTACATTGTATTTATGCAATGGTATTTCTAACTCTGTTAATGCTTTAACTTCCAAAGGAGAAGATGCAACATTATGGCATCATAGGCTCGGACACATGAGTGAGAAGGGAATGAAGATTCTCCACTCAAGAAATTTGTTGCCAGGTTTGAAGAATGTTGATTTGGATTTTTGTGAGAATTGCATTTATGGAAAACAGAAGAGAGTCAGATTTCTCAGAGTTGGGAAAGAAAAGAAGAGCGAAAAATTGGAGCTTGTGCATACAGATGTATGGGGACCTGCTCAGGTATCATCTCTCGGTGGCGCTCGTTATTATGTTACTTTTATTGATGATGCAACTAGAAAAACATGGATTTATTGTATTCAGAATAAATCTGATGTATTTGATACTTTCAAGAAATGGAAAGCTTTGGTTGAGATTGAGACAGGAAAGAAGTTGAAGTGTCTCAGATCAGAAAATGGAGGTGAATATTGAAGCAAAGAGTTTGATAGGTACTGCTCAGAGCATGGAATTCATAGAGAGAAGACAGTTCCAAGAACACCACAAGAAAATGGTGTGTCAGAAAGGATGAACAGAACAATCATGGAGCGTGCAAGGTGCTTGAGATTGCATGCAGGATTGCCTTTACAATTTTGGGCAGATGTTGTAGATACTGTTGTTTATCTAATAAACAGAGGGCCTTCAAGTTCCTTGGATGGTGGTATTCCAGAGGAAGCATGGACAGGTAAAAAGGTAAACTACTCTTTTTTAAAGCCTTTGGTTGTGAGGCCTTTGTCCATATTAATAAAGAAAATAGAACAAAGCTTGAGGCAAAATCAAAGAAATGTACCTTTATTGGATATGGTGCTAATGATTTTGGTTATCGCTTATATGATTATGAAAATAAAAAAATCATTAGGAGCAGAGATGTAATATTCAATGAAAAGGTCTTGTATAAGAATCAGCTGCAGGAAAAGAAACAAGAAAAAGAAAGAAAGGAATACGTGGTTCTTGATGAGATATCTGAAAAAGTAAAGGTGCCTGAAAATAATAATAATCAACAACCACAGCAGCAGCAACCACCACAACAGCAACAGGCACCTCAAACACCTGAAAGTGGTGTTAGAAGATCTACCATGATAAGTAGACCCCCTGAACGATACTCTCCTTCATTATATTATTTATTGTTGACTGATTCTGGTGAACCTGAATGTTATGAAGAAGCAATGCAGGTTGAAAGCAGGAAGAAGTTGGAGCTAGCCATGGAAGAAGAGATGGACTCCTTAATGCATAACCAGACTTGGGACTTAGTCAGGTTGCCTACAGGTAAAACTACATTGCAGAATAAATGGGTTTACAGGCTGAAGGAAGAAGATGGAGGAAAACAGAGGTACAAAGTTAGACTTGTGGTGAAGGGGTTTGCACAAAAGAAAGGTATTGATTTTGATGAAATATTTTCTCCTGTTGTTAAGATGAATTCAATCAGAACTATCTTAAGTCTTGTAGCAGCGGAAGATTTACATCTTGAACAATTAGATGTAAAGACAACATTTCTCCATGGAGATTTGGAGGAAGAGATATACATGCAGCAACCAGAAGGATATGAGGTAAAAGGGAAAGAAAAATTGGTGTGCAGGTTAAAGAAGAGCTTGTATGGCTTAAAACAGGCCCCAAGGTAGTGGTATCTAAAATTTGATAGGTTTATGTCTGAACAAGGTTATACTAGATGTCACTCTGATCATTGTGTTTATCTGAAAAGGCAAATTGATGGCAGCTATATTATACTGTTATTGTATGTAGATGACATTCTTGTTGCAGGGTCTAACATGCATGAAATAAATGTGCTCAAAATAAAATTGGCAAATTCATTTGCAATGAAGGATTTGGGAGCTGCAAAACAAATCCTTGGTATGAGGATAACTAGAGATAGGAAAAATCGCAAATTAACACTGTCTCAGAATGAGTACATAGAGAAGGTGTTGAAAAGATTTAATATGA
The DNA here is from genome assembly GCA_034641835.2 of Pinus albicaulis. NCBI lineage: Eukaryota > Viridiplantae > Streptophyta > Pinopsida > Pinales > Pinaceae > Pinus > Pinus albicaulis. The sequence goes on from CM076574.1 coordinate 912,352,342, forward strand.
AGAATGCAAAACCAGTTAGTACACCTTTTGCTAGCCATTTCAAACTTAGTAAGGAGATGTGCCCAAAGACCCAAGAAGACATGGATTATATGTCTAAAGTTCCATATGCATCAGCAGTTTGAAGTTTAATGTATGCAATGGTCTGCACAAGGCCTGATATTGCACATGCAGTGGGAGTTGTAAGCAGGTATATGAACAACTGGTGAAAAGAACATTGGATGGCAGTAAAATGGATTCTCAGATATTTGAGAGGTACCAAAAATCAAGCATTATGCTTGGGTGGTTCAAACATTGCTCTACAGGGATATGTTGATGCAGATATGGCAGGTGACAGAGATAACAGGAGGAGCACTACAGGATATGTATTTACTGTAGGAGGAACAGCTGTCAGTTGGGTTTCAAAAATCCAAAGTGTTGTTGCACTTTCAACAACAGAAGCAGAGTATGTTGCTGCTACAGAGGCTAGTAAAGAAATGATTTGGTTACAAAGGTTTATGGATGAATTGGGTAAGAAGCATGATATGGGCACACTATACAGTGATAGCCAAAGTGTTATTCATCTTGCAAAGAACTCAGCATTTCATTCCAGGACTAAACACATACATCTCAAGTACCATTTCATACGGTCAGTATTGGAAGATGGAGAGTTGAAGTTGGAAAAGATACACACTAGCTAGAATCCTGCAGATATGCTAACAAAAGTTGTAACCAGGGAGAAACTGAGAACATGCTCAGTTTCAATTGGTCTTCAAGGATGACGATGAAGATGAGAAACAACCAAGTCCAAAGAGGATTCATTGTCCAGTAAATGAAGCAGCGACGGAGTTGCTACAATCAGTCTCTAAGTGGGAGATTGTTGGGTGTGGAGCCTGATTATCTTGTTTACTTTGTATCACAGCATTGGACCCCTGTACCTTAAAAGGGGCGGCAATTCCGCCCGTAATTAATCACTGCCGTGGGGGGTCCAGGGGGGGTGGTATTGCTTTTAGGAGCCCCCCCTTGGCGAGGGCTTTCGGGGGTAGCACCCACGAAGCTAAAAACAGATGTAAAATTGCCTTGTAAAAGTATAGTAATTTCTAGTCAATCTAGGCCATTCATTAGGCAAATGATCTGACGGTAGAAGTTATGTTTAGATTAGGGTTTTTTGCCCTAGAAGGAAACCCCTTGTATATATGAGGGTATTGTATTGCGGCTGGGTATGATGAGTGTATTCTCGGAGCGAGAAACAGAGAGGGAGACTGAGAGAGAGAATAGAGGATATTACAGCGGATCTGCTGTAGGTTTTGTATCTTCAATTTTTGCTGGATAATAGAAAGGAAGGACTGGCTGTTCGGGGTGGACGTAGCCCAAACTGGGTGAACCACATATATATGTGTCTCTCTGGTTTTATGTGTTTTGTGTGCTTGTATTTTTCGCACATTTTATGTGTTTCATTGCTCTGTAATATTTAATTTTCTAACAGAATTGTGAATACCTTCCAAGTTTATGAGAAACAAGAGCAACATTGAGTCAAGACTCGTGAAAGGAGCCACACCACCCAAGACCAAAGACTCAAGGGTGGCCAAAGTGCAATAATGCACCAATTTCCAACTGTATCGAATCATCCACATATGGCATGAAGAGTAGTGTTGGTTCTCACACCATATACTTCCTAGGTACCTTTACTCAATGCATCATTTGTAGGAGCCATAACCATGAAACAGAGATGTTCCCCATGCTAAAAATATTTTGTCATCTCTACATTCAAGACTATATTCAAGAAATGAAAGTGTTTGTAGCCCTATTACACCACCAAAAGAGAATGAATTTTCTATCAAATAAACAACCATAACAAAAACTATTCCACCATGTAACGATGACACGCGACACCATATATGATTCATCTCATCATGCATGGGAACCATGTCTCATGCTATATGCTCATATTTCCTTGGTTTTGAGGCCGTTTGAACTACCACAATGGTAGTAGTACCTTAAACAGTGCAAACCCAACCTATTTTCACCCTGTCAACCTCATGTGGTTTCACGACATAAACCACATAATCCTATTCATGTCTCTCGAATAGCACTGTTAGGCCCGACTAAATTCCTCACAACATCACACAAACCAATTCCCCCTTAGAAATCTTGTTTCACTGTCATGAATATATTATAGAAGCCATGACAAAACTAGATTGTCCGTGGGACTTAATCCATCACTGCTTATTTTTTTTTCCAAAAAAAATGTTCATGCATACCAGCCCAAAAACCTAGGATATATGCGCCATTTAATTGAAATACTTTCTTCCATATCAAAATTTATATTGGTTCAAAAATCCTATCCCAATACCCGATGCATTTAAAGAAGGGAATATTTCAAATATTTGACCAAATATTAAGGCGAATATCTCAAGAAAACCAGGCAAAATTGAAGAAATCTCACTAGGGGCAGCATGGTCCCCATATGAAGTGGTCACACATACAAACTTCTTGCAAGATTACAAGGATATATTCACATGGGATTATTCAGAAATGCCTTCGCTAAGCCCCACCATCATAGAACACCACATTAACACCTGGCCTGACATATTAGTATTCCTCCAAAATTAGCATCAATTACACCCATCCAAAGCAGAAGAAATCAAAGAGGAGATAGACAAGCTTCACAAAGTCGGATTCATTTACCCAATTGCCTACACATCGTGGGTTTCCAACCCACTACCCATCATAAAAAAATAGGGCACCATCTGAGTCTTCACCAATTTTCGAGATTTAAATAAAGTTTTTCCCAATGAAAACTACCCTACCCCTTTCATACACTAGGTCATTGATGCCTGCGTTGTTCATGAGAACTTGTCCTTCATGGATGGATTCTTAGGGTATAGTGAATTTCAAATCTGGCATACAGATCGGTACAAGACTGCATTCATTACTCCCTAGGGCACGTTCGCATATCAAGTTATGCCTTTTAGTCTTAAAAACATTGGAGCTACCTTCAAACAGGCCATGAATTATATCTTCCACCATTTGGATCACCTCATCTTAGCATTCTTGGACGACCTCACAGTATGATCGAATAAACGAGGTGACCATCTCAAGGACTTACGGTTGGTATTTCAATGGTGACGACACTACAACCTACTATTGAACCCCCTCAGGTGTGTCTTCTATGTTAATGCAAGAAGACTATTAGGAGTCTTCATATCCCAAAAATGGATCAGAGTTGGTCCCCTTAAGGTGTTGTGAAACCAGCTCCAAAAATAGAAGAAAAGAGATATAAATTCCTTAGAAATAATCCACTTCGAGGGGGCAACCTCCAATATATTACATGAACAATTCTTGGATGATACAAATGAAAAAACCTCCTTTCTATATATAGGAGTCCATGGGGCCACAATGTAATCCTAGCTGACCTAAAACTAATAATTTAAGGGCAAAATAATAACAATATGGGGGTTACAAGGGTACAAAAATAAAAATAAGGGTTTTACATTAACAACAATAAGGGAATATACTAGTAATATAAGGACCTAACATGCTCCTCTCCTTCAAAATGGTGTTGTCCTCAACACTTGAGTACATCCAGGTACTTTTCTATAAAATTCTCATCTTCCCATGTAGAATCTTCAGTGGGTAAGTTCTTCCATTTGATGAGATACTCTGAAATTGATCAATTTCGTAGTCGTCTAGTTCTTGTTTTCGTGACTGCTTTAGGTTCCAATATGGTTTTTCCTTCCTCATCAAGTTCTGGAAATATTTTTTGAACTGGAATTTTGTCCCTATAACCTTTTTTAAGCATGAAACATGGAAAACTAGATGCACTCGTGAAGAGGCAGGAAGCTCCAATTTGTATGGATTAGTACCAATCTTTTGAAAAACCTTGTAAGGACCATAATACTTTGGTGATAATTTATTATCCTTCTTAGCTTGCTTGAGGGACATTTATTTGTATGGTTGTATCCATAAAAATACCCAATCTCCCACATCAAAATTTCTCTCACTGCGATGTTGAAATGCCTGTTGTTTCATCCAATTTTGTGCCAAATTTAGGTTATCCTTTAAGAATTGGAGAAATTATTGTTGATGCTTGATGTGATCCTCCACTGCTTGAACCCTATCATTTTCCCTTAAAGAAGATGTCATGGATGGTGGATGATATCCATAAAGTTCCATAAATGGGGTCATTTTTGCTATAGTATGGAAGGAAGTGTTATATCACCATTTACTAGCCAGAGGTAACCACTTGACCCATTGTGCTTGCTTAACGGATACAAAACAATGAAGATATCCTTCCAAAAATTTATTCACTATCTCTATTTGACCATCTAATTAAGGATGATAATGTGACCTATGAGCTACTTGAGTACCCAAACAAGAAAATAATTTCGTCCAAAAATTTCTTGTAAAAATAGGATCTCTGTCACTTACAATAATCTTTGGGTTTCCAGTAGCTTTTGAATTATTTACATAAATTCAGTAGCACCTGTACTCGCTTTAAATGGATGAGATAATGAAAAAAAAATTACATACTTCGTAACTCTATCAATTACCACCATGATGGCACTCCTTCCTTTGGACTTAGTTAAACCCGTGATAAAATCCATTGAAATGTCCTCCAAACATTGACCTGTAATGGATAAAGATTGTAGAATACTCGCGGTATTAGTTGTCTCCACTTTATTTTCCTTGCAAACCAAACCTCCCACCACAAAATTTTTAATATCAGATTTAAGGTCATCCCAAAAAAATTCTTTCTTCACCCTGTGGTAAGTTTTTAAAAATCCCGAGTGTCTTGCTAAAGGAGAAGTGTGCAATTCCAAAAGAATATCTTGTTTTAGTTTGGAATTCTTGCAAATATATAGGCGATCTTTGTACCATAAGGAATTATTTTTCCAACTAAATGTATTAGATGTAATAGGATCTTGCTGCAACTTTTCAATGAGATTCCACACTTCTTTGTCCTTGTTCCATTCATCCCTTGCTTCGGTTATCCAATCTGGTTGGATAATTGAAATGGCACAAAGCAATGCTCCCACCTCTTCATCCTTTCTTGAGAGTGCATATGCAACAACATTTAGATTTCCTTTTTTGTAGACGATTTCAAAGTCATAACCCAACATCTTTGTGACCCATTTTTGTTGCTCTTCTAAAGATAGTCTTTGTTTCAAAAAATGTTTAAGACTATCATGATAGGTTTTTACCTTTAACTGTCTTCCCATTAGGTAAGGTCTCCATTTCTTTAGTCCATGTAGTATTGCCAACATTTCTTTCTCATAAGCCTTTTGTAAATACTTTCCTTCAATTGAACGGCTTTAAAAAGAAATGGTTCTTCCTTCTTGCATTAAAACAACACCAATTCCATTTCCTGAGGCATCAGCTTCCACAATAAAGGTTTTTTTGATGTCTGGCATAGCTAAGACTGGTGCTAGGCACATTGCCTATTTAAGATGTTCAAAGGCCTTAGTTGCTTCATGATTCCATGAAGATGAATCTTTCTTCAATAATGTTGTTAGAAGTGCTGCTATTCTCCCATAATTCTTAACAAACTTGCAATAATACCTTGTTAACATGATAAATCCACGCAGCTACTTTATGGTTGTGGGGACTTTCCTTTCCTTAATGCCTTTAATTTTTTTAGGGTCTACCTTCACACCCTCGTGAGATACAATATGACCCAGATATTCCACCTCTTGTACTCCAAACAAACATTTGGATGTTTTTGCATATAATTGTTACTCCTCCAATATTTTGAGCACCCTGTCAACATGTAGAACATGATCCTTTGAAGACCTATTGTATATTAGTATATCATCAAATAATACTAGCACAAGTTTTCCAAGGAATGGTTTGAATATGGAATTCATCAACCCTTGAAATGTAGAAGGGACATTGGTAAGGCCGAAAGGCATGACCAAAAATTAATAATGACCCTTAGGAGTTTGAAATGATGTTTTCGAAATATATTCAGTCTTCATTATAAGTATATGATATCTTGAATGAAGATCCAACATGGTAAAATAAATTTCTCCATGTAATTCATCCAATAATTCATCAATCATAGGAATCAGAAGTTTATCTTTAATAATGAGCTTATTGAGCTCCCTATAATATGGACACATGCACCATGATCCATATTTATTATGCATCGATACTATTGGAGCAGAGAAAAAACTTTGACTAGGTTGAATTATACCAGCTTCTAACATTTCTACAATCATACGTTCAATTTCTCTCTTTTGGACATAAGGATATTTGTAAGGCCTAATTTTTGGAGGAACACTTCCTGGAATCAAATGAATAGAATAATAATGATCACGAATAGGTGGCATTCCTTTTGGAATATCAAAAACCTTGGAATGATTGTACAAGACTTTTTGGAGATCTAGAGAAATAGATGATTTTGATGTTGGAACTTCTAGTGAGAATAATTGTGAAATTACGCCCTGTTGTTCTATCTTTATAAGATTTGTCATGACATTAGAGCTTATTATATTTCGTGGCTTCCCTATGATACCCTGTAATTCGATATCCTTTCCTTCCGAAAAACAATTCAAGAAAAATTCTTGAAAATTAAAAGCTACCATCCCCAAAGATTCTAACAATTGTAGTCCTAGTACAACATCAACACCTCCCTTTGGGATGGAAAGAATTGGACTGTTCAATACATATTCCCCCATGGCTATCTTGATATTATGGCATATTCCAGAGAAATTTATAGTTCATCCATTTGCAACCATCACTTGACATTCTGGTGCTGGGTATAGGAAACAATTCAATTCCTTGGCTACCTTACAATGAATAAAATTATGGGTACTACCCGTATCAATCAAAACTATTACCCTTTTCTTCTTGATATGTCCTTCTATCTTAAGAGTTTTAGGAGTGGTAATTCCTTCCAATGCATTACATGATATGGTCAGACTCATTCCTTCTTCTTCAAGAGTTTCTTCCTGGTGTATATCCTCTACTTTTGAAGTTTCTTCTTCATTTTATTCCTCCTCTTCACAATCTATGTAAAATAATTTCTTCTCAATGGACTTATGACTTTTAATGTATTTGATATCACAAATGTAGCAAAGCCCTTTTTCTCTTTTTTCTTCCAATTGTTGTGGTGTCAACCTTGTAGGTCGTGGAAGTCTAGGAGTAGCAATACTTCCATCTTTATAGATGTGAGTCGTAGGCTTCCTTGTTGCCATAATTTTAATTTCAATTTTTCTTGCCAACCTGAATGCCTTCTCCAATGATTCAAGTTCCCAAACATGAAATTCATGTTGGATGTTATCCTTTAAATTCCCTATGAATAAATCAATATTGTATTCCTTTGGAATATCAGTTACCCTTATATTCAATTTTTGAAAGTCTTCAATGTGCTCAGCCGCGGAACCCTTTTTTTGAGATTTATTAATTGGCTAAAGAAGGTGTTTCTCTTTTTATCATCATAACATGATATCGTTTCCTCCGTAAAAATTGACCAAGTGATAATTGTTTTATGGGATAAAAGCCATCGATACCATACAAATGTATTTTTTTCTAAATGTAAAGTTGCAATGCATAACTTTGTGTGTTTTTCACATTATTGATATCAAAATATTGCTCCATCTGTAGTATCCATGTTACGGGGTCCTTTCCATCAAACTTCCTCATATCCATCTTTGGAATATGGTGGTTCTTCCATCCAACATTAGAATTTATGAAATCACGATTAACATTTATTTTGTTCTCATCATGATTTTCCTCTACTATCTTTTCGCCATTAGGAAAAATTTCTTGTATCAACTTTTCCAAACCTTCGATGTCTACTTTTATATCATTCTTCATGTTTTCCATGTTTTCTTTCATTTTTCCAACGATCTTAGATTCCATGTCATCCATCCTAGCTTTCATTCCCACTTCCATGCCATCCATCCTATCTTCTAAACCATTCATCTTAGTTTCCATGCGTTTCTTCAAAACTTCCATTTCATTTTTTGTTTCTCTTTGGGATAGCGAAATTTGGTGCACCTGCTCTTGTAATTTTGATATCTCGTTTTTTATTTCTTCACCTTCATCAGTCACAGTAGAGCCTCCTGAAGGCTTAATGTGTGTTGAATTCTTTTTAGGGAGAATCTGAGAACCCCATACTGATATATATTCTTCAATATGCCCTTAGAATAAATTCAAACTAATGTTTTTCAAACGAGACTTATGTAATTCGAAAAAAATACACACCTTTTCCTTGCTTTTTACGAGCTTGATATTGAAACTGAATTATCTCTACAATTTTGGATCTTAAATATCTAAAATTTAGCCCTGAGGTATCCATATTAATCCTCTTTCAAATGCCACATCTCTTACCTGATTTGGATTCTTCAATACAAATTTATGTCCAATCTCCCAGAATGACCTAATTATGGATTGGATCAGTAGAGAGAACTTGTATGACTTACCACGTGCTACCGTTTGCTCCTTTGGCTCTGAAATTTATAGAAAGGAAACTAAATTCTGTGCAATTATAGTAACTTTGTACAAAATTCCAATCCAATGCTCAGAGAGCGAGTCATGCAGATTTTCTGATGATCACCTCTTTTAGATGAAATTTGGGAGCCTCACAAAGACATAAGTTCTCAAGATCATATCTCCAAAAATGTTTCTAACCAAGCTCTGAAATCTTGCAACGATGTTCCTCAGGTTTTTTTTTTACGCTCTAACAATTTCAACTTCTGAAACTTTGTAGAAAAAAATTTATAGCTAAAATTCCATGATGACCTGTATGGTCCCTAGAATCCAAAGCTCTTATACCAAATGTTGTGAAAGCAGCTCCAAAAATAGAAGGAAAGTGATATAAATGCCTTAGAAATAAGCCACTTGAAGGGGGAAACCTCCAATACATTACATGAATGAAAAATTTTTGGATGATACAAATGAAAAACCCTCCTTTCTATATATAGGAGTCCATGGGGCCACAATGTAATCCTAGCTGACCTAACAATAATAATTTAAGGGCACAATAATAACAATATGGGGGTTATAGGGGTACAACAATAATAATAAGGGGGTTACAATAACAAAAATAAGGGAATATACTAGTAATATAACGACCTAACATAAGGTCTAGGAAATAAAATAAGCACCACCACCTAAAAATCTCAAGAAAATTCAAAGCCTGCAGGGGAAATCCAACTTTTTACGACACTTTTTGCCCGACTATGCCATTTCACTGAAAGGTTTCCTAGGCCTAATACATTAAGGAATTATGTTCAAATGGGAAGATCAGAGTCAAAATTCTTTTGAGGCTCTAAAAGACACCTTGTCTTCAACCCCCTTGATGATCCAACCTAATTATGACAAAGACTACAGAGTATCTCTATCTACATTAAACACTGCCCTAGATGGGGTGTTATTCGAAGATGGACCGGATAATTAAGATCAAATAATCTATTAAATCAATAAAAAACTACTTTTCCCTGTGTTAAAATAAGAACCAGAAGAAAAAAATTATCTATACCTAGTACACGTTGTACAAAAAATTTGGCATTACATCATCCTAAGGACTACAACAGTCATAGAAACTATCAATTGCATCAGATATCTTCTAATCCACCATATGATGAATCATAAGTACACCTGATGGGTAGTCATACTATAGGAATTTGACATGTAGTTTAGCTCCCCCACGAGAAAAAAAATCATTAATCCTAGGTGAGTTCATCACTAACATTCCAAGTTTCACTCAAGGATCCCCAGTTAATGACTCACTTCTAGATGAACATCTATTATTAGTGATGACTGAGGACCATTTGTACAGTGACATCCTTATATTCTTGTGAACGAAAAATTCTAAGATGGAAGGAACATCCACCATCAGGCCCCCTGGTAACTTGTCATGGCGGCCATCCTTTATCGAAGAGACGCTGACACTATTTTAGGTTGATGCTTCACACACGACCAAGATGAGAAAGCCCTAAATGAATACCATAGTGGGGCTTGCAGTGGCCACCTATCATGGATGTCAACTTCCCAAACAGGCTAGTTATTTTTGGCTGAAATTATTCCATTATTTCATTCAAGTAGTAAAAGGTTAGTGTCAACGATTACCTTAATCGAGTTTGAGATAGAAAAATAGTACCGAGCATTATTTATAGGATCAGAGAGCATCATAACTCAGATCATTGAGCATCTTCATATCATTGAGTATCATAACATAACAATGATGTTGTGGTAGATCTACATTGACACCCAGGAATTTTTTTGTTGCAACATCATAACATGGAAGTTACCCGAATCATAGCATAGATGGTCACTTGAATTCTGTAATAGGTTTGAAACCTTGTCCTCCAACACCGAACCTGTGATGAAGATCCGAAGTGTGTTTGCGGTCTGAAAGTTCAGAGATGTCCAAAATTTTGTGGTAGAAATGTGAAACTATACCCATTTATATATAGTTGTTTTCCATAGTTATTGAGCCGACTTGACAATGTGAAGTGTTGCGTCTTGATTTGGGCCAATTTGAAGACTAATTGATGTCGTCTTAAGGAGACAGTTTTGGTGACTTGTGTCACTTGACTTGAGCACTATATTCGAGGTAGATTTAGAGGATGATGACCTTGAATAAGATGAATTCATGGAGGAGCCTTTTTACAACCTAATGTTACATGATTTAAAATTCTAAAAATTGGATCAAATTAGATCTATAACAACTAACCTAGAAGTCCACAATTGGGACCTTAATATAAATATGACCCAAGAATGAAACCCATGATTTTGTATGTCATTTAATAATAATAATAAGTTATTTTGGGAAATACATTAATAGCGAAGACCGAACCTAGTTACTTTCTTCAGCATTATGACTCTTAAAGCCTCATCCTTCTTCCCATTGATGAAAAACTTTTATAAGTTATCCCTTGAATGAGAACCACCATTTTCATAAAGTCCTATAACTCTTCACTCTTCAACAATGTTCCCATAGCTTGTACCCAAATTCCATAATTGTGTCCATTAAAATTTGTAAGATCTAGTTTGAAACTCATAATGTTGACCCACTTAGTTGATCCTAGATTTAGTTTGCAATTAGAAACCTCGAACAAATCCACTAAACAAATCTAAATTTTTAAGAGCATATACAACTTGCGTAAGACTTGTAGGCAACATGTTACATAGCAAAACATTAGCTTTAATACCATGTTGGAGAATCAAGGGATTTTTTATATTAGAAAACTTGTATTATAAAATAGAGGTGGTGTATAAACACATTGTTACAACACCTAAGAACAACCAAACATAGTTCAACATACAAAGAAGTCTAAGAAACAAATTTATTTACATACGCAACACATATAATCTATTGCTCACCATATAATAAATACACATGTGACACCATATTTTGTTGCACCAATATGTGACCAATACAATCCATAATTTTCTTAACATAAAATGAATAATAACATAATAATGATTTGAATGTAAAATTAAATGGAAAGTAGTCATGGTAGAATGGAATAAATTCAAAAGGTTGAGTTGGAATTCCAAAAGATAATGAAAACCCTACATAAGGAATACACACATCACAAGTAAGACTGACCTTAGAAAATTCTCCTTAATCATGGTCTTTCCTCCCAAAATTCACATTCAATAGAAAACTATATTTCCTCACATCCCCTACATTCCTATGTTTCTCACAATCATTCGATCAAGTTCAAACCCAATAGGGAAAGCAAAAAAAAAATGAAATCGAGGGGAGACATTGCATCCATTAAATGGAAACCAAACATAGATCTAGAGAACCCAAAGAGGAGTTTTTTAGCTCTTGAAAAATGGATTCGAGCCGTGGGCTAGCAAAAACTAGAGGACTCAAAAAATGCACAATTGGAACAGGGAATAGGGACTCCAAACTACTTGGCTCGAAATAGAATAATTAAAATTCCTAAATTTTCTTTCTAAAGATCTAGTAGGCTCATAAACCTCAACATGGTGACATTTTGATTTGAATTCCAAATGTGAATGAATAAAATATTTGGCCCAAATTTGTTGAAAACCACCTCCTCTAGCTCATAATCCACCAACTCTTCCTCCTCCATGTGGATTCCATAGTAAGAAACAAACATCTCATCTGGAAAGCATATTTGATTAGTAGTTGTGTGTCTTCAAAGGGTTTGTGGTGGCCATATTTGTACTTAAAAAATATAAATCATGTGGATAAAAAAATCATGGTTATCATTTAATGTTATTTTAAATTTTGACAAGGATATTAGAGCCTAACATTGTCCAGATCCCATTCACTCTTTGTCAAAACTACGCCTTGATCTAGTCTGAAACTCCTCACCCCTTTCTTTGTCTACAATTTTTCCGTGGACCTGTATGGTTTCTCCATTTTTGAATTCCTCTCCCATGGTAGATATGTTTTAATTTCCTATTTAACATTTTGAATCTGTAAAAAAAAATAAAAAACATAAAATTATTTATCATAACTATAATTATAATTAACAGTTAAACCATTCTAAATCCATATTAACGCTAGATCTACCAAGAGTCTAGAGAAATATCACATCTCTTAATGTGCAAACCTATTTTAGAGGAAAGTAGATTTGATCTCTCTAAGAATTTTATAAATACAAAATTAAGATAGATGTAAATCATATACAATAAAAAATATAAATAAATAAAATAAAATCACAAAAATATTGCAAATTCAACATGATTTCTACCATTAAAAGGATAACTTTAAAGTATTTATTATATTCTAATAATTTTGTTATTATTATTTATATTATAGTAAAATTTTTCTTTAAAATATTTTGATTTATGTCAATTTCATATTGGGAACTTTACTTCAAAATTCAAATCAAAGAGGGTAGGGTATGGCCAAGGAGGATTAGCGGGAAAACCAGACACCTATTAGTTAACATCACCAATCTGTTAACAAAAAAATAAAGAAGAGCTGCAATCAAATATGGTAGGGTATGGACAAGTAGGATTGAAGGGGAAACCATACATTGCTCCATTAACATCACAATAGAGAAGAGCTGCAGAAGGGGAGCTTAACACTCTTGCATTTCAGAGTTCGATTCAGGAAAAGATGATGAATTGGTGAGAGTAATTTGAATAAGACAAAAATGATGAATCAATTATTCAATTTCAAGAAGAAGAATATGACCCCTCCTTCCCCATCTATGGAGGAGGTTTATAAGAAGGTAAGCATTTAAACAATTATTAGCTGTTTAATATAGTTTCCTTGGATGATCTCACTAAGTAGCTATGGTAATTTATCATGTAAATTATTTTTTTGGTTGTGGGAGATAAACAAGAGTGGCGATGTGATTAACAAAAATATGAATAAATTTGACATGGAGCTCTGGATATACAAAGAAAGGTCCGAGCATGTTCTTCATATAACACTCTAAAAGCACATGCTATGCGCATCCTCAAGAAGAAAAAAAATGTATGTATATATGTTATGCATTTTAAACAATTGTGTGGGTTTTAATTTGTTTTAGATTACAATGTTTTAATCAAAGAAAACAAAATTATGCACAACCGTATGTTATAATTTGGATACAAAATTTAAAATTGAGTGGTGTTTGAAGTGTTGTTTGGTTGGGGGGAATTTTTAACCAGTGGGTTTAGGGATTCGAATACCGTTGGGAAAAAAATAGAACTCTTAAGATAAGGTGGATGTCCTATGCTACGTTGTGTGGGTGTGTTGAGGGTTTGAATCTAGCTGGAAAAATATTCATAGACTCATAAGCTAAGGTGATTTTACATGCTTCTGTTTCCTATCAACATAACAGGGACAAAATTTGTAACGCACCCTTGATCCACTCCAATAAATTCAAGTGGTTGCTATGTTGAGTGAATTTCCAAGTACAATTATCAGGATGTTATTCATACGGATAATGCACTGAAGTTACATATATGCTCATGGAAGTTCTAGAACATGGAAGAAATGGCTCATCACCCTCACGTTTAGGTCATACACTGGAGCAAACATAATCACTCTACTGTAGGGGTCCTGGGAAAAAGAATCGATTTCCAGAAACACATTAATAGGTCAATATTGATTAGTTTTAGTAACAGTTTCCCCTTACATTAGGACGACAAGAGAGGAAAGATTAAGTTTCATTGACTATATTGTTGGATCTGAGGATTTGAAGTCTGAAATAATGGAGCTCTGTGCACTTGGAGCATGATATATAAGATATGTCAAGGTGGTATTTACTTTTACTGGGAAAGGTAAAAGAGGAAAACGATTTTCACCTTTCAAAGTATCTACTTTAATGGCTTGTTCTCACCATAATGTTGTGTGCAATGGGGCCTCAAACAAAAAAAAAACCACTCAAACAACTTCAATATTTGCATTGATTTCTGAAAGTCCTGATGTTTCCCACATGTTTATACAATACGGAGATTTAAATCCACACCATGCTGCACAAGTTTTGAAATCATATGTAGATCCAAAACAATAACTCACTTTCTTCACATGAGCAACTCATAAACCAAAATTATTGCACCACATAGAGGTGTACAATTCTATGCTAGAAATTCTGGGGCCATCCCACATGTCCATTTCAATAACATAAATTCTAGATATGATGGAGAAAAAGCACTGTAAGCCTAATTCCCTAAATTTTATAACAATTTTTTTGGGTCTTTGGGTTCATAGGAGTTGTGTAGCAAGCTCTTATAACCCTGGAAGAGATGAAAGGATCTTGGTTTGTGCTAAATAGCATGTCATACAATGGTCTGATAACTCTACTGTTAAAATATGGATTTCAGAGAGAAGCCATGGATGTATACAAGAAGATGATATCATAAGACTTGTACCCAACATGAAATGCTATTCTGCACTTACGAGTTCTTGAGGAAAAATGGAGAGACAAGATAGGTATTAGAAAATTTTATAGAAATGCAAAGGTTTGGATTAAAGCCCAATGTTTACCTCCTTCATTCTTCATTGATTTCCTCCCTTATTCGATCCAAATAATAGTCCTAACCTCAAATTATTATTTCAGACAAGTGATCTCAGACTGTATTTTACACGCACTTTATTACAGTCTTAAAACTTTTCATTATATCACAAATACTCATCCAAATTCCTTCTTGCAATTCAGTACAAAATCTCAGACAAATCCGAATTTTGTGTCTCTATTTTATCCACAGTATAATGGGGTATATATAGTTGTTTGAGCCTATAAATAAGCTGACCTGTCCTATGAGTGGACGTGTAATTTCTGCATTGTTTGTAGGTTGACATGCTTGTTGTTTATAAGTCAAATTGTATAGGAGATATTCTAGCGTATTTTAGGCTTTCTTGAAGAGTATTCACGTAAAGTATTATGCTGATCTGAGTAGTATTATTATCACCATTCATGAGCCATGTCTTCAAGCTTATTTCATAAGGTATTTTAGGCATACATCACTGGATTTGACACTTCATATACATGAATCTTAATTAATACATTTATGAAAAGATGAAAAATCCTAGAAAACATCAAGAAGAAGTCTTTGGCCTATAATAAAATTCCTTGCTCACCAAATCCATGAAGAAAACTTAACAAAAATATTTTTATTATCTTTGTCTTCTTCATTACATAAATACATAATTACATAGTTAGTATGGAGACTGAACCTAGTTACACTTTCCAACACAAGCTAGGGCCAAAACCCCTCCTCTTGAGGGGAAAACCCGCAAATATCTCTTATAGATACTTTAATTAATGAATACTAATTCCCTTGACAAATAAACCAGACACAAGTTCACCTCTAAGACACTGTCATTGTCACTTTCTCTTCTCGGCCTGCTCAATTCTGTCCTACTTTATTTGCATTGTCTTGCACTGTCACCTAAAGAATATCGATCTCTATTATGTAGCCCTTGACACAGTACCTTTGGCCCCCAATAGTCTCCTTCCTTTGGTCTCCAAGATTCCCCTCCATTCACCCTCCTACCAGCACCCTTCTACACTCGTTGACAACCCTAGACAAAACTATATAATCCCTGGCAGCCTTTGGTATTTTTTGAGATTGCAGTGATGAAGGTTCAAAATTAGTTCGAAAGATATAGTAACCTCCTTCCATGATACTTACACACCATATAGCCTTTACTCCCACTGTAATACCCTTATCCTTCTCATGCTAAGATCCACACTTCTAAGACATGCTGACCCTTTACCGAACTATCCACCATTCGAAAATCTCAGAGATACCTTTCTGAAATTATGTCTCTGTGGTATAGGATGAGGTGCATTTATATATTTGTTGATCCATCAATTAAGTTGACTTGAAATATTGAATAGATTTGTCCATATAATCTCAGCCGACATGACTTATTAGAAGTAGGTCGAATTATTTCCAAGGAGGTTTTTCATCAATATTTAAGTGGACTTTAAGAGGCATAATGATAGTGTCTTGGTGTGTAACTTTTACATAAATGGCATGTCTTTTACATGTGTAAAATGACTTCATATACATGACTCTTAATTATAGTTATGAGAATATGAAAAATCCTAAAATACATCAGGAATAATTCTTTGACCTATAATACAACTTCTTTCTCATGAAACCCATGAAGAAAATAACATAATACGTTTATTGTTCTTTGTTTTCTTCATTTACATAAAATCATAATTACAAGTCATTGTGAAGACTGAACCTAGTTACACTTTTCAACACTCCCTCTTAACTAGGGAGGTATTCATAATGGTACTTGGTCATTCTCAATCTGAAGAGATCTCATAAGAAGAGTTGGATTTGTAACCCATCTATTTCTAGCATCATATCAATCCAGAATTTTGACATAGAAAGGCCTTGATTAACAACTCCATCATATTACGAGACCATGAGCTACAATGCTAGTGAAACCAATGACTATAGACACCATCATCATTTTCTCCAAGGTACATATTCGACCCAAGCATTCATCGAGTATGACCTTCTAGGACTATTCTTATCGGGATAGCTAATCCTCAAAGAATATCCATCCACGAATGCCAAATTCTTACCAAATCCCAAAATACTTCATTCCTTCTTCCAATGAAGACAAGAAAATGTGTCTATCGCTCCCTCTATTATGGAGGACATATTCCACAAAATAATGTACTCATTCCTATACACTGAATTTACCTAATCTCCCTCTTGGATTAGGAATTATGAAGTTTCTTCCAAGTAAGAAAATTATTACCAGGCTTCCTCTTAATCAGGGACCTGCAGCAGCAATGATGAAAACACTCGGTTTCCCATGAAGAAATCCTTTCTTTGATGTCATGAATTTATTCGTTTTTGAGGAGTTTTCATATTTGGGATATCTTCATAGGTCACATACCATCCATCACTTTCATCCAAGATTCATCTCTTCTATCATAAAGTCATCAATCAATATTCTCATTTGGTATACCTTCATGCCATGCTGCTTTTTTTCGAACCATACCTCTTCCAAGGATCTTTCATCCCGCCATATGGTTATCTTATGGAATACATATTATTCCCTTAGGAAGCTCTGCATAAGCTCATCAAATATTATTTATAAATATGAACCTTTGAAATCAAAAGTTACCTTAATGATGATATTTCACCATAACATCTTTTGTAGTCATCGACATCCTTCGTTTATATATTGACACATATCCTAAAGTTTTGTATTGTCAAGGGTTTCCATCTTTTCTATACTTCATCACAATTTCCATATATTTCTAGGAGACTTCCTAGTCAAGTCTTCTTGGTCTTAGTGGATGTTCATTGCATTTACCGTGGTTGCATGTCTCATGTTCTCTTCCTTCCTTTCTTCACACATTTAATTCCCGGGAGTTTCTAATCAGAGTTAGTTGATGTATTCAACCTCCTCATATTTTATATGAGGACATACTATGTTGATTTCATCTACTGTGAACCATGCTTTTTAGAAAAATTTTATAGGAGGATATTATTTTTTCCTTTGATCATGCTTCTTAAGATAGAAGTATTGATCGATGTTACCTGCAATCATACAACATGACGTTATAATGTTAAATACAGTCATACATACCTCATTTACCTTTAGGTCATCTAGGCTTCAGGTCATCTTTGAAGTGTCTTCAACCTCTTGATTTGATCGATCGCATATGTCATCATATCATGATTCCATGAACCCCACAAGTTGTATTTGATGACAAAACAATTGCTTCATCTCTATATCGATGAACCATTCGATGAGAATTCCATCAGATAGTATTGAGGATATTGAATTTCCTTATCTGGAAGATGATTCCTTTTGATGTTTGATGAGCCTAGTCCTGGATGACTTCCTTTCCTTCAATATCAAATGAGGTTCCCAAGATTTTTATTCTTCATATTTGGCTACCATGAATTTTGTTCCTTTTGTCCTTTATGACTTCCCATGGTGGTGTCACGAGCTCTTGTTTCTAATGTTTCCATGATTCCATAGTGCATCCTGTTAATTTATAATATTCATATCCTATAAAACAAAACTTAGGAGAAATGACAAAACCTTTTGTGACAGAGACTATCTTAACCATAGTACAAATCTCTTACTCCCGCTTTCCTTGGTCCATTTCAGCTTCCTCCATCCTTCCGGTGATATGAGCTTTCTTTCTGTAATGTCCATAATTTTTCCATAGAATTGAATGTTAGCTATGTTGTTCTGTCTTATTTGAGGACCAATCTTTCCTTTCTGCAAATGTTTGAGTTCTTTAACCTTCAACACTTTTTCCTACGACTTGTCCTATTCTGTCTTTCATAAAAACCACAAGTTGTTGAATGAGGTAACCTTCTTGTCTCATGGAAATTTGTTACCTTGATGATTTTCCTTCTATCATATCTCCCAGATCTCATAATTGATATTTTATGAACATATCCTTTCAATTTTATGTAGATCAGCTCTAAGTAGTATGACCTTCTTTACTGCATCTTTAGGGAATAGTTCTTCCAACTTATCACATCTCTTTGATATCTCCAATCCTGGTATCTAGATATGAGAGGAACTTTGACTATTTTCATAAAAATCCTTTAAGTCCTTTGATCTCTTTCCATGTATTCAAAAAATACTTGACCTTTGAATACTTTTTCATAGATATGATCAATGACTTCACTATTTTCGAGGACTATGTCTATCCTCCTTTTTCATGCAAGAAATAATGATAACTGAACAAGTTTATAGATCTCCTTGCAAACACAGAGTCATTTTATCAAATTTGATTATAGAATAAAAGATACTTACTTGATAGGTGAAGATGAAATATTCAGTTTGATCACTTTTATGGAGGTTGAAGAAGATGCATTAGAGCTCTCCTTTTGGACAATATTATTCCAAATGAAAATGCCTTTCTTCAGTAAAGGAAATTGTTTCTTTTATGATGACAACACTTTTTGATCTAGCTACTTTTGATGATAGCTTAGAGGATCCAAAAAAATTTCTTTCAGCTCACATAAGACTTCTTTATAGCACTAAGGTATTTCGTTTCTTGGACCAACTTCACTGTGATAATCTAGGTATTAGTTCTGAGATTTCGATCACTGAATAGCAACGATGAATATATGTGGTAGCACCAACTTACAACATTAAAACGTGTGAATGAGATGGAATGTTACTAAGGTAGTATTTTTCTTCTTTTACCATTTATTATACTGGACCTGAAGTAGCATAGAACCAGACTATAACATATTATAGAAATTTGGTTTAGTATTTTCAGTGTGATCTGCACTAGGTATGTCGATAGAATTGTTGTGATTCCATAGATCTGAAGTTACCGAAAAAAACCTCTGAAATTAGCAGGAGATTTCTTGAGGATGATCCAAATTGTGGACTAATATTCGGACTGTGATTGCCTCCCAAAATATCAAAGAATTATATCTCTAAACTTATCTCTTCTACAATGATCTTTGACTAGCTTAGAAGCTTTGAAATCTGGTCCTTATGTGTCCCTTAGATGCCCTTCCTTAATTGTCACCTTAGCTCTAATACCATGTTGAGAAATCAATAGGGAAATAATTAATTCAATTCTCTTACTTGGTAGCTACTTATGTTACTATTTAGCTTATTTATCTTTGATTATTGTTATTACGATGAGGAAAACATGAAAAAGTTACCAAAACAACAAGAATAGCGACACAATATGTAGGCTTCAAGTTGTTGACAATTAGGTAGGGCTAGGTTTAATTCAAATTATCTTTTTTATAATTAATTTTGATCTTAATTATTTTACTTATGTCTTCTCTTCTTATCTTATTATGTCTTTTATCAAGTCAATTACAAAAACACAAGAGACACAAATTTATGCTCTTTGAGCGAGGGCGAAAACCTCTCCCTCTTGGATAGGAAAACCCACTAGAAATTATTCGTATAAAATTTCAGTTGACAAGTACGATGACCATGACATAGACCCTTGACCCTCGTATGCCTCCAAGAACTTTTCATTTCTTATTCCTTGACTCCTCAAGCTGATCCTTCTTTTTTGCATCGTCATGCACCTTTTTGCATTAGGACTAGAGAGCTCGGTCTCTAACAGGTTTGTCATTGGTATAAGAATAGGGCATATGAAAGTTACTCGTATTTGGGGATTCTACAGTTATCATTAGGCATATGATTGATGATACAACTTCGAAGGACAATAAGTTGGCTTAGTTAAATTTTGAATTAGAACCAAGGTTTTAATCAGTGCAATGGTTCTATACCTCTGTGCCAAAAATGAACAGGAAGACACACAATCCAACATTGACACATGTAAAAATCAGGGTAATTGCGAGTTGATGGGCATGAGAATTATCAAGACATTGCATAGCCACGTGTTTTGGTCAAAATTGGAATTTTTTTGCCTAGTAAGAAGAAAAATATTTTGTTTAATCTCACCCTAGGGCAAGACACTAGTTGTCTCATGTGTTATACTTCTCCCTCTTGAATTTGGTCACACTTTTATATTATAATAAAATTTTCCATTTTTTTTTAAATGAAGAGAAATACACATGCATAGCACAAACCCAACTATTGTTGAATACTAATCGTTAAAATAGAAATAAAAGAAATAGGGTAAATTCATTCACCTCAAATTAACAAGATCCATCTCCAATTAAGTTACGAAATATGAATTATCTTGGAGTTTATTTATTCAAGCAGAACATCATAGTTCTTGATTTAAGTTATATAACATTGGTCCTCAAGAGTTGGAAATAATGATGAGATTCAAAAGTGCACAGCACAAACCCAACTATTATTGGGCACCGATGTGTAGAATGCAAATAGAAAATAAAGTAAAATGTGCCCAGAATCCAACCACTCTAAAACAATTTAGGATTCACCTCAAAATTAACGAACTTTGTTTCAAAGTAAGTTAAGAGATTTGGAATATCTTCAACAATATAACTTATCTAAGCAAGATAGTTGTTTTACAGTTCACTAATCTGAAGAACAAATGAGAACAAATGAAGTAAAACACAATAGCCAATAAAATGGGACGCATCAAAATTTGTACACCTATAGAGAGGTACTCTACTAAATTTTAGGTTCATAGTGCATGAATTGAGAACCCTTCATATAAAATTTCTTCTTACCTAACTTAGCTATGCAACACAATACTTAAAAAAAAATCTTTGCTTCATATTAAAAAAAAGTATGGTGGAAAAATATAATTTTGTTGTGAGGTAAAATATCATTATGTGCCAAGGTGAAATATATTTATGCTACCATAGAAAAAATAAGAAATGACATTCATAAATTCACAAATACGGGAAAAAATGGACAAAACACTTAGAATATGTACACATAATGACTAATGTAATGGAAGGAAAATCTCTATTGGAAATTGATAGCTTGCAAAATAATCAACTTTCCAATCACGGTAGTGGAGATGCCTATTTATAGAAAATAAATGACCGAGTTGTGATTTCATAAGTACCAAGGCAAGCTAGAGTGAAGGAAATAGAGATAAGGGTGAGAGTATTAAAGGTAGAAGTATAGCACCATTTCTAGTTTACCCGATGGAAGCATCACTATAAGATATGTAGTTTGCTTAGTAACAACTTCATTTGATCCAATTAAACCATAAGATTCACTAGCTTATGTTTCAGTACCTACAACCACCCCTGATTCTATCGCTCCATATGTATTTTCACTCACCTCCCCCCCTTAAAAGAGTGAGAAATAATTCTGTATATGCACTAGAGCTACTCACTAGATTTTAGATGACTAATGGCAGATCTACCGCAAAACCTTTTATTTGAGGATTCAAGCTTGAGGATGGTGCCACCATAACTTCAGTGGATAATACATGGTATAGACAGTTGGTTAGGAGTTTTATTTATCTCACCCACAGTAGACCCAACACCTATTATGATTTTGAAGCAGTTTCCAAATACATGTAGGAAACATAATAATCTGTTGCAAGATAATTATCCACTGTGTAAAGGGTACTTACAATTTTTTGATACATTATGTAATAGATTACACTCTTCATCTAGTTGGGCACACAGATTATGATTGGGATGATGATGGAATAGATCACAAAGAAGTCCACTTCTTGTTTTTTATTTAGTTTTGGCTCAAGTCCTAATTTTTGGTAAAGTAAGAAGTAGTCAGCCATTTCTTTATCAACTGTAGAGGTAGATTATAGAGGTGTAGTGAATGAAACAAAACAAGCCCATTTGGTGCAACATATTCACACTGATTTTTGTATTCAGTATCACCGTACTATAGTCATATTTTTTTTCTAATCAGACAACCATCCAGATCTTCAAAGATCCGGTTTAATGGAAAAGGACCAAGCACGTTGAGATTCACATACATTACATCCAGGATCTGATTCATGATCAACTCATTGATGTGCAATATTTTTCATCTGCAAAATAATTTTTCAACATATTTACAAAATCATTCACTGAACAAAAGTTCACAGAGTTATGAACTAACTTGGGAGTGAAGGAGACATCTACTTCAGAGTAGGATACTTAGAGTACTCTGCATTATCCTCTCTCTTTTTTTCGGTGTGATTTTTTTGGTTTTTTGGGGGTTCTTCCCATTGGGATTTCCCTCTTTCCTAATTTTTAAGGGATATTTTTGTTTGACTTGGGTATCGAACATGATTTCATATTTCCAGGACCAAATTTTTGAATGAATCATAATAACCTAAGCTAGGCTTAAGGGAGGGTATTAGTGTACATGCATCATTCCCCCTCACATGCATAATTTGATATATCCTAGAATGCACTTTAGCTTCATCCCTTTATTCTACGGATTTTTTGAAACAAATTACACTTTTCAATAGATAGGATCACTTGTTTCCTCCACTATGGGCTTGGATCATACTTTCTAGGAATAAGTGCACACTTGAGGAGTACACTCTACTTTCTAGAAGCTAGTTTACTCTACTTAGCTAGTAAAAGCCACGTTAACACACTCATGAAAGTGCACTTTGATAATCAGAGCATGTTCTCTCATGATTTGCATGTAGTTAATTTGAGCATAGTTGCATGAGCATTAGTTCGATTCTATCACATTCAATTACATTGTATTGTATTCTTTCATCTTTGGATGATCTTTTATTCCCAATAGGTTAATGATAATTACATTTTTCCACTTATTTTGATTCTTTTCTCTCAAATTAATAATTGTATTTCCTTTCAATTAGATTCTATATCCTCTTATAGGCTGATAAGCCAAATCTTGGCAACCACAGTGACCTATCAAACAGGATCTTACTCCAAACAATAGGAAGGTTCAACCTATGTATAATAATTACTTAATATACCAAGCTTACTTCATGTATCTCCAAGAGATGAAACTTATACCAGTGAAGGGTTTAAAAGATCCTCCTCAACCCATAGAAGAATAAAACTCTAAAAATAAGGATGTATCACCCTAATAACCAACTCTTCCTCAACTAGTTCCACCATATCCTAAAAGGCTCGACAAAAGAAGGCCTACACATCTACAGAAAATGACCTTTTAAGAGTGTTTCAAAAATTATTTGTAAGAATCCCTCTCCTCAAATTCATTAATGATGTTACTCTCTAAAATTCATAAAGGAGGAATTCCTAAAGAGGCCCGGAAGGAACAAAAAAGACTCTCCTATAGTTAATGTAATAGGCCAACTAGTAGACCATATGGTTGGTAGAGTGTTTGTACCTAAATACTTAGATTTAGGTAGCCCTATAGTGGATGTCCATATCAACAAAAAATTAATTAAAAACACTTTGATAGACTTAGGGGAAGCCATTGATATCACGACAAAGGACACCATGCTTAGAATAAGAATTCAAGGATTGCTAAGACATACACCTATTGTACTCCAACTTGTAGAGAGATGTATTGTAAGTCCTAAGGGAGTATTTTAGGATGTAATGTTTTCTATTTATTCCTGAGAGTATCCAATTAATTTTATTGTGCTTCAAATCAAGTCCAAGTTGAATGGATGCCCTGTTATTTTAGGGATACCATGGCTAGCTACAAAAGATGCATATATCAACTATAGGGCAGGGAACATGAGCATTTTTAATGCTCAATAGCAAAAACAACTTGTTCTATACCCCCATTCCAAGCCATTGGTTGTAGGGTAAATCCTTATTTGGGTAGAATAAGAGGAATAAGAAATAATACCAAAATCTGTTCATCCCCTCTTAACCATTGAAATCACCTTAGCCGATAAAAACTCAGATGAGGACACCATCATCTCCAATTTTCTACAAAATTTGTATCTTGCTGCTGTCAAAATTCATGGGTTTAATGAGAAATAAAAATAAAAAAATATTGAAACTCCTACTGATTCCAAAGAGGATTTGTGAAAATATTGAATCATTGCTGATATTAACCAAAAAATAGTCAAAATACTATAAATCTGTCGCTAAAACACTTTGAAAATAAACAATAGCTTTATTGATGAGGAAGAGAAAACATTACTAGATATCCTTGAAACACATAATTGTTTTTGCATGGGACTACTGGGACATGAAAGGAATCCATCAAGACATATGTACCCATCATATTGAAACAAAGGAAGGTTGCATATCCATTAGGAAACCTCAAAGGAGAATAAAACCTGCCCTAAAGGACATTGTCAAAGATGAATTGCAAAAGCCTTTGGATGCAGGATTCATCTATCCTATTTCTGATAGTGAGTGGGTCTCACCCTTTTTTATTGTACCTAAGAAGAATTGAAAATGGAGAGTGTGTGTCCATTATAGGGAGCTCAACAATACTACTAGGAAGGACCATTTTCCCTTGCCATTGATGAAGTACTCTATGTCCTAGCAAGACAAAAGTACTTATCCTTCTTAATGATATTTAGTAGCTACAACCACATCAAAATCATCCCTAAGGACCAAGACAAAACCACCTTCTCTTTTCCTTGGGGCACATTTTCCTACAAGGTCGTTCCCTTTCTAATCTGTAATGCTCATGCAACTTTCCAGAGAGCTGTGCTAAGTATTTTTTCTAATCTCATCCACGACACTATAGAAATCTAAATGGATGACTTCACACCTTATGGATATTCCTTTCATGAAGCCTTTAAAAAATTTGAAAAAGTACTAAAGAGATGCGATGATGGTAGTGTGGGTGCAGGCGTTAAGGAGAGTTGTTCAAACTTTCTAACAATATTTTCTAACTCTTGGGGAATTTGTTCCAATTCCTTGTTTTTATTTTCATTCTTCAAATTTATGAAATTTGATTAATGAAATATACAATGGTTTCAAAAGTTCCTTAAATAATATTAACCCTTTACAAATCCTTCGGAACCATTCTAACTCAGTTGACCAATGGTTAATAATTCTTCAAAAATATCATATTCAACTTTTAAACAGAGCTTTAAACCTTTCAGACTCCAACGTTTAAACAAATCTCTTCTTGAAATAGTATCAAATACTTCTCTAATATCATAGCCCATTTGACCAATATGATATTATAAATTCATTTTAAACAATGGTAAAGACCATAAGAATGACAACAAAGCACACCAACCAAAGTCAGAACCCTTTCAAATTGAGATTTAGGTCCCACACTTTAATGAAACTTTGTTAATTTAAACGTTGTTGCAACTAAACTTTGGAACCATACCTTATCATTAATTTCCACGCAACTTTTTGGGTGACCACCATCAGATTTCCATAGAATATGATCGAACAATTTTCGCATTGATCAAAACCTGATCTTTAACACCCAAAAGTTACGCGACACCGGCAAGTTTTTATAATATGATGTGTTGAAAATTAATTGGATCATGTTCCAATTGATGAAACCACTTCTGGCCTCAAATGCTGCGTGAGACCAGTGGTTTCATTCCCAAAACCACTCATTCTACAATCTTAGTTAAGTCGCATTTAAAAATTATCTCCACTATATTTTTGGTCCATAAATGATAAACATGGATCGATTTAAAATGTCGACCTCCAAGCAAAGCAAATAGATTTCCGATCTTAACCAAAGAAATCAGAGTTCCTTGATTTCTCTAGACCCCTTTCCACAGGATCAAATTATATTCAGATTTCACTCAATTCCTACACACCATATATATAAACAATGAAATTCTGAAGGAATAAAAGCCTTTTCACACAAATATTAATTCAATTTTGTATTGCGTTCAACTCCACATAGAAAATATAAAATTCAATAGAATTTTGAAGGTGAACCTCCGGGAAACTTGCCAAGTTTACAAAGATATTAAAATACTGTAAATTTATTCAAACAGAGCCCAAAACCTCACAATCATTCTTCTACGGCCAATTCCCAATTCCTCTTCTTCATAGCTTACAATTTATAATTCTTTTTCAATGAAAATGACCTCTTTCTGAGGATCAAATTATTCTATTTTGAACCATGGAAAATTTTAGGGGCTCATATTCGCAGGTGGGATAATTTTCCATGTTTTTTCTAAAAAATGATTCGCCAATTCCCATTTAAAAAAAAATTTTGATTCACCCAAATTTTATAGCACAAAAATATTTTACCCTAAAAATTGCCAAACAATTATATATACTAATATAAAATGATTACATAACTAAATATTTTTACAAAAATAACATCAAAAATTTTACAATTCACATATTGGGGACTACTAAGATTCGCCAAGTTTTTAAACTTTAAGATAAACATCCATCCTTAAAATTTTCCCTGTTTTTAACAAATTCCTAATTAGATAATATCTCCCTAAATTCTATCAACTGAAGCTATATATGCTCAACAAGCCAAAAACTGCTCAATATTCCTCACACCTATTCAAAAAATATATCTCTAAATCAAATTAAATATACTCTCTAATTTATTACAGAAATGAATCATAACAAACTGTTGAGAGATCCAACCATCTCAATAAAACCAGGTTTGAACCATCAGTCAATGAATTTTAAACTCATCTAGCCACAACATGGGAACAATATTTCACATTGCTAGCTAAACTCCCATGCACCTGCATCAGACTCTCAAGGACAAAAATCTTCATGGGCTCGTGTCCATGAGATCCTCCACAAAACTGCCCAGTTTCTGCAACATAACTTCTATCATCCAAGTAGCATCCGCAATTGGTTGATCCTTCCAGTTGATCAAGTATTGGAAATACTCTTGTCCTCTGGTTTTTTAAAACACTTTCTTATCTAAGATCCTCTCTGGCTATAATGGCTTTGCTATAGGTAACTGTTTTACCTAGTCAATCTGCTCCCTGTATTCTGGTCTTTCATTTGTGCCACCATCTTCATACCTGTAAAAATCAGCAACATTGAATATTGAAGATATTCCAATGTCAGATGGAAATTAAATTTCATAGGCATTTACAGAAAAACTTCTCAATATCCTGCATGGTCCTATCTTTTTTAATTTAAATTTGTTATACTACTTCCTTGGAAATCTTTCTTTCCTCAAGCCAAAACCAAATCACCAACTTCAAAATTAACTTCTCTTCTGCTCAAATCTGCTATGTTTTTGTACTTGATGTTGTTGTCTTGTAGTTTTTTCTTTACTTGCTCATGTATTTCTTGAATCTCTAAAGAAATATCCTCTCCATCAACACTCTTTATTTCTTCTTTTCTCAAGTTCCTCAATTCAGATACCCCTCTTGGGTGCATCCCGTAAACTATGTGGAATGGACTCTGCCTTGTACTTTTTTTAGGTGAATCATTTTATGCATATTCTGCCTGTGGTAAAATATTATCCCACTGCTTAGGATTTTCTCCTGCAAGACTTCTCAAAATATTACCCAAACTTCTATTTACTACATCAATTTGCCCATCAGTATGAGGGTGAGAAGATGAGCTGAAACTCAATTTAGTACCAAGATTCTTCCACAATGTCCTCCAAAAATGACCAACAAACCTGGTATCTCTATCAGAAACAATTATTTTAGGTAACCCATGTAATCTAACAATTTCTTTGAAAAACAAGTTGGCAACATGAGTAGCATCACTAGTTTTATAACATGGAATAAAATGTGCCATTTCTGAAAATCCATCAAAAACAATAAAAATTGCATCATTCCCTCTTTATGTCCTAGGAAATCCTAAAAAAAAATCCATACTTACCATATTCCAAGCTCTATCTGGAATAGGCAATGTAATGCACAAACCTGTATTTTGACTTCTCCCCTTTGCATATTGACAAACTTTACAAATTTTCACATACTTTTCCACTTCAAATCTCATCTTTTCCCAATAATAAAAAATACTCAGCTGCTCATAAGCTTTATCAATACCAAAATTTCTAGAATGTACACCACTATGCTTTTCTCTCATGGAACAATTTGGTATGGACAATTGGTTTCTTTTAAACAATAAACCGTCTTGCAAGAAATAATCTAACCACTGACTTCTATCTATCAAAACAGGATTACAACATGCTTCAAATGCTTCTTTTAAATCCAAATCTTTTTTATAGAGTTCTTTAAGAAAATCAAAACCTACCACCTCAATTTGACTTTCTTGAACAAGAATGCTTTTCCTACTCAAGGCATCAACTACCTTGTTTGCTTGACCACTTATATGCTTAAAAACAAAGTTAAAACTTTTAAGGTATTCAACCCATTTAGCATGTTTTTGATTCAATTTAGGATACTGCATAATATACTGTAAAGCATGATTATCTGAATATAGCATAAATTCTTTAGACATTAAATAATGTCTTCACTTCTTCAATGATTGTACAGTTGCATAAAATTCTTTGTCATAAGAAGAGTACTTCCTTCTTGTCTCATTCGGCTTCTCACTAAAATATGCTACATCTTTATCTTATTGACTTAATACAGCTCCAATAGCTTCTCCACTAGCATCACACTTTACTTAAAATGGTTCGTTAAAATCAGGCAAAACTAAGACAGGTTTCTCAGTTATCTTCTGTTTCAAAAACTGAAAATTTCTTTCAGCTTCAGCGGTCCATTTAAATGGTTTTTTGTCCTTATTTATGGTTTCAATGATAGGTGCATTATTCTTTCTAAAATTCCGTATGAATTCTCTCTAAAAACTAGCAATTCCATGGAAACTTTTTACCTCAAAAACACTTTTTGGTGAAGGCCACACCACAGTTGCCTTTAGCTTCTCCGGATCCATTTTTAATCCTTCAGCAAAAGAAACAAAACTTAGATATACCAATTCTTCTTTCATGAATGAAAATTCCTTTAAATTTACTAGTAACCTCTCTTGATGTAACTTCCTTAAGATATAATTAAGATGCCTCAGGTGTTCTTCCTTTTTTTTACTATAAATTAATATATCATCCAGATATACTATTGCAAATTTACCAATAAATTCCTTTAATACTTCATTCATGAGCCTCATAAAAGTACTAGGTGCATTTGATAAACCAAAAGGCATTACCATCCACTCATATAATCCCTGATTTGTTTTAAAGGCTGTTTTCCATTCATCACCTTCCCTTATCCTAATTTGATGATACCCACTTTTCAAATCTAATTTTGAAAAATATCTTGCTCCACTAAAAAAATCCATAAAATCTTCAATTTTGGGTAAAATAAATCTATACCTGATTTTTATCTTGTTGATTTCTCTTGAATCAGTGCAAATTCTCCAACCTCTATATTTCTTCAAAATCAACACTGTAGGTACTGCAAAAGGGCTCAAACTTTCTCTGATCAAGGCTTTATCAACCAATTCCTACACTTGCTTTCTGATTTCTTCATTTTCTGTAGGAGTCATTCTGTAAGCTGCTTTGTTTGGAAGATTTGATCCTGGAATCAAATCTATCTGATGGCTGATTCTTCTTACAGGTGGTAATTCATCAGGAAAATCATCCACAATAATATCATAATAAATCTCCAACATTTATTGAATTTCAATTGGCAAAACAAAAATTTTAGTTGAAGTAAATACTACCTTAGGTTTGCAAAATAAAGAAAAATTTACCTCTTCATCTTCAATCTACTACAAGTATTCTTTCCCACTCAATTATAAAGTCTTTGGATTGGATATTTTGCTTGATGCATCTCCTTCTTCCATATGTAACAATGTTTGATTCATACCATCCTTGAAAAACTTGTAATTGTTCCTCTTACCCTCATGCACTACTACTTTGTCATACTTCCAAGTTCTACCCAGCTGTATCTGACAAACATCCATAGGCATCACATCACACATGATTTTATCCTTGTATCTACCCATCTGCAATTATATTTCACATTGTTCTTTCACAATCAGTTGATGTCCCTTCTGAAGCCATGACACCTTGTAGGGTGTTGGATGTTCCCTTGTCTTCAATTTCAACTTCTCTATCACCTCTGTAGAGACCAAATTATTTGTGCTACCACTATCAATGACCAATTGACAACATTTCCCTTGAAATTTGCATACACTTTTGAACAAAGTCTTCCTCTATGTTGGCTCAACAAATTCCTTTGTTTGTTTCAACAAAACCTTGTTAACCACCAAGGATTCTCCTTTCTCTGGCATAATTTATTTCTCTGTTTCAGGAAACTTTTCTACTTCTTCTCCAGCTTGAGCAACAATTTCATTTCTCTGACTTGTACCCACATTCTATTTCTTTGGGCATTCATAGGCTCTATGTCCCAATTTTTTACATCTGTAACATCTCACTTCTCTTCCTCTGCTTCTACCTCCTATTCCTCAATAGGAATTCATTATGCCACTTGCATCACCTCCTGTGGATGCATGTTGAGGTGAGTTGTTGCTAGCTCCATCTCTTGGTGCTGTAGATATTCCTCTACCACCTTGACTTCCTTTTCCTTTGAAGGTACCTCCTCCTTTGGCAGACTGCTTTCCCAGGAGTTTTTCTTCAGCTTTTAAGGCCATCTGGTAAGCATATTCTACTGTCTTAGGAGAAAATATACTTATCTCATCTTGGATCTTCATTCTAAGACCATTTATGTAATTGGAAATCTTCTGTATTTTGTCCTGGATCCGTCCAGCTCTTATGATCACTTTGTAAAATTCTTCTGTGTACTCTTTCACTGTCATTAATCTCTGCCTAAGATTTTGCATTTGTCTAAATAATGAAATTTGATAATCACTAGGAAAAATCTCACCTCTCAGCTTTGCAACCATTATACTCCAATTCTTGATTGGCTTCTTACCAGCTCTCCTTCTCTCTGCTTGCACTCCATCCCACCAAAGTGTTGCATGTCCTTTCAACCTTGTGACTACAAATTTAACTCTCTTTTCTTCACCCATATCTTCATAATCAAAGAATTTATTCATCTCATTGATCTAGTCTATCAATTCCTCTGGATTCAATCCTCCTACAAAAGATGATACTTCAAGTCTAGGCTTGGATGTAGATCCTAAAACTGATTTAAAGAATCTCATCTCAGGAGTAACGTCAACATTTCCTCCTTCTTCTTCTTCAGCTTCAGGTTCACTGACATCTTCAGGATATCTTGGCTGTCCTACTTCAATTGCTTCTAATCTGCCCTGGATCTACTACAAAGTCTCCAGTAATTCTACATTAGAAACTGGTCTACCCCTTCTTCTACCAGCAAAACCTCTACCAATTCGAACAACCCTGCTGGATTTCTTCTTCTGGCTTTTGGAAGCCTATTCAATATATGAAAAATTCTCTGAAGTCTGCTCCTATACCAAAAATGATGGCAGTGTGGGTGTAGGCATTAAGGAGAGTTGTTCAAACTTGCTAACAATATTTCCTAACTATGGGGGAATTTGTTCCAATTCCTTGTTTTTATTTTCATTCATCAAATTTATGAAATTTTATTAATGAAATATATAATGGTTTTAAAAGTTCCTTAAATAATATTAACCCTTTAAAAATCCTTCAGAACCATTCTAACTCACTCGGCCAATGGTTAATAATTCTTCAGAAATATCATATTCAACTTTTAAACAGATCTTTCAACTTTTCGGACTCCAACCTTTAAACAAAGCTCTTATTGAAATAGTATCAAATCCTTCTCTAATATCATAGCCCACTCAACCAATATGATATTACAAACTCATTTTAAACAATGGTAAAGACCATCAGAATGACAACAAAGCACACCAACCAAAGTTAAAACCCCTTCAGATTGAGATTCGGGTCCCACACTTTAATGAAACTCTGTTAATTTAAATGTTGTTGCAAGTAAAATTTCGAACCATACCTTATTATTAACTTCCATGCAGCTTTTCGGGCGACCACCATCGTATTTCCATAGAATATGATCAGACGGTTTTTGCATTGATCAAACCCTGAACTTTAACACCCAAAAGTTACACGACACTAACGGTTTTTATAATATGACATGTTGCAAATTAATTGGATCACTTTCCAATTGATGAAATCACTTCTGGGCTCAAATTCTACATGAGACCAGTGGTTTCATTCCCAAAACCACTCAATCTATAATCTTAGTTAAGTCACATTTAAACGTGATCTCCACCAGATTTTTGGTGTGTAAATGATAAACATGGATCGATTTCAAATTTCGACCTCCAAGGAAAGAAAACAAAGTTCTGATCTTAACCAAAGAAATCAGAATTCTTCGATTTCTCTGGATCCCTTTCCACAGGATCAAATTATATTCAGATTTCACTCAATTCCTACACACCATATATATAACCGATGAAATTTTGAAGGAATAAAAGCGTTTTCACATAGAGATTAGTTAAATTTCGTATTGCATTCAAATCCGCATAGAAAATATAAAATTCAATAGAATTTCGAAGGTGAACCTCGGGGAAACTTGCCAAGTTTACATAGATATTCAAATACTATAAATTTATTGAAACAGAGGCCAAAACCTTACAATATTTCTTCTACGGCGAATTCCCAATTCCTCTTCTTCAAAGATTACAATTTATAATTCTTCTACAATGAAACCGACCTCTTTTTGAGGATCGAATTATTCTATTTTGAAAAAAATCCTAATTAGCTAATATCTCCCTAAATTCTACAAATTGAAGCTATATATGCTCAACAAACCAAAAAATTCTCAATATTCTTCACACCTATTCAACAAATTTATCTCTAAATCAAATTAAATATAGTCTCTACTTTATTAAAGAAATGAATCATAACAAAATGTTGAGAGATCCAACCCTCTCAGTAAAACTAGCTTTGAACCATCAATCAATGAATTTTAAACTCATCTAGCCACAACATGGGAAAAATATTTCACATTGTTGGCTAAACTCCAATGCCCCTCCATCATGTGAGGAAATGAAGCTGTCACTCAGCCATAATAAATTCCATATTCTTATGAGTGAAGGGATTTTCTTAGGTTTCCATCTATCCTCCAGGGGTATTGAAGTGGACCAAATCAAGTTGAACATAATAAAGAAATTGCCTACTTCCCAAAATAAAAATATGTTAGAAGTTTCCTTAGGAATGTAGGATATTATAGGAGGTTCTTAAAATATTTAAGGACACTTACCTCCCCCTTATTTACTTTGTTACCCAAAGACACTGAATTCCATTGGGTAGAAAAATGTTAAAGATCCTTTGAATACATTAAAGATAAGTTCATAACAACCCCTATTTTGCAAGGCCCTAGTTGGGGCATTCCTTTCCACATTCACATTTATGCATGTAATAATTAAATAGGAGTAGTTTTGGGATGGGTCAAATTATTTCAATTCTCTTTCTTAGTTTTTTTTGTGCAGAGATAATTACACTGTGACAAAGAAATAATTTCTTCGAGTAGTTTATCCCCTTTACAAGTTTAGACACTATGTAACTAGGTATTTAGTCTTTATGCATACTGATCATGTTTCCATTATATATTTTATGAAAAAAACTCACATCAACGGTAGACTCATTAGATAGATTTTATTACTACCACCATTTTATCTCACAATATTTTGCAAGCTTGCTGGATGCATGTGCTCTACTTTGACTTTCTGACACTCCATACAACTGGCTATATACTCTGCTACATCATTCTTCATGCTAGGAAAGTAGTATTGTTTCCTCACTATTTCCACTATCTTTTGATATCATGAATGCCCATCATAAGGTACATTATGCATCTCCTTCAATATAAACTACTTCAAGCTTTCAGAGTTTGGCACATAAATTTTGTCCCTATGCATAATAATTCCATCTTCTACCAGCCTATACTTGTCAAAATTCTGTAGCACCTTCTACTGTTGTAGTCCATCCTTTCCTTGATAATAGTGGTCATATGTAGTAATAGCCTCAAGGATATTATCTCTAAACTTTGATTTACCTATACTGATGGATGCCACATGTATCACATGCATCTTCCTGCTGAGTGCGACAGCCACCTTGTTCTCTTTTCCGTGGATATGCTTGATATCAAAATTACTCACACAAGAGTTCCATCCATATTCTTTGTCTTGCGTACAATTTTTGTTGTTCAAAAAAATACTTCCACCCATCATGATTAGTTTGAAACTGACATTTATTACCCATCAGGTAATTCCTCCCCATATTCAATGCATGAACTACAACTGTAAGCTCCAAATCATATGTGTCATATTTATTTTAATGCTCTTTAAGCTTCCTATATTCATAGCAAAACACAAGCCCATTCTAAGTTAATATTCCCCCAATGCCTTGCTTAGAATAATATGTACACACCACAAAGTCTTCACTGGGGTCTAAATCTTAAGAACAGGTGCACTTGTAAGCAGTTCTTGAAGTCTCTGAAAATTTTCTTAACATCTTTGAGTCCATTCAAACTAAACTTCTTTCTTCTACAAGGATGTAATGGGATGAGAAATCCTTTATAATCCTTCAATGGATCTCCTGTAGTAACCTGCCAAGCCCATGAAAGATCTAACTTCTATAAAATTTCTAGGTGATTGCAATTCCATGATTACTATAATATTGTCAGGATCCACTGATATACCTTCTTTTGAAATGATATGCCCCAAATAATTAATTCTTCTTTTATAAAAATAACACTTACTAAGCTTGTCATACAACTGATGTTCTCTGAGTACTTGCAATACCATTCTTAGATGATACTCATGCTCGTCTTCTAACTTACAATAACTGAGAATATCATCCAAGAATACAATCACAAAACCTCTCAAAGTATTTCCAGAAGATTCCGTTCATCAAGCACTTGAATGTGGAAGGTGAATTTGAGGCTTCAATCAATAATATTTTAAGGTTACATCAAAGCATCGAGTACACTCAGATAAGGGCTGGTGGTATGACCTCACGATTTGGGAAATATAATAAGTACTAGGTACTACCATTTTTTACAATTCATATATTATTGATTCATATAATTTCTTATTTTAGTATTTTCAAATAAAGTGACAACATTGTATCTAACAGGGTGACAATAAGGGATCTTCAAAATCTAGAGTCATTAGGGGAATTTTGAGGTCTAAAATGGGCCTCCTAAGAAAAATGTACAATGAGAATAAACCTTATAAGAACCAATAGGATTGAAGATGATTATGTCAACCATGGGAGATGATTCTCCATTTTTTTAGTAAAATGGTAAAAATATTAAAAAATAATAAAATAACGTTTTCAACTCATATTTTCAAATTATCTCCCAAAATTTTTACTCAAATTTCAAGCGATATTAGTGATTGGATGCAAAATTTAATTCCTTATCCAAGGAGTACCCATGTTTCATACTTTCGATGGACCCTGTTACACAAAAAATGAGAAATACATAAAAAAACATGATTGCAAACACATTTTTCATGTATTTCTCATTTTCTATATAGCAAGACCTATCGAAAGTATGCAACATGGGTACTCCTTAGATGAGGAATTAAACTTTGCATCCAACAAGTACTCCAACTCGAAATTTGAGTAAAAAATTTGGGATATAAGTTGAATATATGAGTTGAAAAAGTAGTTTTTTCTTTTTTTCTCTCTAAAAATCGACGATGTAATCAAATCTTACTTTATTATTTCCACTATTATTTTATAATTTCTTTAGGAGGCCCATTTTAGACCTCAAAATTTCCCTAATGAGACCAATATGGAAAGAAAGATTCAATGTACATCAATGGATTCCAAATATGCAGGTAGATATATTTACTCCCTTTTTCAAATGATTTTTGAGGTATGGTGTGAATAAATACTTTACACAAATTTGTTGCATAAGCTTGGTATATCTCTCAAGTACCTATACCCTTGCTTTGATTTCATAATTTTACACCATATTTTCAAAACTTTCTATGTTGTTCCTACTTTTATTCGAAACTATTATTGGATTGATAAACTTGTTCTCTTTTGAGTTTTTTATTCTTTGTATTGTCAAATAGGATGCTAGTTGGTGAGCTTGTTTTGATATAAATAGTATGGCACATGATATTCTCTTTTTGGTTTAAATCATTTTATTATTATATTGAAGGCGTATGGTTCAAAATATAAGCATGCCTCAAGCTAAAGGAATTTATCCTTCCTTTCTTCATGAATTCCTTTTTTTGACAAACTGAATATTATGATTTATAATCTTGAAACTTCCTTTCTACTAGTTCGCTTGGCTGTATTAGTCAATTATTAGTCCCTGGAACTTTGTACTATTCCATTAGCTCTTGGCATCTAACCAGGACTTGAATAGGATTATTCTAGATGACATATATAGATAGAGTACATTACTTCTCCTCTCGTGGACCTTAAAACTATGATGGATTTGTACAAGGAGCACTTCACACATACATAGTGTTTGGATGCATTCTCCTGGGTTTTTCTTGGACATTTTAGAGTCGGTTTGGATTGGCTATGGGTTAAAATAAATCATTTTCCTGATTTAGATAAGATATTCCAACTATTATAGCTGCATAAGATGGAGTTAGAGGATCACCTCATCTTTAGATGCTTGATTTATTATGAGATTCAAGGGCGGTTTTTTTGTTGTTATCAAGAATGAAATGGGTCCCTCTCTACATTATTTCAAGTTTAAATACGTGGATATCAACTTCTGCATTGCCCCCTTATTTGGTTAAATGCTATGTGCATAAATGCAATGGGAAACTATGCTATCATATTCTTCTCTTTTCCATTGTTAACAATTTTACGCAATGGATTGTTGTTGGTAATCTTCTCCATTGTTAATTATTTTACACAATGGATTGGTGTTGGTAAAGGAGCCATGCTCCTTTTATCTTTTCTGCATGAGTTCCTTATTTTCCTCTTTGAAGGGTTCCTAAAGTCTTTGGTTGATTAATTTATTACAAAATTTAATTACACGCTTAGGAAACAAAAGGAAATGTACTTTCAATTAAGTATATGAGCTAATATCAGGGTGCTTATGAAATGTGAAAATATGCTTGAAGCTTCCACTTGAGATTTGGTAGAGTGGTGAGTCAAGTTGATGGTGTGTAATATTCCAAATTTTTCCTTCAATAAATGGGAATATTAAATTTTGATAATTTCACTTATCTGTTGAATAATAGGGTGAGGAGGCCCCAAAAAAATAAAAACATGGATACAATCCCTCTAGTATGAAAGGGGATCAATCTTGGAACTAGTTTTCACACCCTCATGTGTGAAAGGATACATTTGCAAAGAGGCTAGGTCGAGTTTGACCAAGTCAAATAGCGTAGAGGTATGAGGTGGAAAGCATCTTATGTGACGGCAAAAAGAAAGAGGAGGAAATATTCTTTGAAGGAGGAAACCCTAAAAGAGTGGAACCCATGGAGAGGGAGCTCTCATGTGTTTAAAAGGAGGGCAAGGTAGCCATTGTTTATCATGAATATGAATATTTATTTTGTGTCTTCTTACAGTATTGGCATTCTCCAGTTGTCCAGCTAAGTTGTTGTGCTGCTTAGCACAAGGATTTCTTGCCTAGGAATCCTTCTCCTTCCTTGAGAAGCCTCTTGAAGGAGTTGTACAAATTTTACTCATGTCTAGGCTTGAGGCCAAGAATCCTTCTCCAGGACAATGTTATTGCTACAGCATCATAATTCTGTGTTCCAGGGTGTTGCAGTGAGGGATCACAACACCTCTTCCATTGCTTGTTTTTCAGAGGGAGAGTATTTCTTCCCTTTGGAGGATCATTTTGGAAGCTATCAAAGCTTATTTCAGATCTTGGCACTTGGAAAAATCATTCTATTCCACATATAATGCAGTTACCCTCTTAGACTACGTTATTTTCAGAGTGCACTTGCAGTGAGGGATAGCAATGTTGATTGGAGGGTGAGATATCAAGTGTAAGGATCAACCTTCCACTTAGGAGATACATTGGAGGAGGTATAATTTAGATTGTTTATCATATTTAGCCTTCTCTTTTCAGTTCCAGATTTGAGTTGTAGTTGCTACCCAGCAACTCTGACATTTTTTCCATTTTGTATATTTCAGCCAATCCTTCGGAGGATCGATGTATTATTGTTTCTAAGAGTTAGATATTTTCTCCCCTATTATATTTGAGCCATATATTGTCATATCTATGTAGTGATATCATTTTGTAGCAGTTATCCATAATAGACTGCATTGTCATAGCCAAGGGTTTCACATATGAAGCAGTGTTCTTTCATTTCCTTGTACATGTACTGTTGAGACTTGCATTGCCTTTCTTGAGTGGATGTTTCCTCAAGAACTTGTACTTTATTTGCTGCTATAAAATTATTTTTTGGCTATCTATATCTTCTTTCCTCACAACTATTAAAATAATGTTGTTGATCTATTGTATGTTCATGCATTGGTTGCAGTCCCTTCATCAGACATTTTCAGAGGACATTTGAGTATGGGAGATCTGTTTAACCCACTTAGAAGGATTTATTTGGAGTCTCCTCTTAGATTTAGTACTTAGACATATTTTTCTTAGGGATCCAGGTGTTGGTTTCAATTCTTGTAGCATCCATTACTTGAAAATGCATTTTCCAATCATGCCTTGCTGACAATTCCAATTTTGGGATATTACAGTGGTATCAGAGCAACTTTCTTGGCTCAGCCTGTGAGTCTCAGCCCAAGAAGATCATAATGGTGAAGAAGATGAGATTTATCTCATCAGTGTTTAGATCCAGAGAGGACCTCTCCGAGGAGGTTAAGAAGATTAAAGAAATATAAGATGAAGGACCATGCACTTCCTATTCTCATCAAGAATAAGACATTGAGAATGGAGGACAATTGGAATATCAGATTCTAAGTGATGTCCTTGTTGAGTACAGATCTCAACCTAGAGCCTTCAATGAGACTCTAGATTTTCCTCATTTCATCCAGATGAACGAAGAGAAGAGACCGTGAAGCAAAAGAGAAATCAAAGGCAATAGATTTCTGTTGTCTACCTCTGATGGGTCATCTACAACAGAAGCCTGGGTGAGAAAGTTGGAGGAATTCCTGTAGCAGGGGAAGAAGCTGTTGAAATCTCAGCGTTGCACTTGGAGGGTGGAGCCTATGCCGTGTGGGTCAGCCACTTGAGAAATGCATGGGTGAATACTTTTGCAAAGTTCACTCAAGGGTTGATCAAAACCTTTGATTGAGAAATAAAAAAGGAAGAGAAGCTCACACCACTACTTGAGTAGCATTGTAATAACGTTTTCACACTCATGGAGGAGCAGCCACATTCATCAACAGTTGGGGCAGCCAACACTTTGGAGGAAGGAACTCTTGCAGCCCTACAAGAAGTTACAAAACCACATCAAGGGATGAAAATATTTCCACAATATATTGTTGCAGAAAATTCTTTTGATAATTGTGGATATTTTCTTTTACATGAACAAGGGTCAAATCACATTGCTAATCTAGAGCAGCTTGGTTGCACTGCGCTGTGCAACATGGAAACTTTCAAGGAGGAAATAAACCATCATCCTCATGAGCCATTTTTGGATTTCATATCACATTTGAGGTTGGGGTTTGAAGACTTGAAGGAAGATAGTATACATTTTGGAGTGAGAAACCCTTTCTCCTTTCAAGATGACACTTTCTCAATGAGCTCCTCTCGGCTCAAGGAGGAAATTCTAATTTTAGCAGATCCAAGACCTTATTGGTTTTGGAAGAATATTTTTGAAAGGGAGGTGTCAAGGAGAGATCTCATTAGAGGTGCACTTCAACACACCATGGAGTGAAAATATTTTCTTCTTTTCTCACACGGGAATATAGAAGCTAGAGGACATCTTCGGATGGATAACATCTGTCATGCTTGTGTTGGAAATTCCTTGAGCCAATACACATCATGATGGGAGGTTTTTTCCTACCACCTATTTGGGTCCTTATAGGGTCTCCTTGATCCTTGAGAAGATTTCATTTCAAAATCCCATGAAGTGCAAAGACAGAGATTTGGTTTGGGAGGATGGTAGCCCTCATTGGAGGAGTACCAAGATGAAGAGAAGGAGAAAGAATCCACAAGTGATTGATTGGATGTGGTTGATGAGAAAGGAGCTACGAGGCTACTTGTAGATATATGACACTAGGAAGCAGGGGGTTTGGTTGTGCTGGTTACTCTTGAAAGAGTTTGGCCATCACTTGGCATACACTCTTCCTAAGAGTAGGAGGAAGGAGGAGAGGTGGCAGGATACTTGCATCATTAGGCATCATAGATTATGGATGCATGATGTTGATGTGATACTCATATCATTCATTTTGTCTTCATCGCATGAGTTGTATGATGGAAGTATGGGGAGTCAGCAAAATATTTTGTTGCTTTTCTTGTTCTTGGGAGAGAAAGAGACGATTTTCTCTTAGATTTTGCATGATGTTGCAGGAGGATGAGGCGACATTATCTCCTTGGCTTTTGATGATAAAGAGGTACTTCCACCTTGGGAGGAACTTATTATGTATTTCAGCATTATGGGAGATATCTTTGACAAGGAGCATGTCAAAGAATGGAGCTATGAGTTCGCCATAGATTATTTGTAGAGGCCAACAATGTTGTCATTTGAGAGCTTGGGGCTATTGATGGAGTTTCCCCAGGATCACTTCACACTTAATGCACTTGAATGAAAACAAGGAGGTGAGATTGATGGAGTAGTGGATGGATACATCTATTACATTGGTATGACCTCACTTTCTATGATCTTCTTGACTTGGAATTCCAAGTATAAGGAGGGTGATATTTATGCAACATATGGTTCAATTCTCTTCTTGGGAATGTGCCATACTATCATGGAGGAATCATTCATATACAAATGCATCATATTGCTCTCAACATATAGCAAGAATATAGTTTTTACATCCATGAATTATCTAACACAACATTTTTATGCTCTTACCATTCAAATTCAATGTATTGCTCCACAAAAGGGCAAGCTTTTCATTGGGCTCCACAGACAAAAATGGGCCAATTTGTATGATGGAGACAACCATATTTTATATGGCCTTGGCCAAGTGTTTCCTTTCATGTATGATCAGTTTATATACTCAGCCACTTTCTATTTATCAGTAGATATCATGACATACATAATTATCCATGTAACACAAAACAACTTGCCATATGATTTTCTGAAGGATCAGTTTGGAAAACTACGTTGTGACTATTTGGGAAACTGTTGGTACCTTCTTACACCACATGAAACCTTTAGAATTTTCCTCATTTTTGCTGATCATGACTTAAATTTATTATATGGATAATATTTGTATGAGAAGCATGATTATGAGAGAGACACATGAATTGGGTGTGTCCTTGAGTGGGGAGAATTCCCACATTTCCTGCACTACATGTTCTAATGGGAGCATGGGAGGAGATATGGCCACCACAACCACATATTGTTTTCTTTTGAGGTGGGACATGAGTTTGATAGCCATCCATTTTATATCCATGAGAAATTATTTTATCATGTATTGTTGACACATTCAACAATTTACTATCCATTAGTAGATGTGACAGATTTTGTACATTACTTGCCATGCTATTTTCTGATGTTTTAGTGGATGAGACTGCGTTGTATCCTTCTGAGCCATTGTTTGTATCATGCATTATCATGTAAAACTTGTAGAAAAGTTCTCATTGGGATACTCTATGATGATATTTTCCTATTCATCCCGGATGAAACATTTTTGGCCAACTTGTTCTTCAATGTTGGAGGAGAACTCTTTGGAGTATTGTTCTTCACTTTGCCATATGAGGGAAATATTTTTGTAGCCCAGGATCAACACACACTCTACACTTATCATAAGTGGGGAGAAGGAAAACTTGGGGTAGGCTATGATGCTTACCATGTTCATATTTTCATCCCACCTTCTATTCCAGAGCACGAGGTGGAAGGAGATTTTCAGGAGTTTCCATATTGGGAGGTGACTCATTTTGTTTGGATGATTGCTTGGGGATGGAGGATCCACATGGGGGAGATATTACTAATCACATTTCAGAATCCATGCCTTGGGTGGAGACTTTCCAGTTCTATCCTTCTAGTTTCTTGAGGACAAGCAACATTTGGGAGGGGAGGACTGTAATATTCCAAAATTTTCCTTCAATAAAATGGAATATTAAATTTTGATAATTTCACTTATCAGTTGAATAATTGGGTGAGGAGGCTCAAAAAAAATAAAAACATGGATAAAAACCCTCTAGTATGAAAGGGGATCAGCCTTGGAACTATATTTCACACCCTCATGAGTGAAACGAGACCTTTGCAAAGACACTAGGTCAAGTTTGACCAAGTCAAACAACGCAGAGGTATGAGGTGGAAAGCATCTTATGGGAGAACATAGAGAGAGAGGAGGGAATATTTCTTGAAGGGGGAAACCAAAAAAGAGTGGGACCCATGGAGAGGGAGCTCTTATCTGTTTAAAAGGAGGGCAAGGCAGCCATTTTTTCTCATGCATATGATTATTGATTTTTTGTCTGCTTAGACTATCAACATTCTGCAACTGTTCAGCTGAGTTGATGTGCTGCTTAGCATAAGGATTTCCTGCTTAGAAATCCTTTTCCTTACTTGAAAAGCCTCTTGAAGGAGCTATACAGATTTTCCTCACATCTAGGCTTGAGGCCAAGCATCCTCATCCACGACAGTGTTATTGCCGCAGCAACATAATTTTGTGTTGCAGGGTGTTGTAGTGAGGGATCACAACACCTCTTCCTTTGATTATTTCTTAGAGGGAGAGTCTTCCTTCACTTTTGAGGATTAGTTTCAAAGCTATCAGAGCTTATTTCAGATTTTGGCACTTGGCCAAATCATTCTATTCCACCTACAACGTAGTTACCCTCTTAGACTGCGTTATTTTTAGAGTGCACTTGTAGTGAGGGATTGTAGTGTTGATTGAAGGGTGAGATCTCAAGTGTAATGATCAGCCTTCCATTTAGGAGATCCATTGGAGGAGGTATAATTAAGATTTTAGATCATAGTTAGCCCTCTATATTCCATTCTATATTTGAGTTGCAGCTGCTACCCAGCAACTCCAACATTTTTTCCGTTTTGTATATTTCAGCCAATCCTTCGGATGATTGATGTATTATTGTTTCTAAGGGTTAGAGCTTTGATACCCTATTGTATTTGAGCCATATATTGTCATATCCATGTAGTGATATTATTTTTCAGTAGTTATCCATAATAGAATGTGTTTTCATAGCTAAGGGTTTCACATACGAAGCAGTGTTCTTTCATTTCCTTGTACATGTATTGTTGAGGCTTGCATTTCCTTTCTTGAGTGGAATTTTCCTCAAGAACTTGTACTTTCTTTTCTGCTATAACATTATTTTTTGTCTATCTATATCTTCTTGCCTCATAGATATAAAAATAATGTTGTTGATCTATTGTATGTTCATGCATTGGTTGCAATCCAATCATCGGGCATTTTCAGAGGACATCTGAGTGTGGGAGATCTGTTTAACCCACTTAGAAGGATTTATTTGGAGCCTCCTCTTGGATTCAATACTTAGACACATTTTTCTAAGGGATATAGGTCTTCATTTCAATTCTTGTATCATCCATTATTGGAAAATGCGTTTCCCAGTCATGCCTTGCTCACAATTCTCATTTTGGAATATTACATGGGGAAATTTTGGAATTTTCTGAATAACCACATCTTCCACCACCATTTTTTTAATTTGGGAATATTAATTATTTCTACTGCCTATTTCTCTTTGTTTCCAAAATAAGGAAAGTGAGGTGATTCATTGGGGTTGTTGGAGAAAAATATAAAAAACTGTGAGAAAATATTTTGGGTTTCTTGTACCCGAGGAAAGGATAGATAAAGGGCCTTTTTTCATGTGCCTTTGACTTTGAAAAACAATATTGTGTCTTGAAAATAAAAAAACCCCTATTTTCATTGTTATCACATGATTTTAACTTTTTATAAATGAAAAAAATGAGGCAGGCTAGGATTTGAGGGATTTTGTGCAAATTATAATGAAAAATGAAAAAGCGAAGGCCTACACCTCCAGTGGATTGATAGCAAGGTTTCCTATTTATAATATTCTAGAGTTATTATTATTATTTTTTGTTCATTTCTTTCTAACTGTTTCACCCTAGTCAAGGTGTGTCTCATGTTTTTCAGGTCTGA
Organism: Pinus albicaulis; assembly: GCA_034641835.2. Classification (NCBI taxonomy): domain Eukaryota; kingdom Viridiplantae; phylum Streptophyta; class Pinopsida; order Pinales; family Pinaceae; genus Pinus; species Pinus albicaulis. The sequence continues at coordinate 912,397,034 of CM076574.1, forward strand.
ATGCTAAACATGTTGCTTGATGTCTTGTAGTGGAAACACCTAACATCTTAGCATAGGTCCAAGATCTATTTATAGTACAATAGCACAAATTGTGGAATATTTGTTAAGTGCATACTACTAAAATCCTTGCCACTATGACCCAAGTGATATGTGGCCACAACTAGAATGTTAGTGCATTGGGAAAAATAGAATGATGTGTGCATTGATATTGCACACAATGCATATTTTTCCAAGCCCTTTTTCCCATCATGTGCAAGAGCCATTTGCATATAAAATATGCACAAAGAATTCTCTTTGCCCAATAAAATAACCTTCCATTGTTGCAAGATCTTCTAGTATATTTGGGCTAAGGAACTGTCCAAAACTTTGTCACACTTGGTCCGTAGTTATCCTGTGAGTTTAGTCTGATTGCAAGACTTTTTCCTTCACATTCTTTCTCAATTGTTCTGCCATAACCTCAGAGCTACTTGGGTTTGTGGTTGTTCCCTAGATATATTTTGGGGTTTGGACCAACATCCTCATCTGCTAGCAAAATTTCTATACTTCCAACAGGTATATCACTTATCATAGGCATTTCTGTTTCTCCAAAATGCTGTTACACTTGCAAAAGGGTGCATTCCAATTTAGGATTTTTTATCGCACAACTCAACATGTTGTGTGTAGTGTGGTGCCTGTTGGGTGATTTTGATGAATTTTACAAATTATTTATTCGACAATGTTTCTAACCTCTTAGGAAGGAGATGCTTAGCATTGGCTACCTCTGTGACAATTGCTGGTGCTGATTGTTCATCAGTATATTGAAAAATTCATCGCTGGGGATTAATGTTTTGATTTTATAAAGTGTCTCTTGTTTCATATTCAAAACAAGATGGACTTTGCAAGAACTCAGTTCATTCGAGCAAGGCTTTCTGGCTTTCCTTTAATATTGAAAACAAGTTACAGAAGCGATCCCTAACAATGGAGCATCATTGACAACAATTAAAGCTCCTCTCAGTGGATGTTTTCTAATCCATCTTCTTCTGATCCTTCCCCTTGTCATATTCATTGGTTTACAAGCCATGACAAATATACCCATGAGTCTAAATTTTAGCCCAAAAAAAATGTAATGATAGTGGACATGTTGAGAGAATATTGTTATTATCACTAATGGTCTGACCATTCTAATGAGGGATGTCTTAAGAAAAGAGTTCTCAACACATATTTCAACAGTAGAGCAAAAGGTAGGAGAAGGTTAAAATTATTATAGTCAACAATCCCAGTTACATAAGTGGCTATTGTGGACTTCCCAAACCATGGTGGAAATTACTCTACTTCTAAGTACGATAATTCTAAGAATTAAAATATATATATATATATATATATAAACAATTCTAAGCCCATAATTAGTCTTAATCGTCACCGACTATTTCACTTTAGAGACTAATGTTTTGTTTGTACAAAAAAAATTCATTATAGTTAATGGTAGTGATAAAAATATTATTTCACAAGAACATGTGAATTTTCTTAATTTTCCTTCAAAATGTTAGCCTTTGTCTAAAATTTTAGGGTTTGATGAAGGATAAGGAAAAAATGCAAGTTATGAAGGTCCGTTAATTCATGTTTGCTATTGACCCCTCTTTGACAATATTAAGTATGATGGCACTCTTGTTGACTGCTGTGGTCTTATTCCTTGGAAGGTTTTATCAACATGATTGCGATGCAAGCTATCATACATTGTCTTGAAGGTTCCCTATTTTTGTAGAGATGGATCAATATATGATTGAAGTTTTCTTCCGTTGCCACTTGTCTGGAAACATAGATGTTGAGTTGGCTACTTTATCTTGAATTATTCAAATTCCTATTTGAGATCTCATATTGATAAGCGAACATGATTTTTTATTAAAATGAAATTTAAGTGTTAATGATCTTGTATTGTTAGGTTTCTTGGAATTACCGGATTGTCCAAATTCAACTTGGTATTCATTCCTCTTTGTTTTAGTGATGACTATAAGGCTAAGTTATATTCCAAGAGAAAAATATGAAGCATTAAAGATGCACCAAGAGAAGTAAGGTTCTATAACATGTAGGGTGGGAGTGATCCTAGTGTGCATGCATGATTGTGTAGTGCTAATAAAATAAAATAGAAAAAATAACCAACATATTCTTTTTAATCACCTTATTGTCTTAGCCAGTGTATTGTGCTTTTCCTTAAACTTGGATTATGTCCAATCTCATGGTGGTGAATTACCTGTTGAATCTAAGAAAAGATGTAAAATTTTATATGTTTGAAAATAAATGTCATTTTCATTATTTTGGTAAATAAAAAACTATAAAAACATAACTAATACATGTATGGATGTTTTGGGTGCTTACATTTAACTTTTCAAAATTGTGTCAAATTTGAAGTTAAAAATATTTGTATTTGGTCCTGACATTTTGACTAAGTATTTGTTAAATCGGGGACATTTTTTTTAATATAATTTTTCTTGAATTTGGACATGAACACAAACTGGTTGAATTAGCTTATTGTACAAAATGCCAATTTAGCTAAAGCTAACATAGATTCATCACATTTGGAGCTTATTAAGAGTCAAGAGGATCAATGAAAAGGTGAATGCAATTATGCATCATTGAATATTATGTAAATATATCAATTTTAGGTGATATTATAAAGTTAAATTGGTTTCATTAATTGTAATATTCTCAATTTTGGATGTTAAAATATCAGAGAGAGCTCTATTGGGTTTAAAATTGAAAAATATTTAGCTGGGGTCATTTAATTTAGACACTCTGCTGACCATGATTTTCTGCATGCTGCATTTCTACTAGAGAGTTGGGCATTGTTATGCGCTCTCTAGGACAAAATCCAACTAAATCTCAACTATAGGATATGATTAGTGAAGTGGATGTGGATGGAAAGACAAAGGTCTCAATTATAAAAAGTCACCCAACAACAACAACATTGAGATTTTTCTTTCATTCATCCTTTGACACATTACATTTATCTTCATCAGTGCTCTTCTTCCATATGCTATCCACTTATGACATTTCCTTTGAAATATTTGGTGCATTTTCTAGTTATAGGTCATTTATAGGCTATAAATGTCTTCATAGTTTCAATTCTATTTTAATATTTAATTGAACATATTGAGTCTCTTATACATAACTATTTTTCCCTCTACCCACTTTTAATAACTTCCATAGCCATTAGGTAGCGACCTGTAGCTGCGATGTTGTTTTTCTTGTTTAGTAAAAGATTGTCAAGAAATTAATTTATTGAAAGTTGTAGAAATTATAATCTATAAAGTTTCAAGATATATTTTTTAAAAGTCTAATTCTTTAAAGCGTTCTAGCTCAATGGAAGAGCACCTACTTTACAGGCAGGAGGTTGGTGGTTTGATTCCACCGTGCCTTGATATTCATATGGAATGATGACGATCATTTTTTGGCGACAAAGTCTCTTTTTATTATCACCAGTGACCTTATGGTGACATTTTTTGACCCTCAAAAAAATATGAAATGGTGATGGTCAACGAACGCCACCACATATACACATCAATAGTGACGACCATGAAAGGTGCATCACCATAAATCATTTTTGTTGATATGAAATGGTGTCGGTCACTATTTGTCATTATAGTCATTATTCATGATGGACCTTGAAGTCACCAATGATATTATCATGACATTTTTTTACCCTCACCAAATATGAAATGGCGTTGGTCAATGAACGTCACCATATGTATGCACCAATAGTGATGGCCATGAAAGGTCCATCACAATAACTTGTTTTTTTTCTTATGAAATGGTGACGCTTAGTATCCGTCATTATAATCAATATTCGTGAAAGACCTTGAATGTCACCACAACACCTATACTTTTGGCGATGCCACCTTTGGTGATGTGTAGTTTTCTAGTGACCAAGGCTATGGTCTGTCACCATTGATCATATGAAATGGTGACAGTCACTATCCGTCATTATAACTCATTATTGGTGAAGAATCTTGAATGTCACCACAACACCTATACTTTCGGCAATGCCACTTTTGGTGACGTTAAGTTTTTGGTGACAAAGGCTCTTTTGAATGTCACCAATGAGCTTATGGTGACGTTTTTTTCCCCTCACCAATATCTTTTTTTATTGTAGTTTAGACTTCCAAATGAGTTATCAATGGAATACCAATCCTTGCAAACATATCAAGATAATGATAAATATCACCATTTATCTAGAGTAACTATGGAAATGGTTTAGTTACAATTTTTAACCTAAATATATTTTGGATTAACCATATTAGAAATGTTTTTTTTATGCTCTATCAAATCTACGAATTTTCACTAATTTTCTTTATTCTCAAGCCAAAAAAAATTTTCTTTAATCAAATTGAAAATATAAACTTGTTAATAAAGGGATTGAGGTATGGGGCCAGGGTTTCCATAATATGTTACTCACAACTTTTTTGAAGTAAATTTTTTTTTTTTTATGTCAAATTGATATGTTATGTTATCTCCTAAATTGTAATTTCTTTCTACAAAAATATGATGTCTCTACATATAACTGATATCATGCCCATTAAAGATGGATATGTGTCCTCTAGGTGTCTATATGGGACTCAAATATACATATAAAATGTAAAGTGTTAAAATTAATTGTGTAGTACAATGTCTTGGCCATAGTGATATGCCTAAATGACTTATGCTAGTAAAAATATCTTACCTTATTTATGTAAGTTTAATATTGACTTTAATATTTTATATAGGAAAATGAAACTAGATGTTCTAGAAGCTTATATTCAAGAGAAAAGCAACAAATTCATCGCATATGTTAACAATACCCTTTTTGCATATTCATATCTTCTAAGGTCATAGTGTTAGTTTTACTGTGTATGATTGAGTACATTATGCAAATGAAATATTTCCTTTAAAGACGAGTGCTACAAAATCTCATAATTGAAAATACATTATTAGTTGATGTCACCTTAGTATATGAAATTATTTATTTACATTATTATTTTTAGTGGAGAGAATATTGAGTAATAATGTTTTCTATATGTGATTAATTTAGTATGGGGGATTCATAAACATGGAAAATAAATAAATTTAAAGTCAATTTTTTTTTCCGCTAAAATTTCCCATGAAAATCTTGGAGAATGTTGGTTCAAAAAATGCGAGAAGCATGAAAATTTTTACAATAAAATATTTCCCATTTAGATATTTGGAAAAATGTGTTTGACATTGTTAATTTTTATGCATATTCATTTTTATATTAAAAAAAACAATTATTTCCAAAAAAAAATATTATGAATTTTAATTATATTTTATTAATGACTAATTGTTCTCATATTGAGGAATTTATATGATAGATTTTGTAGGTTTTAACGCTGTAAAGAAATTATCTGCAAATGAATTATTAAAAACATAAAATAAACAATAGTGAGAGAATAAAACATAAAAAATATATACACAACTATTTTTCCCCTAGATCCCAAATCTGGACTACCAGCTTGATTTTTCATTATATTCCTTTTAGTGTTACAACACATATATATACATGCCAAAGCATTCATAAACCCGAATCCATTAACCCTCGATTAGAACATAACCATATTTCCCTTGACCAGATCTACAAAATACCAGGAGCCGAAAAATCATCATGCCCCAAAACCATGTGCAAATCCATACAGAAAACCATAGGCATGTCCTCCCGCTGTGGACCCCCCCCACCCCCGCCCCCCACTATGCCAAAAACTATGCATAGGGGGGATTTGCCCCCCCCTGTGACACCGCCACACATGAAAATATTCATGGTAATAATATAAAACATACCCAATAGTCTCCCACTTGTTCTTTTATTTCTACAAGTGGTGATAGGAGAGCTTAGTAATTAGTCCAGCCTTGCAACACCCATTGTTTCTCTAGACCAAGAGAACTTCTGAGTTCTCATAGACTTCGCCACTACATCTACAAAATTATTCAAAGTGTCCACCTTTACCTACAACACCTTTTTATCCTCAAACATATCTCTCACAAAGTGATATTGAACATCAATGTGCTTTGTCTTTGAATAGTAAGAAGTGTTCTTAGCCAATAAAATTTCACTTTGGCTATCACAGTCTACCCTTAAAGGTCATTTCACCTACCCCATACTTGAACACAATCTCTGCATCCAAACTTCTTTCTTGCTTGCATGAGTGGCTGCCATGTATTCTACCAATGGAGTTCAAAGAGCCACTATAGAATGTCTTTTACTCATCCAACTGACTAGGCATCCAAATAGGCTAAGAAAATAACCACTTGTAAATATTATTTGGTGTAGATATCTAGCCTTTTTTGCATCAAAAAAACAATGGATGTCCACAACTTTGTTCAATACTGGTATTTCATGGTAGTACAAACCATAATCACTAGTGCCACGTAAATATATGAAAACTCATTTCACTATTGTCCGATGCTCCTTCCCTAGTTTTTACATAAAACTGATCAATACTCCCACTGCATGTACAATTTCTGGTCTGCTATAGGCCATTTCATACATTAGGCTACCCACTGCACTTGCATATGGAACATGGGACACATCCTCCTCTTCTTCTTCTATCTTGGGAAACTATTCAATAGATAGTTTTACACATACAGGAATATGAACCTTCACTAGTTTACTATCCTGCATATTTAACCTCTGCAATATTGTCTCCACATACTTCCTTTAGCTTAACCAAAACATCCTCTATTCCCTATCTCTCTTAATTTCCATGCCCAATCTATAGTTTGCAACACCAAGATCCTTCATGTCGAATTTTGAAAACAATCATGCAGGTATGTTTCTTGAACACTATTTTTACACCTGAATCATCAATATTGCTTAGAGAAATTAGATTTATCATCAATGTAGGAATATACAGAACACTGGGAAGTGTACTAATCCTTCCACCTTTCAGCTTCAACCTTAGTTTTCCACGTCCTAAAATTGTGGCCTTCCTATCATCCCCTAAGAATACATCGTGACCATCACAATTCTCATACTCTCAGAAATACTCCCTATGGAAAGTGAAGTGAAAGGATTCACTCGAGTCAATCAACCATGCATCATGATATACATGTGTATTTTAAGAAGAAGCTAAATACACATCCCCACCTTCATCTAAGATGGTTTTTTCCTTTGTAGAAGGAGCATCATCAGATCCGTTTCCTTTCTCAGGAGCTTTATGTATGCAATCCTTTTTGAAGTGCCCTTCCTTTTCCAATTTCCAACACACCTTTACAGACTTTCCTGGAGTTTTATATATCCCTCTAGATTTAGATCTCCCACCCGATTTTTTTTTTTTTTTATGTTCTAGGCTCTTCCTTGTACAGATAAGGAATATCATTTTGACCCTCAATATTTCTCCACCTCGTTTCCTCTGACAGCAAGGCTGAGATAATTTCATCAAAACTCAAGGTACTTACATTGCTACCTATTTCAATAACCATATTGTCCCATGAATCTGGTAGAGAACAAAAAAACTAATGCGCTTATCTTCATTTGATATTTTAAAATCAACAAATGAAAAATGACCGCCCATGGAATTGAAAGCCTTCATATGCGCTGTCACCGAGTCTCCATCCTTCATCCTTAGGTTGTACAAAATTTTCCATAGGAGCAATTTTTCACCAAAGACATATATTGGCACAAAGTCCCTAAATTGACACAAAAAGTCTTCATCGTAGCTTCCCCATACAAATTAACCAATATTGAATCTGAGATACACAACCGTATTGTGTTGTTTTCCTCCCAATCCAAGTTCGTTGAGTCGTCATCTGACATTGTCATTGGTTTAGTACATGGATCTAGCACAATCCACTAATATTTATCCACTAGAAGATCCTCCATCTTGAGCTTCCACAACTCAAAACTTCTACCATTAAATTTCTCGATCTATATATTTCCACTACTAGCCATCTTCTTTCACTGTAACAATCGATCGCGTAGATCTTGCACTGAATAAGGTCTACCAAAGGCCCAAACAAGAAACCCCTTAGTATAAAAGGTGTCCCCTTGAAGCTAAAACATCTCTAATACCAAATGTATGTTTTAACCATGTACATAAACTATCTACAAAGGAACGAGATCATAAAACATAAAAAGGATATACGGAGAAATTTTTCCCCTGGACCCCAAATCGGGACTACCAAAATGATTTTTCATTATATTCATTTTAGTGTTACAACACACACACACACACATGTTTAATAACTCATAAACCCCAATCCATTAACCCTGGATTATAATGTAACACACACCGAACAAATTTGTACCTTAAATTTAGGAAATTATACAGTAAATTTGATAGGGTATACTAAATTTTCGGTTACCAAATTTTAATAAATCTTGTGTTAATAAAATAAATTTAAATATAAAATTTATGCACAACAATTTTGATAAAAGTGACATTTATTTGGCTAATTTGGTTAAAAGTAAAATAACAAAAAATAGATATTAAAGAATTCTATACATGGAATAATTTTATTAATTTCTTAATTTTTTCTTAGGTGATTATTTTTTAGTTTCAATTTCCTCTAATAAGGCATTTTATTTACATCTAATGTAATATGGCCAATTTAGTCCTAGGGTAGCCTTGAGATTGTATTTTGTAGACTAGGTGTGCAATTAAGGTTTCTTGCAAGTCTAGACTTTAGTCAATGTTTGATTAAATTATGCACTTTTCAAATTAGTTTTTAGTAGTAGAGTTGATTAAATTATGTAGTTATATAACACCTTTAAGAAAAAATTCATGTTGGACATTCGAGACAAAACTTTTCAGATTGATTTTGGAGGTCCTAAAGAAGGCTAAATTTTAGATGGAATTTTACAGGTCCTAAAGTGTCTCAATGTAATGTAAAACAATCCTAATTTATACATTTACTACATATAATAATTTTCATTATAATTCATCACATAATATAATGTTGAAGAGTCCTAACTTAATATATGATCTATATAATAATATGTAGAAGCAAAGAAACTCGTAGTGGTATAACATAGTGAATTAATGTATTTTCTCATTTAAGAGTGTGAATTTCCTCAATTATCCTTACACTTTAAAAACTCATGAAAAAGACAAAAACGAAGCATATCTCACTATCTCACTTTTTTAACTCAATATTTGAGAGAAAAATTGGTTCTTGTTGTATTGTCCTAAAAGGTTTACTAACTATTGATTTAAATTTCCTTCTTAAATCAAGCAATTTTTATTGTATTAGAAGACTTTGAGAAGAAGAAACATGGACCTTCTCTTGCTTTGGTGTTGATGATATTTCGTAAAAATTAAAATCTATTAATGAAATTCAACAAACACAAAATATTGATAGCAATTTTGATTTAATATTAATGAAATCCAAATGTTTGAGTTCACAATTTCTTGAGTTGAGTATCATTCTAATAACTTGAATGTTTCAAGGTATAAAAATATTTAAATTCATTGTTTTTTGAATAGAATGTGATAAGTACAAACTACCATTGTTTGTGATATAAAATTACAACATACAGTAAACCGCCAAGACTTGTTTGCACGAGATGGCTATATAAATTCATTGCCATATGGGTTTGATCACTAGTCAGTTGAAGTACCGATGCACAAAGATGCTCAATACACTCTTTAAAATAGCGAAGACTCTCAATTTATTGTGATATAATATATTTTCTAATAACTTGTGCACTTTTTATTAAAACTGATAGAGGAAGTGAGTTTGGGAATTTTTGCAACTTGAAAGGAAGCATTTATGTGGGAATCCTCAAGGAGGAAAATTAGTGCTAGTCAGAGTGCTTTTGAAATGAAATCATCCCCAAGAAAAGAGGAGAAGGTTAGTCTAATTCATTCAAGATACTAAGTTGAAGTTAGGAAAAATAATAAGCTTTAATGTTTTGAAAGGGTCTCAACAACCAAACAACAAACAAATGATCTGTCTATCAATGACTTTTGCAAAAAAGGTATTGATGGAAAATTAAAGAGAAAGAATGAAATTGACCAAACATCACATCAAATATAATTATATTGCCCCTATTAATACAGAACCAGGGTAATACCTCAAAAATATTTATTCTAAAACAATAATGTGTAACCATTTTCCCATATGTAATGAATGGAAAAAGATGGTACATTAATGTGTACATATTTTTGTATATTTTTTTATCACTTCAGGACAATAAATATGGTATGGCTTTGATGTGTCTTTTCTCCAATAATATTTCACACACATCATACGAAAAAATTATCTCATCGTTGAAACAAATAAACTTAATTCAATTATTTCTTAAAGTCTGAAGGAAATTCAAATCGAATAATACTCTACTGTCAACTTGTTTTGGCATATTTTCACATAACGAGTTTCCCACCTCAAGAATTGACTAATGAACAAGATAGGTATGGAATACTTATATGTTTTGGATGGAAATACATGTTATAACTCCCTCTTCTAACATAGAAAAAATTACTCAATTGACTTGTAAATTGTATATATGTATATATATAATGAAAACAACTTTCAATTATCAAATCCAGTTGTCCTTAATAATTTTTATTGACTTACCTAGTAATATTGAATTATGGTGTAACATAAATAATATACAATTACTTAACTGAGCAACCATAAAAAATACTTTAAAGCTCTTGCCACACTAACAATAAAGTCTTGGAGTTGTTTTATTAATTTTCCTTATAACACCACTTTGGTATATTAGATATTAACTTACATTTTTTGTAGATGATCTATCCATAATGTCCTTTATTGTTATGTTTTTGTTCTTCCATCTATATTCTTAAATAAAAATGTGCACTTGGTTCATATTATTATATATATACTTTTATAAACAATCATACATAAGTGTAAACTTGGCTAATTGTGACCTTAGATATGTGTAGCATATACCTAGAATTAACCTCACAAAAGTTGACCTTTTGGCCCTTTCAAAGACATGTGTGTATGTGTGTGTGTGTGTCTGTGATGTTACAATGCTTTACAGTCCTAACATCTGTTGGAAACTAGATCACTACTAGCAGGGTGGGGGTGAAAATATAGTGTGGAACTTTTAAACATTTAATGAAATTAATTAATATTATTTACAAAGAAGAAACTAAATCACAAACCATATATCAAAGAACCAAAATTAAATATTCAGCCATCAATTGAAATCACACAATATACAAAAACATCTCCGGTGGAAAACCCTTGCGAGGGAAAAAAACCATCCATTGTTGCTGCACTATTCAAAGTGTATTATGTCAAGAAAATTATTTACATAGAGTTATACATATGGCTACTCTCAAATGGATACTCTTTTTCAAGAATATCTATAGACTACCATCAGTTGAGGGAGACCATGATCAACAATCCTTGCTCCGTTACTCTTGAAATATCAACAACTCTATAGAGTCCGATCTGTGGGAAGCTACCATGAACAACGAGACCTCATCCAATTTCTTTTGAGCTATCCAAACACCATTTCATATCATAAATTTTCTCTCTTAGATTGATTTTTCCTAAGTCTTCCAACTCTTCTCCTATATGTGTCTCTCATTCCAAAAAAGTTCAAAATGGAATAGTGAACTTCTCAACATTAGCAATACAACAATATAGCATAAAAAAAGATAATAAGATTTGTAGAAATAGATACAATAAAATCTCCATAAAATATATCACAAAATAATAGAAAAAAACACCTCAATCACTAATCCAAAACACACCTCGACATCTCACACACTCCACAATCATAAGGTTGAAATAATATTCAACTCACTGCTGCTACAACTACAATTTTCTTCAAAAAAAATTCTCAGAGAGAACATGCAACATGCAGGCTCTTCTTGATAAAAACATTGTCACAACATCACCAGACGATCAACCATACTCACAATGAGCTATATCCAATATAAATGTGATCTCAAATGATCAACTAAATAATTACTTAGAACTTGTGAGCTCAACAATCTTGTTCATATGATTTATTAGATTTAGATTCAACCTATCGACTCAATAAACCACAAAATCCATTAGCCTTCTTGATATTTTCAGCTTTAATCAGCTTCTAGAGGTTACATAAACTTTTCGAACCATATGGTGAAAATTTGTGATCAATATCATCACCACAACACAAACATTAGCTCAACAACTTGAGGAATGCTAAGAAAATCTAATCAAAACCCATATTCATTGCCTTAACATTGTCCATCATGAAAATTTAGCCTCTTGGAGCTATAACTGATCCCTTAAGTCTACCCTTGTCACAACTATCACTTTCGAGCCATTCCCTCGACTCTACATGCATGCAAATGGAGATAAATCTTAGCGTAAGTGTTAGTTATTGGGTCCATAACCTCTGTCAACTATAAGATAACCTTATTTAACATATTATGACTCATATGAGCCACTGATATAGGTCTAAAACTAAATAAAAAGGCTAAGAAAATTTCTATGACATGCTAGAGCTATTATGCTAACCTCAACATCTCAAACACCTGCAAAAACATCTCCATAACCTGTAGCAGCAACCTCAACACCTAAAGTAGCAACATGAAGGCATCCAAGTTTATCCCACAATGGTAGAAGCACCTTCAACACAAGAAAAAAAAGCTAAACACATGTAGGATCAACTTGAATGCTTCCATCACATGTACAAGCATATGCAATACTTGTAGCAGCATTGCAATCACCTACATTAGCAGCATCTACCATCAACACAACATTATAAGCTCTCCAAACTCCTGTAGCAGCAACATCCCCAATCACAACATGAAAAATTTAATTGAATAATAATATGTGGCTCCATCTCCAAGTCTGCAGCCACAACATCATCTCCGCTAGGTCATGTCATAACTATATTAACATAAATTCCAACTATACAATAAAAAGAAACCAAACATCCATCGCATATACATATGACAAGTAGCACCTCCAACCTATTGAATTCAATGCCAAAAATAAAATGTAAAACTCCCCCTTTGGCATTTATATGAACCTCCATCAAAAAAGTTAGATGAACTCAAAAATCCAAAATCTCTCCCTATTTCACATCAATGGAAAAGGGCCATATCAACATAAAAGAACAATCTGAATGTTAGGTCCCTATAATACTAGTGTAGCCGCATTTTTCATTGTTGGAACCCCATTAGTTTTATTTTTGTGGCAATGTAGTCTCCATATTTCTATTATTGCTCCCCATAGGTGTAGCCCCATTATTGTTATTTTTGTCCCCATGTGTTCCCCATATTGCTATATTGTGACCCCTTTGACTCCTATATATAGAAGGTATGTTTCTCATTTGTATCATCCAACAATTATTTATTTATGTAACAAAAAGGTGGTTTCCCCTTTGAAGACATTGATTTATAATTCATTTATCTATATTTTCTTCTATTTTGTGAGTTGGTTACATAACATTTGGTATCAGAGCTTGGGATTCTATGGTTTCGCTTCTACAAACAGGTCATCGTGGCATTTTCACTCTAACTGTGTTTTTATCTAGCTTAAGAATATGTAATGTTTACCATGTGGAGTCAAAATCTTGATGAATTTATTGTAAATATTTTAGACCTTGGTAGGATTTATTTTGAGATATATGATCTGAGGAAGTTAGGATTTTTGTAGGCTCCATAATTTCATATCAAACAGGTAACTGGGCTGCACTCATCATAACATTAATTTTATATATCAGATTGGAATACAATAAAATGTGGTCAAAAGTACACATATGGTATTTTCTTTTGAATTGAGTCCATAGCCGAATGTTGAAACAATGACACCTCAGACACCGTAAAATTTCACTCTACTGAGCTAGTCCATAATTAGGTCATTGTGGGAGATTGGGAAAAAATTTCATTGAAGAGAAAAAATGAGGTCTCACATGTGGAATTGGAAAGAAGACATATAGAGATACTACAGGACCTAATTTAAAATATTTTAGATTTGAAATTACATATATACATCAGGTTCAATATTTAGCTCCTCAAAAGTGAGAAAAAAATGTGTGTTTTTTTAAAATTGCATAGCTTTTGTTTCAAAAATCAGTTTCAAGTGACTCCAAGGGCACATTGAAGCATTGATATCAGTATTGGGTTCTATAATTCCTCACAAAAATAATTTCACACCCATTGAACCCTCATAAATATCTACTATGATGCATGAAGCGGAAGAAGTGGAACATGATATATCAAAATTAAGAGACCAAGTGAAGCAAATTTCACTCTCACAAAGCATAAGAAAAAATGGCATCGATGTTAATATCGATGGTATAAAATAAAAACTGAAAGGAAACATGTAAGATATGAAGAATGATCTAAGAGAAAATATGAAAGGCTTGAAGGAAGGTTTGACAAAGGTTCTACAAGAAATGATTCCTAATGGTGAGAAGGTAATAGATGAAACTCATGATGAGAACAAACGAAATGTTAATCATGATTTCATAGAATTTAATGTTGGATTAAAGGTCCACCATTTTCCAAATATGGATATGAGGAAGCTTGATGGCAGGGTTCCCATAACATGGATACTACAAATGGAGCAATATTTTGATGTCGATAATGTTCAAAACACACAAAAGGAATGCATTGCAACTTTATATTTAGAACCTAATCAGTATGTATGGTATTGATGGATTTTTTCTCGTAAACCACTTGTCACTTGGTCAATTTTTACAGAGGAAATGGTAGAACATTATGAGGATACAAAGAGAAACACCTTCTTTGGCCAATTGATAAATTTAAAATAAAAGGGTGCAATTGCACAACACATTGAGGACTTCCAAAAATTAAATACCAGGGTAGCAGGTATTCTAGAGGAGAATAGGATTGTTGTCTTCATAGGGAATTTAAATGATAACATCCAATAGGAGGTTCACCATTGGGACCCTAATTCATCGGAGAGGACATTTAGGGTGGCAAGAAAAGTTGAAAGAAGAAGTCGACCAATCACAACTATAAAGATGGAAAAGTTGCAACTCCTAGCCTTCCAGAACCTAAAATTTTGACACCACAATAATTGGAGGAAAAATAGAAAAAGTGCTTTGTTATGCTTGTGATAGTAAATTAAATAAGGTCATAAGTGTTCCAAAAAGATATTAAGTTACATAGATTGTGAAGAGGAGGAAGGAAAGGAACAAAAAAATTCAAAAGAAAAGGAAATACACCAAGAACCAGCCCTAGAGAAAGAAGAAATGAATCCAATGATATCCTGTAGTCTATTGCCAAGAATTACCACTCATTGGACACTTAAGATAGAAATATTTATCAAGAAGAAAAAGGAAATAGTGTGTTGAGGGACAAAATTTAAAAATCTATGTGTGCAACACTCTAAGGAAGACTTCCCAATTTAGACCTTAAGGAAACTCCTTTTCCGTTGAAATGGTGGTTTCAACTGGTTAAAATAGGTCCAATTACCTTCTCTCCATCTCCAATGGCATAAAATATGACTTTCATCTACTAATGGAGAAGAGACATGAGATCAAACCTCTTGCTGATCAGGAAAGAAAGTGATTCTTAAGCTGATCTGGGGCTCAACCAAGCCATAACTAAAGTTTCGATTCTTCTAAAGTGGACTTTTATTAATATAGAATTAAATCTTAATGTAAAAAACCTAGTTATCGATCAAATGGGAAAATTACCTGGTACCCTTTTTTTGGCGTAGCAAAAAAAACATCCGATTTTGAAAAGTGGTGCCGAATCACCCTTTTTTTGTGGAGCATAGTTTTCGCACTTTAATTTTATTCTTTTACTTTCTTATTTTAAATGTCATGATTCATGTCGAATTTGAAAAGTGGTGATGTATAATAACCTGTTTTTTTTTTTGGAGCATTTTTTGGAACTTTAAATTTTTTGTGATTTTTGTTTTTTGGTCATGTCGATTTAGAAAAATGGTGATTTTTTTGGCACCTTAAATATTTTTATTTATCACGTATGAACATTTGTTTTAAAGTGTTAGTGATTTTCATGCTAATTTTGAAAAGTGTTGATGCAACATTAATGGTTCTTTTTAGAGCAGTGATTTTCATCTTGGTAATAAAACATCAAAAGTAAAAAAAACAAAAAAATTGACAACAAAAATTAAATATAAAAAATATAAAAGAATATGGAAAAAATCTAATAAAAGTGTAAAAAATTACAAAAATAACTTGTACAAATAAAAAATTTAACAAAATAAATAATTCAGAAAACTAAAATATTCAAAAACGAAAAACGAGGGAAAAATTAAAATAAACTCATAATTAAAAAAAAAAAATTAACCAAAAAAAATTAATTAAAAAAAACGCATAATTAAAGAAAATGATAAAATAAAATAATTAGAATTTAAAATTTAAAAATATTCAAAATAATCAAAAAAATTAAGTAACCAAAATATTAAAATAAAAAATAATTAAAATTCAAAATTTTAAATTAAAAAAAATCAAAATTAATATATATATATATATACACAGATTTTCAAAGAATTAGAAAGAAGACATTATTTTTTTAATTAAATAATAATAATAATAATAAATACATTTCTTCAATTAAAATTAAAAAAAAAATAAAAAATAAAATATTAAATTTCAAAAATAAAATAAATAAATAAAATTTGAAAAATATAAAATAAATTTAAAACAAAAAATTAAAAATATAAATATGTGTTTTCTGCCACCAGGGCAGGCAAGGTGATTCTGGAATTGACCCTAAAGGAAAATTCAAAATCTAAAAATTTGTAACACAACAATTATTAGGATATCAGATTGCTGAAAATTTGTAGCCACATTAGAGCTCAATTTCATAACCTTTGTTGCAATGCTGACCTTCCTAGCCTTTTAAGATGTTACAATTATAGTGAGCTTGGGAGGCTTCTCTCCAAGATTTTTGAGCATAGGAATAAAATCTTAAATCAAACTAAATAACTCTTTTCTTTAGGTCTGATAGACCAAAGATTGGTCTAAGTAGATGCTAACCATCATCATCATCATCATGAACCTTTTCTCTTAATTGTATTTTCTTCAATAACAAGGTCACATCCATTGAATGTTCATCTGCAACATCTCACACCGAATTTTAGCATTAAGTGATAACACATGCGTCCACAAATATAATATGATACAAGAACATAAACATCCACAAATATGTACACAAAACTAACCTAATATGATTATTTAAATTTATCAAAATACTATTTGTAACATTATATATAACATAATATATTTATGAAGGGGTCTTTCAGCATTTTTTTTATATATAGAACGGTTTTAAATTTTTTTACTATAATTATTTATTACAAGAGTTTTAGGGTCATGTTGTGGATAAATCAGAAAGTCCTTTAAAATGGAGCGCTTAAGATTGTAATAATCGAAGCTAAAGTACAAACATGTTTCTCGACCTTGGAATATAGAAACTGATTGTAATATTCCATTTTAAAAAGGGTTTATAGAAAAATAAATAAATTAAAAATTACTGTTAAACACACACATGGTGGGTGAAGAAACTAAACACACAAACAAGAAAGATAGGCATTCTTTGCTCATATTATTCATCATAGATGTACATTTATAATACAATGTTGTGACTCTTGGATTCATCTTCCAAGGTCACTTAAACTCCTTTGTGATTGTTCGCCTTCCACACCTACCCATAGAGGATTATCTGTCCAACATTCCCCCCTTAATCCGAAGGGGTATGTGTGAGTCCAAGAAGAGAGTTGTAATACAAATATGCAAAGTATGCATGGTAGCACTTAGGCTGAATCAACTCTTTGAAATGTTGGCATAAAGAGGTGGTTTAAGGATGACCACCAACACTGGAACACAATGCTTATTGCAGTTCCTGGAACTTTTCCGAAACTGGCAAGAAGTTGAGGGCTTCTGCTAGAGGAAGTGTCCATCATATTTGAAGAGGGAGAGCTTCAACCTAAAACAAGGGAATTCTACAACCTGTGATGGTTTAAGGAATACCACCAACACTATAATGCTTAATGTATTTCCTGGAACTCAACCATAGCTGGCAAGAAGTTGAAATCTTCTACTAGAGGAAGTGTTCTGAAAGAGGAAGAATATCAACCTCACATAGATGATTTAAGGCTGTCCACCAACGAAAGGCATGATCATGGGCATCCCTGTATCTGGTTACAAATATGAATATGGAATGAGAGAGTGTGGCTCAGGCTCGCTTGTTGTGGCATCGAAGCTTGTAGATGACCACCATTTTCTCCCCTGTCAGGTACAAGGTGAGATGATGGTGAAAACTCAACTGCAAGATTGTTAAATTTTCTAAACAATTTTTGACATGTGACATAAACATCTTCTTGGCTGTTGATGCCCATTTCCAAGAAGCGATCCATCCAAGATGAATATTTTTTCTTGCAGGAGGCTTGTTTCTGAAGCATCTATGTGAAGAATGGGTGTGCCGACCACAATGCTTGCATGGGTGAAGATCAAAGCAGTGATATTTCATATAGCCAACTCGATCACAGTGTTGGAGTTTACAATCTTTTTTTGTTGTTGTGGAAGTAGAGCACGATCTGGAACAAATGAATGTGAACTATCATAAAGGAATCCTGCACTCTAAAATTGAATGGGCTTCGAGTAGTCTGGAATATGAAAGGACAACTACTTGTCATATCCATGACATGTTCAATGCTTCTTATGGATAAGCTCTTCCCAAGGTCTGATGATGGGCTTGAGAGGTGCAGGCTAAGCTGCTGCATCTACATGTAAATTTTCTCTTGTACAAGGAACTGAATGTGAATTGACTGCAACTTTATATTTTTTCTACTGATGGGAGTCCCTCTCAATTTTATGAATAGAAACAGGTTCAGAATGATGACTCTTTTGTTGAAGTTCATCTTGTTGTAGTTCTGTCTCAAGCTGCAAAAAATATATCTTCTCTTTTTCATTCTGTAGACATTTTCTAATGTCTAAAAGAGTCTCTTTACTGATGCTTATCATCTCATTTAATGTGGTATGAATTAGGGTATTCAATAACTCTAATGTATCATCAATTTTGCGCAAATATTTTTTTTTTCAACAAATAAATTTATCCCTCAAGACATATAAGCTTCATATTCCATTACATATTAACCATACATGCTTCATACTCTCCAACCTATAAAATTTCTAACATTCTAAAGAGCATAAATATATATATTGATCAATGCTATATGAAGGCTCTCATACCCACCATAATCGAACAATAATACTTCAACATGCCATATACAATGACTAACACACATGTATAGTCTTAAGAGAAGTGATCAGTCAACATATATTTGAGTTTGAATTCTTCAAATTAATATAAAAATGGCATGGAGAGCCATATAGGGTCAACTATTTTATTTTTTATACTTCACCAGTATACGTACCATTGACTAATGAAAAAACTGCAATAACCCCACTGAAAGCTCCAAAAACTCCAAACAGCTTCACTGTTTACCAATATTACAACCAAAACAGTATATTAAATCAACTAATTAATAGTTCCAATATAAGTTCCAAGTTCAACCAATTAAATATTCCTTAACTAATGAACTAAGATCTGTTACAGGGTTCAATGTCTTCAAGAGGCTTGGGTCTATTACGAAATATAGATACTCATCTGAGTGTCCTAAGAAGAGCTCGGTTGTCCTCAATCTTCCTCAGGGAACCAACCCGAGCTCCGTTACAGGGGCTAAATGACTTAAGCAAGACTTGAATACAGGAGGAATGACCTTCATTTAGGACCAACAATATTCGGATTAAGTTAGGGAGATTGTCCTAAGAAAGACTCGATTGGTTTCACAGTTTTGTGCAGCAGCAATCAACATAGTCACTCCTCTAGAAAGAAGCGGATGATTCGGCTTCCTCAAACACATCCGACCAACAATAGGTCTCTGCTTGCATTTCCTTCTCTTTGGAAGGAGAATAGTTAGAAGGAGATACCGCCAAGGCCGTGGGAGGATGGAATGGCGTATAACCACAAATATGAAATGTATCATTCAATGTGCAACAACATATGTGGTGTCATATACCAAGCAAGCCATTAACGCATATGTCAGCGCATTACTTCCAAGTTTCAATCAAGTTTTATTCTAGCAACCGAATGTCACAAATCAAGCTGCTCCTTCTATGAAACCCATGCAATACTCAAACCAGTCCAGCCACTCCATCAAATCCCATGAACATATAAAAAATAATACACAAAAATCAATGCATATTCAAATATCAATCAATACAAATCGACTGAAATGACATGGATGAGAAAAATGGGAGAATGAATGGTATAATAGAGTGACCATGGAGTTCAATTCATTTCAATGTATATCATCCAATGCAGGATTTTTAATGCATAATGTTAAAGCACAAAGAATCAAGCGAGCCAAGTGGTTGGTAACCATTGAAATAGATAATTTACAGGATTGACAAATATGCAGAGGTGTTACTGCTAGAGTAGGTAGGTGACATAGATGTTAGAGGAAATTTTGGTAAGATAGAGTTTCAGGTGCAATTTCGGTGAGAGAGAGAGAGAAGAAATAATGTTAAGTGTGACTGAACAAAGAGCGTTGGAAAATCTCTCAGGTGTAGAACTTCGATATAATCTTAAACACACACATGGTGGGTGAAGAAACTAAACACAGAAATAGGAAACATAGGCATTCGTTGGTCATATTATTCACCATAGATGTAAATTTATAATATAATGGTGTGACTCTTGGATTCATCTTCCAAGCTCAAATGGACTCCTTTGTGACTGTTCGCCTTCCACACCTACCAATAGAGAATTAGGTATCCAACAATTATGATGGTTTTTTATATTTAATATATTTTAAAATTTTCATATAGATACTAAAATTATAATTATAGAATATATTAGTATAGATTTTAATTATTTTAAAATATTAAAATGATGACAAAAAAATATATTTCTTAATATAATTTTTTATTTTTTATTTTTTTTATTTTTTTTTAATTTTTTTTTTATTTTTTTACATTATTTACTTTTTTTTTCATATCTTTAAATTTATTCATTTTTTTAACTTTTTTTAATATTATTTTTAAAAAATGTTTTTTTTTTTTATAAACATAAATATATATTGATTTTTTATTTATTTTTTAATTTCAACTATTTTTATTTTAATATATATATATATATAATATTTATTTTTATTTTATTTTTTATTTTTATTTTATCAATTTTTTTAATTATATTTTATTATTACAATTATTATTATTATTATTTTGATTACATAAAAAAAATATAATTTTTTTTTTTTGGTTAATGCTTTTTCTTTAAATTGTGTGCTTTTTTTAATTTCCCCTTTTTTTATTTTATTTTATAATTTTATTTAAGTGATATTTTATCTTTAATATCATGCCTAAAAAGAATTGGAATTTTATTTTCATAAATGTGCTATTCTACCTTTAATGTCATCCTTGGATTTTTAAGGCTTTTCAGAGGCACAATAATAGATTATCTTAAATACCATCCCTAAAAATATTTGGAATTTTAAGACTCGATATTTAGAATTTAATCCCATGTTCATCATTCAAATTTTAAGATTTTTCAGTCATGATATTTTATCTTTAATGTCATTATTAAAAATTGTTGACAATCTACCATGAAAAGAAAAAGACGTTATTCCAACATTAACACTTTTTGTTTTCAAGGTGTTTTTTGCTCAAAACAATTTCACGACATTATTCCAACATCAACACTTTTCATTTTTAGGCTAGTTTTGAACACAAAATTGGTGATGTTATTCCACCATCAACAATTTTTGTTTCGATGGTTTTTTTCAATCCTTTTTTCAAGAAAAAAATTGGATTTTAGCATAATTTAGAAAAAATGTTGAAATTTGACGCTAAAATAAAAGTGCATTCTCAAACACACACTTTTCATTTTTGGGTTGTTTTTTCATGTTTTTTTAGGTTTCTTGGTCTAGAGTTCTTATTTTCAGGTAATAGTTCCTGTTTGATCGGTAATTATATTAAAATTATTCTAAAATGCAAAGAAAAAACAAAATGATCAAAATTTAATCTCAACTAGGAAGTTATAGATGGAACCCAACCGAGAGAAAGATATTTAAATTCTTGGGATTTAAATATGCCTGGCTAATAATGAACATCAAGTTAACGACATAATTCAATTAGCTGACATTATGAATGCCAAATATATTCTATTGAGAGAACTCTTAATTGATATAATCGACCAAAAACATTTAGGAAGTAGTTCACAAAAATGATATTGATTTTTAAATCCATAATTCGAATAATTAAATAATAATATAAGGAAATAGTTCACAACATATCACTTTTTATTATACCAGTATTTAAAAGACATATTTCTAAGTAAATAGTTACTCGTAAATGATAACTCAACCCATAAGAGAAGAGATAAATAATAACATATAATTGAGACAAATTATTCATATTGACAATAATGCACAAGTATGAATAAAATGGCACATTGTTTTTATCATAGAATTAAACCAGTATTTCAAATCATAGTATTATAAATACCAATTTATTGAATCCATTTCTCCAGCTCTCATCTCCAACAGTCCTCAAAAATCCTTTCAACTTCTACTTTAAAAATAAGAGTTGTAGTAGTACAAGATCTGTTCTCCATGTATAATTCTAAACGCAAAGGAAATATACTCAATAATCCCACAGATCTGAGTTTTCTCTCCTCTACTCTACAACTCTAAATAATTTTTACAATAGTGCCTTCAAAAATTTCTAAATTGCAGAGATGAGAAGCCCTTCTCATTACATTCTACAATCTTCCATTTATAATATTTACAAAAGATTTTTTCTCTGTTCAATAAATTTTTATTGGCCAAAAAATATATTCTTCAATTTCTGGAGAATTCTAATTGATTGAGATCTTCTTCTCCTTATCTCTTCAGAATTTTTCTCTACAAAAACCAATCAATATTAAATAAAATCGAAAAATAAATTCAAAATATCAAATCTGGAATTAAAAAAAAAACCCAATCAAAAATTAATTAGATAGCTAAAATAAAAGAAATCTAAGATTTCCTTTGATGGATTAGAATGCTTAATTGGTCAAGGGGGACATAGACAAATGGATCTACAGTCAGAAGAAGCTGTGAGAAGATGAGAATGCCTAAAAATAAACTCAGAAATTCATTTGATTTAAAAATTAGGAGCTTTCTCTTTCACTGAATTTTAGACCCATTAAATTATCACACCTGGAAATGAAATCCCTTTAGAAACGTTCTCCACAATTTTTTCCATCTAACAAGCCATCGTGGGCCTCATTTGGCCAAGTAAAACTCACTCTATCAGTCTCCGAAATTATTGACTCAAAACTGCCAAAATTCTAGAATTTTCGTTGCTTAGGCTAAAAATCAGAATTTGAATCCTAAATTAGAATAAAACTATTATTTAATAGTAATTAAATGATAATTAAAAACTTAATTAATTATTTAAAGTTTTAATTGTAGACAAAGATTAATTAATATAAAAATATTTTAACTATATTATATTTATATTATAATTAAATTATAATATAATTTTATTAATTTTATAATTATATTATTATATAAATATAATAAATATTATCATATTAAAAAAACATATTAAACTCATTCAAACTTAATCAAAAGGTTTTAAAAATTAAAACCAATGTATCCTATGGTGAGCTTTAAATGCAAGGAGTGTGAACGTGGAGGATGGGAGGAGTATGGAGGCATAAGGAGTAACATGAGAGTGATGTAGGGTGGATGAGTTGGGAGGTATAAGGAGTTTAACAAAATCCTTATATTAAAATTTTCAACCCATTTCATTTTTTTAAAATTGCATGATCAGATTTGTTTTTTAAAAACAAGTAATAAATGCAATTGTGATATGCGATAGTAATTTCTCAATCGCAAATTTTATCGCAATTTTTTTAGATAGCATTTTTTCGAAGGAAGAGAAAGGATGTGAAGTGGTGCCACATGAATTAACAATTCTACAAATTGGACCATATCATCTTTGTAATTTTGGGGTTTTGGAATTGGTAATTTGTTTCAATATAAAAAATTTCAGTAAATTACAAAGATCTGAAACATGTTTTCATCCGTTGTAAAATTTAGCTCGGTCATTTTGTAGCACTGTTAATGAAAAATGAAAAATTAATGAAAATTAACCAAGAGTTAATATTTACAAAGAAGGACTATTTTAATTGCGAAAATTAAAATATTATACTGTTTATACATTTTTTTTATCCTTGTCGAAATAATGATTGAACTTCAAAGGAGTGCCATTTACACATCGATTGACCAAACAAGATGAAACAAGTAATGATGGGAAAATTGCCAAAAGTTGACTTCAATGGAACAATCAAAATAAATAAATTAATTAATTGGAAAAAAAATGCCAAAATTTTAGGATAATTAACTTAATGAAAATCATAAAAGTTGTTTAGCCAAAATTTAATGGAAATGGTCCCCATTATTTTAAGTAAATAATTAAAAAAAAATGGGTGTTGGGTTTTCCCTACAACAACGGTGACAAAAGGGAGAAGGACCAATTATCTCTTATTGAATATAATGAATTGTAATTTATCCAAAGGTTAAAAATGAAGGATTTCATGACATTTTATAACATTAAAACATTTCCATAGGTCCCGCATAAATAGATTATGCAATAGGAATTTGTAAAGCTAAGTACTTAAAGACGACTCGAGTAAAAGTGATGAATCCAAATTTGTGAAAATTTGTTTTAAAAGTTTCTCATATGAAAAATATAAGAAGGTAGAAATAAGAGTTTTTGATAAAGCATATATCCATTTTATGATTGGTCTCTAACATCACTTCACTGCCAGCGAGCCCGAACAGTACACTGGTGATGTTTTCTTCTGTGCCACACAATCCTAGTCCTCTTGCCTATGAGCATGCATAGCCTCGATGGGCTTACTTGTATTTTGAACGCTTCCTCTTTTAATCACCCTTTCTAATAACCACATTTGAAAGCTTTCAGTTTATGATATTTTTGAGTGAAAGAGGTAGGATGGCAATAGACATTTATATTTAATGGACATAATACTTTCATAATGTTGACTCTAAAATATTTCCCTGCAACTACCCATCAGAGGATTTTAAGTGGAGGGATGGGAGGGATTCATTGTGTTAAACTCAAGTTATTTCTTTCCTTGGAAAAGTAAACTTAATCATTTATAAAGGATGTGTGTTCCTCCATGATAAATATTTAACGCAAGATGATTTTATGGTTCCAGAAAGGCATGCATTTAAACATAAATGAAATTACCTTAAATATATAGAGTAAAATATTTCCCATGTATGTCAACCATTTTTTAACAATAAAATTCCTTTCTAATCAATCAAGGCAGAGTCACCAAAATCAAATCAATACCTAAAGTAAAAAAGGAAAATAATTAAGAAAATAAATCATTAAATTAAATAAAAG
This sequence comes from Pinus albicaulis, assembly GCA_034641835.2. Lineage (NCBI taxonomy): Eukaryota > Viridiplantae > Streptophyta > Pinopsida > Pinales > Pinaceae > Pinus > Pinus albicaulis. The sequence goes on from CM076574.1 coordinate 912,422,397, forward strand.
TAAAGGAGAGGAAAGGTGAAAGAAAAATCCAAATTTGAAAGATGAAATCCAACAAGACTGCTCATACAAACGTCTCAAGAAAATAAATTATAATATTTAAGAATATGTATGTCCCTTCCTATACTGAGATTTAAATCATTTATCTTGTAGAGTTATAAAAATCCAGACTGTCAAAATTAGAGGGTGAATACCAGTGATGATAGATAATATGCTAAATGAGAAGTCTTTGTCTACTGTAAATTTTCATTCTTCAAGATAAAACCTGCATAAAAGCATCTTGACCATTTTCTAATAAAATTAATGCTTAAATAAATTGACTAAAGGTCTATAAACTCCAAATCTTATCTAATTTTATGCGGGTCATTATTGCTTCTTTTTAAGGATCTCAAAACAAACCGAAGAAAAGAGAATGAACAGAAAAACTGATTTGGTAGAGGTGCGAAAGATTCATGAACACCTATCGAAACATAGTTCAATATCAACAAACATTAAAAACAAAACTAAAAATAAAAGTGAAATAATAAAAATAAATGAAAGTGGGCACATCAAACTTACCATTGGAGAATTTCATTAACCTTACGTAAGAGAAATGATTTTCTCCAATACAAGTTAACTTATACCTTTAATTATATTGGAAACAAGAAGAAGTTGAATTGATTAAAATTGTATTTGCCCAAAATCATATTTATTCACTGGAAGCATTTTTATGTGAAATTTACTTGGTTTTTAGCAATTGAAAGCAACAACAAGCATAACAATTTCCTTTCATCTAGACCAACAAGAGACAGAATATGAAAACATGTATTCTTATGGTCTTTTTGTATAGGTCAACGTTTCATTCTATATTTCACATTGCGAGTTTCTTCGTCATGCATAGCATTGAAGTTGCGAGATTCATCTGTTATCGATATGCGATTGAATGTTATACAATTTTTAAAATACAATGGGAGAGAAGCATATACCTGAGTTTATCACATCAAAGGATCTTAATACAAGGCATCACATGAGTTTTTTGATGCGATATAAGTGTTGTGGTTGCGATATTACGATATGATCATACACAAATGGGAAATTGTGATGGAGCGATTATGATGTAGGAGAATAGTCATATCACAAATTGTAGTTGTTAGGAGAAGTAAATGCTGATAGTGTTCTTGCGATAGCGATGTAGTATATTGTGTCTCTCGTTAGTGGGACTGACTTTTGACTTTATAAGCGATCGACAATTGAAATATTTTAGTACATGATGTGATATCGTTGGTACGTCGATATGTGATAAACAATTGACCCGATATTTTTATTATTTGGATTTAATTTCCTATCGAATCCAAGACATCAAAAATTTGAAACAAACACTCCTACCAAAATTTTTGTTTATGAATGAATGTGATATCTTTTAGAAGTGGATTTAGATGTCATATCATATCCAAGGTTTTTTGGACATCATAATATTGGTGAATTCAACTATTAGAGAATGAGAAAAATAGAATATCGAAGGTCTTGCATCGATGATTTATTAACGAGAAATTAAGAGATGCTTCTGATGAAATTTTTGTGATACATATTTTTTGTGATATGGATGATGTGATATCAGGTGGAAGGTTTATCGGAGATTGAGAAGATGGGAATATGGAAAATATATAGGCATCGTAGTATCAATGATATGAAGTTCAACTTGAAATGTTCTGATATTGTTTTAAAGGCATATTGGGGTTTGCTAATGAATGAAAGAAAATTTAAAAATTCTCAAAATATGATGAGAAATCAATAATACTTCCATGAACATGTTTCAGATTCGAAATATCTAGCTGCTTGCTTATACTAAGTTTTCATAATCAAGTCGATGAAGACCTACAAATGAAACAAAATAGAAATAAGAAATAACATTTGAAATGTAAAACTAATAATAGATGATGGTGAACATGTAAACACAAATCTGGAAGAATTTTGATTGTAATGTTACCTCATGAATCTTCAACTTCTCCCAAATTTTCTCAAAATTTGCATATGTTCAATGTCACCTAATTATTTAGTCTAAATTGACAATTAAAGAGATTTTTCAATTGCATCCACTTTAAATTTACATTAGAGGGTAATAGTGGTGAAAATGAGCTCTTCAAAAGTACTCGTGAATTAAATATTTCCAATATGTAGCGATTCTGTGGAAGTTATTCATATCTAATTTTAAATCATTTTTGTCTATGTGATAGAGTTTTGAAAAATCAAGAAAATCGACTGGCTCGTAAGCTTATGATATGTTTTAAGCCACTTTACGAGTAAATGGAAAAGGGATGCCCAAAAATTGGATTCACTACTTTCTTATTGAAACCTGAATAATAAAATAAATGAAAATTAAAAACTCTTATCTAAAATTAATCTATTCCTATTCCTAATTGAACTAATAGAAAAATAACTAGGTATATTCATACTTTGAATGTAACCATTTTCTCATTATAGTTCTTGTTTTCATGTACATATCCAACAATAGTAATTAAAACATGATTACATGAATAAAAATAAATTTGAATATAGTATGCACACAAATTTCTAATCTAAGTAGAGAAACTATCTTATTTATAATTACCTTCTCCTGAAATGTCCCTTCCAGCTGAATTTCGATTCCATCAAGGTAATATAGATGGATTTCCATTAACTATTGGGAGATTTTCAGAAGAGAAGGCAACATGCCAAATTGTGGATTTGAAATTTTAGATACAATGGCCCTTACAGATTAGTTAGTCTTATGTACATATTTTAAATTAATGATCTTATGTCAAGGAAAAGTTTCCAAATATTTTTCAAATGGATTAATGAAAAATGGATGGGAATATTATATATTCAATAGAATATCATTAATTGAATTAGAATAGTGGTCATATTATGAAAATAAACTTTCATGTTACAAATTCCATTGAAAATATAAGAGTAACTTGTATGGGATGAAAATTAATTGAAATTTGGCGATTAATAGCTCTTGATGTTCATGAATATGATGTAAAACTTCATTTTCACATTCAAGAAATGCATTACAAATTGTTTGGTACTAAGCTGCTCAATATGCCAACACAAAGTATTTAAAAATTGAAAATTGAAAAAAAAAAATGAATCTGAAATTAAATAAAATAAATAAATGAAAAATAATAAAATTGAATCATAGTTTACACTAGTGTTAAAATTATTGTCACAACAAAATTGCCACTATCTTAAAAAAAAAATTCCCTCTCATGGGAAAAGGTTGGAATAATGAAATTCTAATGACTGCCAATACCAACTTATAAATGAGAAATTGAATTATGACTATGAATAAGAATGAGTGCTTGATCGTCATATAAATAATACATTGGAATGGTTTCTTCAATGTTGAAATCATAACTATGATTACTTGTTTGAAAATGAGAACTATTTGAAATAATTCATGTGCTTGAGTTTTCTTCATTTTCACATGTGATTTTAAATTTCTTATGAGGATTCCCTTGAGAAGTAGATAAATCAACATCCTCAATGTCAGATTAATTCTCTTAAACGACTTCAGAAATTTATTTAAGATTCCCTTGAATCTCATGTGATGTATCAAAACAAGATGGAATATGAAGCACATGTTCATTAATGTTCGATGAATGATCATTAAATGATTCACTATATTGATAAAAACTGATAGGAAATTTATTTATATCAGCCTCTTTGTTTTTTTGAGTAACATTAATGTGAGTAGGGAATAAATTTCTATTAGCAAAATTATTAGGATAAAGGGAAAAATGTGATTTTGAAGAAATGAATTTGAAATATTCTTTGTTTGTATTCTCTTTATTACAAATTTCAAATTTCATATCATTCACTTCTCTATTAATACTTACTTGAAGAAAATTTCTTTGTTGCCTTGAATTTGGAATTTTCTCATCATAAAGGAATTCATAAATTTGTATTGTAGATTGCACATTATTAGGAACTTTAATCGCTTTTGTACCCTACGACTTATGCTATGATTTTCTAATTCTAATGCACATTGATTATCAGATTTAAAAGCAATATCTTCTTCAATATTGTTGCTAGTATCTTCTTGTGGTTGATTAGAAAAAATTTCCCAGATTTGCGATATTGGTTTATTAACATGATTATAATTAATATTGTAAGAGGTGTTAACTAAATTTGAAAATTTATCATACATGGCTGAAGCCACTTCATCATGATTGGTATCCACCTCTATGTTGGAGCTCTCTATTATGTTAATAGAATTTCAAGGAGATTGACCGAAGGTTGAAATGATTTTACATTGTTTATCAATAGGAAGAGGAGAGAAAATGTGTTCAAACCAATCTAATAATTCCTATTTCAAAGATTTGTCTTCATTTTTAAATTCTAAACAATTTAAATGAAATATAAAGGTAAAATCCATTAAATACTCACTTTCAAGGCTTCGTAAATCTTAAATTTCATCACATATTTGTTCCGAGTCATAACCATCAAATTCACAAAGGAACGCTGTAATAAACTAATCCCAACTGTGAATTGAGGCAATTTGAAGTGATTTACACCAACTTCTGGATTTTTCTATGTAAGAGTAAAAATCCTGAATTAAATACCTTCATCAATTCCTTGAAAATCATAATTCAATAAAAATTTGAAATATTTGTAAAGAATGATTAGATGCAGAAGTATTTCTCTTACTATTTAATGTTATCTAAGAAAAATGTCTTACTATTTCAGGTGGAGTATTGGAAGATGCATGTCGAAAAATGCAACATCAAATTTGAATTTTTAACTAAAACCATTGTAATAAAAATAAAATATTAGAATAGAAATAATCCTATATAGAATAAGTCTTCGGACCCTCATTTTAGCGCAAAAATGGTTCAGGAACAAAACTTTCTGCCTACAACACTATAAGGGAGACCACCCAATCTGGACATTAAAGAAACCTATTTTCCATTGAAATGGTGGTTATGACTAATTAAACTAGGTTCAATTACCTTCTCTTCATTTCCGGTGGCTTAAAATATGACTTTCATCTACTAATGGAGAAGACACATCAGGTCAACCCTCTTGCTGATGAGGCAATAAAATGGTCATTAAGCTGATCTGGGGCTCAGCCAAGCCACAACTAAAGTTTTCCTCTTTTCAAAGAGGACTTATAGTAATATATAATTAAGTCTAAATGTCAAATTATTCTAAAATGTGAAGCAAAAGGAAAATTGTCCTAATCACATCTCAATTAGGCACATATATATCTAACCAAACCAAGAGCAAGATACTTAAATGCTTGGGATTCAAATATGTGTGGATTATAATTAATACCAATTTAATGAAATATTTCAATTAATTGACATTATGAATTCGAAAAGAGATTCTATTCAGAGACCTCTTAACTTAGATAATAAACCAACAATAATTAGAGAGTAGTTGACAAAAATGATATTGATTGTTAAATCAGTAATTCGAATAATTAAACAATAATATGAAGAGGTAGTTCACAACATATCACTCTTTGTTAAATCACTATTTAAAAGACATATTTATATGTAAATAGTTACTCATAAATCAGAAATCAACCCATAAGAGTGAAGATAAATAATAGCATATAACTGACACAATTTACTCATATTAACAATAGTGCACAATTATGAATAAAATTACACTTTATTGTTATCATAAAATTAAACCGGAATTTAAAAAAATAGTATTTTAAATACCAATTTATTGAATCCATTTCTCTAGCTCTGGTCTCCAGTGGTCCTCTACAATCCTTTCAACTACTGCTTTAAAAATATGAGTTGAGGTAGTACAATATTTTTTCTCCATGCATAATTCAGAATGCAAAGGAAAACTTCTCAATAATCCCCTAGATCTGATTTTTCTCTCCTATACCCTACAACTCTGAATCATATTTACAATATGTCCTTAAAATTTTTTAGAAATGTAGAGAAGAGAATCACTTCTCCATACATTCTAAAATCTGCTATTTATAGTATTTACAAAATATTTCCTTAATAGAAATTTGTTAAAGAGTGGTACTGATCCATAAATTTTCATTGGCCCAAAAACATATTCTTCAAATTCTGGAGCATTATCATGGATTGGGACCTTCTTCTCCTCATCTATTCAAAATTTTTACGTGAAAAAACCAATCAATATTAAATTAAAATGGGAAAATAAAATAAAAATACCAAATATGCAATTAAAACAAATCCAATCAAAACTTAATTATATAAATAAATAAATAAAAAAGAAGATATTTCATTTGAGGTAGGTGAATATTTAATTATTCTAGGGGAACATAGAAGAATGTATATTCACTCAGAAGAAGCTATGGGAAACTGAGAATGCAGAAAATTAAACTCAGAAAATTTGTTTTATTTAAAAATTCAGATCTGGATGTTCTCTTGAATTTGAGACACATTAAATAATAAAGTACAGGAATTAAAAAACTTCATAAACTTTTTCCACAATTTTATCTATCTAACAATCCATCCTAGACATCATTTGGCCAAGTAAAACTCAATCTATGAGTCTCTGATGTTAATGAGTCAAAACTGCAAGAATTCTAGAAGTTTTGTTGCTTCTACTAAAAATAAGAAATTTTTTAATTAAATTCTAATCCTAAATTAGATTAGAGTTATTATGTAATTAATACTAATTAAATGATAATTAAAAATTTAACTAATTATTTAAAACATTTAATTATAGACAAAAATTAATTAATATAAAAATGTTATAATTATACTATATTAATATTGTGATTAAAATTATAATATAATTATAATAACTTTATAATTATATTATAATATATTATAATATAACTATGATATATATTTTTATATTAAAAAACATATTAAACTCATTCAAACTAATTCATAAAGTTTTAAAAATTAAAACTAACGTATGTTATGGTAAGCTTTTAATGGAGGGAGGAGTTTGAATGTGGAGGATGGGAGGAGTATGTAGGGATAAGGTGTGACATGATGGTGATGTAATATGGATGAGTTTGGAGGTATAACAAGTTCAAAAAAAACGTTATATTAAAAATTTTAACCTATTTCATTTTTCCAAAATCGCAAATCACATGATTGGAATTTTTTTTGAAACAAGTGACAAATGAAATTGCGATATGCGATATCGTAATTTCAAAATCACAAATTCTACCGAAATTCCTTTTAGATTGCATTTTTTGGAAGGGAGAGAAAGGATATGAAGTTGGGCCCACATGAATTAACAATTCTACAAATTGGACCACAACCACTTTGAAATTTTTGGGTTTAGGGTTTGGAAATTTGTCTCAAAATAAAAAATTTGAGTAAATTATCAAGACTGTGAAACATGTCTTCATCTGCTATACAATTTAACTGGTTCATTTTGTAAGACTGTTACTGAAATATGAAAAAATTAATAAAAATTAACCAAGAGCTAATATTTTCAAAGAATTACTATTTTAATTGCCAAAATTATAACATTATACACTTTATACATTTTTTAAACCCTCTCAAAGAAAAGATCAAACTTCAAAGGAGTGTAATTTAAACATCGATTGACCAAATGAGATGAAACAAGTGTGGATGGAAATATTGCTAAAAATATACTTTAATGGAACTATCAAAATGGAAATATGACAAAAAAAGGAAAAATTGTAGTGTACTTAACTTAATGAATATCATCAAAGGTGTTTAGCCAAAATTTAATGGAAAGAGTCCCCATTATCTAAAGTAAATATTTCAAAAAAAGGGGGCGTTGGCTTTTCCCTAGAACATAGTGTTGATTGATTCAAGTAGTATCCATAATTTTATTCATGATAAGATAGCCAAAGAATAGAATTTCTTCGTATATCCAGCACCAGAGTGTCAAGTGATGGTAGAAAATAGAGGAATTATAAATTTCTCTCAAAAGTTGCATAATATCAAGCTAACCATGGGGGAATATTTATTCAATTGTACAATTATTTCTATTCGAATGGTAGGTGTTCAGTTTTACTAGGATTCCAATTGTTAGAATCCTTGGGTGCTATAGCATTTAATTTTCAAGAACTTTTCTTGAAGTTTTCTTTGGAAGGAAAGGAATTAGAATTATGGGGCATTGCAGGGAATCCTGGAAAGATACTAAATTCTTAAGTTACAACAAATATTCTGAAGAAATAAAAACTAGGCTTAATTGCACTATTATGCTCACTATATGTTCAAGTAGTCGAAGATCGCATCGAGAATCAACAAGTTCTCCAACTCTTAAAGGACAACCTCACTTTGGCATAGAATCAAATAAAACCACTGGAAAATCAATATTGCAACGAAAGAGGTTTTTGTGTAGGAGACTAGGTATTTTTATTTCTACGACCATCCAAAAAAATTTCATCAAGCAAGCTGAGAAGGATAATAAATTATCACCAAACTATTATGGTCTTTACAAGGTGTTGCAAAAGAATGGTAATATTTCATAAAAATTGGAGCTTCTAGCATCATCTCGAGTGCACCCATTTTTCCATATTGCATGCTTGAAGGAGGTTATAGGTGACAAAATCCCAATGCAAATTATATTTCCAAAACTCGACAACTACCAAATCGGTCAATTTCAAAGTATCTCATCAAGTGAAAGAATTTACCAAATGAATATTCCTCATGGGAAAATGACAATTTTTATCCATAAGCATCCAGAATTACTCAACCATTGAGGAAAACACTTGTTTGAAGGAGAGAGGCATGTTAGGTCCTTATAAAACTAGTGTATCCCCTTATTTTTATTGTTGTAGTCTGATTATTGTTATGATTGTGGCCATGTAGTCCCGATATTGTTATTATTATGCCCAATAGGTGTAGCCACATTATTGTTATTTTTGTGCCCATGTGGTCCCCATATTGTTATATTGTGACCCCTTAGATTCCTATATATAGAATGTAGGTTGTGTCATTTGTATCATCCCATAATTTTTCATTTATGTAATGTAAAGGAGGTTCCCTCCTCGAAGAGGCTGATTTCTAAGTCATTGATCTATATTTTCTTATATTTCTGAGCTCGTTGCATAACATCAAATAAGGTCATATGAGAGTATGACTCCTTGAGTCAAAATCAATACCATGTTTATACAAGATTAATGTGGAATAAAAAATAAACCTCAGTTGTCAATAATGTGTCTAGCCAATGACATACAAACTCTTAAAAATTACCATGCTCCCCCTAAGAATGAAATGGAGCTACAATCATACACTCTTCCAACTGTAATGAGCCTCTTTCCCAAGTGCAAGATACTAAATAACATAACCAAGAATCCAACGTGAGTTTTGGCAAGACATAAAATACATTAAAATACTTAATAATTCTTCTTTGAGAAAGTAAAACACTATGACAAGTAAATAGAATTGATAGATTACTCCTCTATACCTATCATCAACCAAGAATCTATGGACCCATGTTTACATCATGCACCCAATGAAGTAGATGTATAAATTAATACTTGAATTGGACACCACTGACCCATATATAATTAAACACAATACATTCTATACACCATGGGTCATTCCATGAGAAATATGCTTAAAAATGCAACAATGAAAGTATATGGCTTTTGCATACGCACACAATTGTGCTCGTATAAAAATATGCCCAAAACATAAACTAACATGATTACATCGCATCAAACACCAACATATGATCCATATGCTACCAAAAATACATAACATGTGCAACAAAACATAAGACCTCCATGAGAAATATCATTATCTCTCAATATGTAGTAGCAACATAGGGACATCAAATTCACATCATGTGCAACAAAAATCTCTCCATATATAAGTAACTATATGAATCAACATGATTCAACCACAATAAAATCCACACATCACAAGCATCATCATTCTATTTCTCTCCATGCAATTGCAACATATAATTCAACCATCTAAAATATAGCAGCAACATACATGATTCATCTAGAAGTAGAAACATAAGAAATGAAGTACATAAATTCTACATGATCCACATAGAAAAATTTGTCAAGAGATATAAAAATCATCCTCCATAAACAATGTCAACATTCTGAAAATCCATTAGGAAGCACATATTCTCCCCCTCAATGTGTGATCCTCCATAACACCTTGACCATATGAAAGATACAATTGTATGGTTGTCATACCTCCAATAATATCATAAGAAAATCAACATGCAAGTGCTCCAAAAACAACGAGTAAAAATATAGTTGAAATATAAACAATTAATGTTGCAACAAGACTGATATACATAAATTTTCTGCTCATATACAGTAAATACATTGGTTACAAAAATAATGAGTGAACTTTTTCAGACACCTAATCCTCTAAGGGTTGGTGTGGAAGGAAAAGAATCAAAATGAGTCCAAGAGACACTATAATATGGAATCCAAGGGTCACTCCAATGAACTATATATATGTATCATTATGAATAACAAATATAACTCACCCTTATCTTATCATCTCTATGTGGATACTATGCCTATGTTTAATATTCCAAATTTTCCATCAGCTAATTGGAATCTTAGAATTCTTGCTTTTCCTATTTAGTTAAGTAAATAAAAGGGTGGAGGGACCCATAAACCCTATATATGAATAAAATCCAATTTTTTTGTGTGAATGTGGGTTAGCTAGGTAGTGTATAAGCATTATGGAGTAGTGGAGCAGCTTATTGATGAAGGAAGAGTGGAGATCATAAGGAAATAATGAGTAATATGATGTATATAGTGGAGGAATAAAAGTAATATCATGGAGAAATAATGATAAAATGATGGAGGGAGTGGAGAGTAATTGCAGAGATGATGGAGATCATGGAGTAAAATGTAGTATTTATGGAGGCTACTGGCCACATGTGCAATGCAATAATTAGGTGGGACAAGCATAAGGAAGGGTCACAAGCATATAAGGAAGGTGATGACATCCATAGAAGGAATTTTAGATTTTGATATTGTATTGTCGCTTACGACATTTCTTTCCATGCTTCAGTTGTTTAGCTAAGTTTGTTGTGTTGTTTAGCACACGGGCGTCCCCGAGTGGAGATCCCACCCTTATCCACGGTTGAATTTGAGTTCCTACTCTGGAAAGGTTTCTTTGTGTAGTCATTCATCATCTAAAAAATGTGCCACATTCAGTCCCTCTCTTCAGCATGTACAACTTTAGGAATTATGCATTACTGCCTTAGGGTTTGAGAGGAGGAAGGAAGTTCATAGCATTTCAATTGGGAAACCTTTGGAGGGATTAGCCCTTCGCCTTGTGCATCCATTTCAGTCATCTGGGAGCAACATTGTTACATCGGGCATTAGGTCATCATTCTACTCCTCTATGCAGCAACATTTCTTGCGGGAATTATGCATTCGAGCGGTGTAGTTGAGAGGAGGAAGGAAGTTCCAAGTATTCCAGCTTAGAATCATGTGAGGGATCATCCCCTGAATTTGGTGGGATCATTTCCATCAATTTTCATTAGTATTAATTCATCTAGAAATAGGATACAACATAATCCCTCTTGAAAACACATTCACTTCTGGTAGTTGTGCATTTTAGAAGTTGAAACTTGAGAGGTGGGGTTATATATCAAGCTTCCAACTTGGGAATCAAGATAAGGGCCAACCCTTCTAGCATTGAGATGATTGAGTGTTACTGCATCCATTTTATTTTTTAGTTCACGCCATAGCTCTGCATACCTAGCAATTATGTATTGAAATCCCTAGGAGGATGTTTTTCACAGGTGAGCCAATTCATAAATCCTTTCTGGGTTATTCTGTGTTTTCATCATAGAGTCCAGATTCCAAATATCAGAATTTTCAAAGCTCCAGAACAACCTTATCTATGCACTCCTTTTCATCTAGAATTTACATTTCGATCATTTCCAGTGGGGGCAGCACAAAAGGGTCTCCAGCAGAGCATGAATTATGTAGTGTTCTTTGTGAGAGGACTTGAGGGTCACTCTAGACATCTTTGTTGGCTTGAGTATTGCTATTTTTGAGAATTTTTTTACTTGTATTACACCTCTTGATTAATAAAATAACAGAGTTTTTTTGTCTATTTTTATTGTGCTTATACTTTATTTCCATATTGTTTTAGTTTATAGTTATTATGTTTTTTATTACTCTCTTTTCCTATTTTTGGATATTACAGTGGTAACAGATCATGGTCTTTCGCTTGACTTGTGGGCACTATATTTCATGACATCGGAAGGAAAAGCAGAAAAGGAAGAGGTCTACAATGGAAGAGGGATTTAGTTTTGTGACACTTCTCTTCTGTAAGGTCACACCTTACCTAGAATAATTATTATAGAGAAATATTATATTGAATCAAAATGCGATAATTTTTTTTTTTTTTTGGGGGGGGGGGGCAAGACATAAAAGTTATTGGTCTTCTTTACACTAGACCCTAGATTCTACTAACTCATCCTCAAAGCTACAAGGTTCAATTTTTGTCAAGATCCAAAACATGCAACCATAATACTTGATTTTCAAGACTAAAATCACCTTCAAAAGATAAAGTATTTAGTGGGATGAATAACTCTCAACCTTTATGAACCCCAATTTACAATAAGCTAATTTTTAATTCTGTTTTAATTAAATATTTTCAAGGGTGACTAATTTGATTTTGTTCTAAATAACATTCTTATGAATTATTTTCTTAGAAGGATAAATAAATTTATATGGGGTTGGTATCCAATAACTAGGAAATCGTATGTGAGGTAATATTACAACAAATTACTTACCATAATTTTGAGTTTTTAGCAGGACCCTATAACTCGATGGAGTTATTACGCTAGAAACACGTTGGTTGCAAATCCTAAATTAAATTAGGCCCATTTTTTATGGGAATTTCATAACATAATTAGATGCAACCATTGAAACATTATGAAAAAAAAATTACAAGCATGAAATGTACATCCATTGATGCATTTGGTCAAACACCTACAACCATTATCTCTTTAAGGTGTTTTCACAACAATTAGCTAACGTGAATCTAAAATTACATGACTTCATTTTTTGTGAGTAATGCCAATAACTGAACTCAAGATATAAGTAGACTATTAGCCGTCGTCATTGTTGAATCTATGCCAATAAATGAATATAAATATTTAGGAATTTTTCACATAGCTCACAAGTTGTAAGGTACAACCATTTGGGAATTTTGAAAAACAAATGGCAGTCATACAACAAGTTTCCATAAAGTTATTTAAATTTTCAATGTTTTAACCATTTTAGAAATTAAAATCAATTCAGAAGTGGTTAGCCTATGTTAGATTCATCAGTATTAATTATCAGGTAGATCTAATATAAAAATAACCAAACAAAAAAACAAAACAACAGGCGGTTCATACATGAAACAACAAATATGAAAAACAGAGAAGATTTGGGAATCATTGTCCGAAAACTTGGTTTTTGAAATCAAAGCCAGGGTGAAATAGTCTATTTGTATGGATACCCCCTGAACTTGAGCTGAATCGCAACAGGGATGCCTAGAAACGTGATTATTCATAAAAACAACAACCAAAAATCCTACAATCTCATTTATGACTTTTGCCAAATACATAGTATGAAAACTCATGTAGAGTTGTAAAAAGAGGAGGAAAAATAGAATTTAATCCATTAAAATGTTTCCATCTAATTCATTACAGCCTACATGCTTCATCTATTAGTACTTGTAGTCAATCGATTCAACACTGTACAAGAAAATACTTCAACAACCATTACGAAATTTCCTCACATTTGTTGTGCAACATTTCATATAAATGTAAGTTTTAGAAGACAACCAAACAAGAAAAAAATATGAAATAAACTACAAAAATACATAATATAATCTGATCCATATACTTGACAGTGAATTTTTACAACTCCAAAAGGATGGATATATGCTCCAGCTCCAATGAGAGTATGCTCCAACACCAATATCCTTACCAACTCATCATGAACCACCCGATTTTCCTCCCAACCATATCCAGGAAGAACTTCTCCCCCTACAACACCCAAACTGCAAAATCTCACAACCAATACCGCAATACAATACTAGAGAGAGATACAAGGAAAACTAAGGAAGATATTTTTCACTTCCTCTAAATAGCACTCATGTCTAACCTTAATAGATACTTAGTAGATTAGTAAGGAATTTGGATTTATTTTGGAAGCAATGGGATAGTCTCCATATCTCTCCCTCTCACAATCTTCCTTAGGTCTCTTCCACTCTTAGCATCACCCTCCATCCTCAAGTGAGAATACATGAGACTCATATATAGGAGGAGCAAAAAATTCTTGTCATAAAGGAGGAGTAATATGCATCCCTTATTTAAGGAGACTGTAACATATGCATTAAAGAGAGTGTAAGAGGAATATTTTACGACATACATTTAATTAGTGTAAGAGGAACATGCCATTTCTTGATGAGTGCATAAAAGAGAGTGTATTGTAATATTTAAAATAGAGAAAGTTACATAGAGCCATGCCGATCATGAACGAGAGAGGTATCAATTGATTGAATAGACGAAGTTAATTTGTAATTCCCTTTTAATTAAATATCATAATCTCATAAGAGATTATGATAATACTAATAATATTCAGGATTAAGTCAATATTGAACTATTAGGATTGATTAATGATAAGTTAATTTAATTTCCTTCAAGTATTCTTGATTAACAATTTATGCAAGGAGATTTAATATTTTTGGAAATTCATGCTTGAGAAGCTCGACATGAATTTCTATTTTTAAAAATTCATTCCAAAATTATTAGATTGAGATTCTATTTAATTAAATCTTTCCACGAGTGGTATTTTTGTTTCAAAGAATAGGGATTCTGCACCCCTATTTCATACATCTCCATGCCTTAGTAGATTGAGGACTCTGCGCCCTGATCTACTCCAAAGATATAAGATTCCATAACTTGATATTTTTTGAAATTTAGGAATCTGTTCCATAAATACACAAGACTCCACATCTTTATATTTCTTGGATTTAGGACTCCATGCCCTAATTTCAATGCTTTCTCATCTACTGTGATTTGAAACTCCATTTTTCTCCTTATGGTACTGATTGTGAGATTTTATACATTTGATTGTTCATTGGTAAGGCCTTGTACGAAGACCTGCACACATCACAATCTCATAGATCAAAGGGATCATATGAATTTGGTAATTAAATTAACTTAACCACATTTTACCAAGAATTATGCATGACTTCCACAGTCATTTAGGTTTTGAAGGAATGAATTCCATAGTCATCCATAACTGAACATCGTTCTTGGAAAATGATCAGGCCCCTTACCACATCCTACTCAGTACAATGTTACACATATATGTAATCATGCAAGTCATGTATCATCTATAAATCATAATTTAACTATTTTGTTCCACATAACCATGACCATCAATGGGTCTATCTTTCGCAATCTAGGATCTCCATCCATGTCATCCACCTGATACATAAGTCGGATGAAAAAGAGACACATATACATAGCATCATATAAAACACATAATCAAATATATGACACATAAGGGAAAATATAGGTATTTAATTTTTTTTTCCAAAATCAATGGTCAATCTTCCATACATAAACAGAAGAGGAAATATAACTATATACATAAAAAAATTTTACCCAATCCAGTGATCACTATGACATACATAAACATAAAGAGGAAATATAATCATGTATATAAAACAATATTCCTCAATCTAGTGATCAATATTCCATATATATATAACTCATCAAAAATCACCATTAATAGGAGTGACAAAACTATACTAGGAAAAATAGGACACTACATATTTAGATATATGTAGGATCTCTCCATAGAGAATAAATAAATGAGAAGGGAAAATAAACAAGACACCTTAAGAGGGTTTCAGCATGGGAAATGTCCAAGCACTTCCTATCAGAAACATAAGCAAATGGTAGTTCATAAAGCTCCACAACACTCTACTATGTCCACATTCTTTGTAGAAAGAAACGAATAGCATGGAGATGGAGGATATTTGGGGAATGAGACTTTCAGTGATTACCCTACAGAGTATAGATCTCAATCTAGAGAATTCAAAGGGAATTTGAGATTCCAGTAGTTTTTCAAGATTAAAGAGAGCGATAGACGTTGTATAAATAGAAAAAGAGAGCACATATACAATAGATTCTTCTTGCCTACATTTGATGGGTCATCCATAAGCATGGAAAAATCTTGGATGAAGAAGTTAGATGATTTCTTCCAACTACACCTATCAGCTAAAAGGGAGGCCATTTATATTGCAGCATTGCACCTTGAGGGTGAATTAATGATTGGTGGTTTATCCATATGGAGCATGCAAGAGTGACTGTGTATGCATACTTCACTCAAAGGTTGGTAGAGAGGTTTGACATAATAAAATCGGATGAAATTCCCATTAAGAAAATTTCTGACATTGATGAGGAATTATATGAGGATAAAATTGAAGATGCCAGCACTCTAACTCTGGGAGAAGAGCAACTAAACTACCACCAGCTGTAGTAGAAGTACTTGTATTAGTAGGAGAAGCACTTTCATATTTGCAAGATGGTCCTGACTACTTGACATTGAGATTCCCAGGCATGATTTGAGATATTCATGAGGAAGAGAAAGAAGAGAGCAATGTTGGTTCAATAGTATAGGATAAGCCATCACCATCACCAACAGTTGGAGAAGAAATTGCACCAGTTAGAGGAACTCTTGTGGCTTGGCAAGATGTTCCCAAGCATAAGCTGATCCAAGGTTTGAAAATATTTCCACCCCATATTATGTTAGCACCTCACATGGAGATTAGTGGGGCAATGCCTTCATGGAAATTTCATGACCATGGGGTAGACCACCTTGCTGATTTGGAGCAGAAAAATATCACTGCACAGAGTACCCTTGACTTGTTCAATAAGGATATGTATAGCTATCCCAGTCTTACATTCTTGAGCTAGACACAACACTTTATGTTGGAGTGTGGAGTTTCAGAAGATGGGGTTAGCATAGTCCTAATGTAGGGAAGCTATCCATTAACTTTCAAGAACAGGAGGTTACCGTCCCATCAGTTGTCACATTCTATTTATGACAAAGAGATATTTTCCATTATGAAGACATTGCTCAAATTATGGTAGTTATTGATTGAAATTATATTTAAGTTGAAGACCAACCACAATGGTATCCAGAATATCTTTGAAAAGGACCAACCGCTCTAGAAGAGGCAGCAACGGTGGGTTAGTAAAATGTCGGACTATGAGTTCAGAATTATGTATGGAGGGGGCCATGTGGCTGTAGATGCACTATCATGGATATCAATAGTGATGTCATTGAGGAGGAGTGATGATTTTGGGGGCCAATTATTCCTTGATCATTCTGGTAACCACTTTACTTATAAATCATTGGATCGGAAAATGGTATATAGTAGACATCCCTTGATGGATAAAAACTTCCATTATGAGGATAGATCTTTATTGATGAGCATCTCACAGCTTAAACAAAATTTTCTCCATACAACATACTCAGAACCTCATAGGTTCTACCGGGCCATCGGTGAGAGTTCCTCATGGAGAGAACTCAAGGAGGATGCACTTTGACATATCATGGAGTGAAAATATTTCCATCAAGTTGTGGAGGATAGCATTGTCGACATTGATCCGTTATTGAGCTTTTGGCAGGATCTTCTCCATTCGGTGGATTTAGAGTTGGTGCATGATGTGAGCCATCACCTATAGTTGGATGGATTTATGGGGATGATGAGTAGGTGGATTAAAATCTACTTTCATATCTATGACATGTAGCAACATGAAGCATGGTTGTGCTGGTTGCTCTTCGGTCAGTGTGGTTACCATATGACATTTCACATTTCTATGATCCATGCCTTACATAGTACTGGTGTGATGGAGCGACAGGAGACATGGTTTCTCTGGTTATTTTTGGGAGTTTTTGGCCATCAAATGACATATCACATGTCAATGGGTGTATTATTTTTTGGGCCATTTCATGGCAGTCATATGATGTGACAAAAAGAAGCCTGGTTATGTTGGTCTGGTGTGACATTCTACATGTCAATCAGTATATGATTTTTTCATGCTTTACATTATGATGATGTAGGGTGGCAAAAAGAGCCATTGCTACTCTGGTTACTCTTGGGATAATATGGGTTGACACTTTCATGATGATAATGTAGGATGGCAACAAGAGGCCTTAATGTGTTGGCTTTTGTTAGGAGAGTATGGCGACCATAATTGGTATGATGATAAGGTGGAATGACAAGAAGAGGAATTGTTGTGATGGCTGTTATTGGGAGAGTATGTGTTAGTCACCTATATTAATAGTGTACTCCCTTATTTGTGTTACTGTAGATGCCTTATTTTTATTTTTGTACCCCTCTAACCCCCATATTGTTATTATTGTTTCCTTAAATTATTATAGTTAGGTTGGCTAGGATTATATTATGACACCAGGGACTCCCATATATAGAAAGGAGGTTTTGTCATTTGTATCATCCAAGAATTTTTCATTTATGTAATGTAAATGGGCTTTCCCCCCTAGAAGTGACTTATTTCTAAGGCGTTGATATCTCTTTTCTTCTCTTTTTGGATCTGGTTTCATAACATCTGGTATTAGAAATTTTGATTCTAGGGTTTCACTATTCCAAATAGGTCATCGTGGAATTTATGCTATATCCTTTTTTCTACGAATGTTAAGAAGCAAAAATGTTTAGCATGTGAAACCGAAATGCTGAGGAACTCCATCTAAAAATTTCAGGCCTTGGTTCACAATACTTTCAGAGATATGATCTATGGAACTTAGGGTTTCTGTAGGATCCTGAATTTCATCTAAACGAGGTGACCATGGGAAAATCATCATAACTCTCTAGTTGAGCATCAAATTGGAATTTTGTAAAAAGTGGCCTAAATTACACAGATTTTAGTTTTTTGTGTATCAATTTTAGAGTCGAAGGAAGAAATAGTGACACGTGGCACACCGTACAAGTTTTCTCTACTGAACGAGTCCATAATAAGGTCATTGTGGGAGATTCAACATAACTTTGACTTGAAGAATCCAAATCAGGTCAAACTTATGGCATGCAAAAGAAGATTCTGAGGGCTAATGTAGGACAAATTTTCAGATTTTGAAGATCCAAAATCACAGAGATCATTCAGTTTCAATATCAAGCTCATCAAAATAAATAAAATTGTGTGTATTTTTTTTTCAAATTGCATAAGTCTTGTTTGAAAAATTATTTTGAAGGGATTCAAAGGGAATTTTGAAGCACAAATATTAGTATTGGGTTCTAAAATCCCCCCAAAAAATAATTCAACACCCATGAAGCCCTCATGATACTCTACTATGACTCATGAAGTTGAAGAAGTGAAACATGATATATCAAAATTACAAGATAAATTGCACCAAATTTCACTCTCACAAAGATCAACAAAAAATGAAATGGAAGTTTTGAATAAAGGCATGGAAGCTAATATGGACGGTTTGAAGAAGGGCATGGAAGAAAATATGGATGGTTTGAAGAAACGCATGGAAGATAATATGGATGGTTTGAATAATGGCATGGAATATATGGAAGCTAACATGGATGGTATAGAAGAAAAAATGAAAGATAACATGGAAGACGTGAATAATAATCTAAAATGAGAAATGGAAGTTCTGACAAAGTTTTACAATAATTATTTCCTAATGGAAAAAATATAGTGGAGGAAACTCATGACGAGAAAAAAATAAATTTTAATCATGATTTCATAAAATATAATGTTGGATTGAAGACCAACCATATTCCAAAGATCGATATGAGGAATTTTGATGGAAAGGATCGCATAACATGGATACTACATATGAGGAAATATTTTGATCCAAATAATTTTCAAAACATTGAAAAGGTATGCATTACGACTTTATATTTAGAACAAAATACATTTGTATGGTATCGATGGCTTTTCTCCCGAAAAAAATTGTCACTTGGTCAATTTTTATGGAGGAAATGATAACACATTATAAAGATACAAAGAGAAACAAATTCTTTTTCCAATTTATAGATCTCAAACAAAAGGGTTAATTGGTGGAGTGCATTGGGGACTTCCAAATATTGAATATAACGGTAAATGAAATTTGGGGAACACAGGGTTGATGTCTTCATAGGGACTTTAAAGGATAACATCCAACATGAGTTTCACGTTTGCGTACCTAATGCATTAGAGAAAGAATTTAGGTTGTTAAGAAAATTTGAATGTAAAAATATGGCGACGAGGAATCCTACCACCCACATCTATAAATATAAAAGTGTTGCTACTCCTAGACTTCGACAACCTACATGGTTGACATCATAGAAATTGGAAGAAAAAAGAGAAAAAGGGATTTGCTATAGTTGTGATAGAAAATAAACTAAAGGTCATAAGTGTGCCGAGAAGAAATTATTTTACATATATTGTGAAGAAGAGGAAGAAAATGAACAAGAAAATTCAAAAAAAGAGGATATATACCAGGAATTGACCTTGGAGACAAAAGATATGAGTTTGACCATATGCTGCAATTCATTGGCAGGAATTACCACTCCTCAAACTCTCAATATAGAAGGACATATCAAGAAGAAAAAGGTAATAGTGTTGATTGATTCACGTAGTACCCATAATTTTATTCATTGTAACTTAGCCAAGGAATTGAATTTCTTCCTATACCTAGCACTGGAATGTCAAGTGATGGATTCAAATGGAGGAACTATAAATTTCTTTCAAAAATTCCATAATATCAAGCTAAAAATGGGGGAATATGTATTGAATATTCCAATGCTTTACATTCCAATGGGAAGTGTTGGTGTTGTACTAGGATTACAATGGTTGAAATATTTGGGGATGGTAGCTTTTAATTTTCAAGAAATTTTCTTGAAATTTTTTTCAAAACAAAGGAAGTTGAACTATGGGGTATTGCAAGGAAGCTGGGAAAGATAACAAGATCTAATGTAATGACAAATCTTCTGAAGAAAGAAAATGAGGCATAATTGCACAATTATGCTCACTAGAAGTTCCAACATCAAAATCATCTATTTCTCTAGATCTCCAAAAAGTCTTGGACAATCATTCCAAGGTGTTTGAAACTCCCAAAGGATTTGCACCTGTTCATGATCATGATCATGTTATTAATTTTATTCTAGGAAGTTTTATTCCAAACATCATGCCTTAAAGATATCCTTCTGTCCAAAATAGAGAAATTTGAACGTATGATTGTAAAAATGTTAGAGGATGTTATAATTCAACCTAGTCAAAGTTCTCTTTTTTCTCCAGTAGTATTGGTGCACAAGAAGGATGGATCATGGCTCATGTGTCTAGATTATAGGGAGCTCAAGAAGCTCACTATTAAAGATAAAATTCCCATTCAGGTGATTTATGAATTATTGTATCAATTACATGGAGAAATTTATTTTACCATGTTGGATCTTCGTTCAGGATATCATCAAATTAGAATTAAGGCTAAAGATATTCCAAAAACAAAATTTCAAACTCATGAGGGTCATTATGAATTTTTGGTCATGCCTTTTGGCCTTGAAAATGAACCTTCTACATTTCAAGGGTTGATGCATTCAATTTTTAAACACTTCCTTTGGAAATTTTTGTTAGTATTTTTTGATAATATACTAATCTAGAATAGATCTTGGAAGGATCATGTTCAACATGTTTATAGGGTGCTCAAACTATTGGAAGAGAAACAATTATATGCAAAAAACCTCCAAATGTGGAATATCTGGGTCATATTGTATCTCATGATGGTGTTAAGGTAGACCCTAAAAAAATTAAAGCCATTAAGGAATGGTGAGTCCCCACAACCATAAAGGAGTTGCAAGGATTTCTTGGGTTATCAAGGTATTATCTCAATTTTGTTAAGAATTATGGGAGAATAGCAGCACCTTTCACAACATTATTGAATAAATATGCATTTTCATGGAATCCTAAAGCAACTAAGGCCTTTGAGCATCTTAAAGAGGGAATGTGCCTCGCACCAGTATTAGCTACGCCATAATTTACAAAATCCTTTATTGTGGAATGTGATGGCTCGTGAAATGGAATTGGTGCAGTTTTAATTCAAGAAAAAAAAACCATTTCTTTTGGAATTCATCCAATCAAAGGAAAGTATTTATGGAAAGCTATTTATGATAAGGAAATGTTAGCAATACTACATTGACTAAAGAAATGATGACCTTACCTAATGGGAAGACACTTCAAGTTAAAAATTGATCATGATAGCCTTAGATACTTTTTGGAACAAAGACTATCTTCAAAAGAGAAAAAGAAATGGGTTAGAAAGATATTGGGTTATGAATTTGAAATCATCGAAAAAAAATGGAAGATAAATGTTGTTGTAGATACACTCTCAAGAAATGATGAAGAGGTGGATGCATTTCTATTTTCCATTTCTATTATCCAACCATATTGGACAGCCAAAGAAAGGGATAAATGGGAGAAGGATAAAGAAGTGTGGAAACTCATTCAAAATTTTCAGTAAGATCCTAGTACATCTGATACATTTAGTTGGAAAAGTTATTCCATATGGTACAAAGATCGCTTATATATTTGTAATAACTCCCAACTAAAACAAAATATTCTTTTATAATTTCGCACATCTCCCTTAGGAGGACACTTAAGATTTTAAAAAAATTACCACAAGGTGAAGAAAGAATCTATTTGGAATGGCCTTAAATCTGATATACAAATTTTTTTGGTGGAATGCTTAGTTTTCTAGCAAAGTAAATTTGAGACAATTAAGACCCCATGTCTTCTACAACCTTTATCCATTCCAATTTGACGTTCGAAGGATATTTCAATGGATTTTATCACATGTTTACCTAAGTCCGAACGAAGGAGTGTCATCATGGTGGTAGTTGGTAGAATTACAAAGTATGCACACTCATGTGCATTATATCATCCATTTAAAAAAGTACAATTGCTACTGCATTTATGGAAACAATTCAAAAGCTACATGGAAACCCAAAAATTATTGTAAGCGACAAAGATCCCATTTTTACTGCAAATTTTTGGATGGAATTATTTTCTTGTTTGGGTACTCAGCTAGCTCATGGGTCATCTTATCATCCTCAATCTGATGGGAAAACAGAGATAATGAAAAAATGTTTGGAAGTATATATTCGTTGTTTTGTATATGATAAACAAACACAATGGGTCAAGTGGTTACCTCCGGCTGAATGGTGGTATAACACTTCCTTCCATACTTCATCAAAAATCACCCCATTTATGGAATTTTATTGATATCATCCACCATCCATCACATTATATTTAATAGAAAATTCTAAGGTTCAAGTAGTGGAAGATCACATCAGGCATCAACAATAAGTTCTCCAACTCTTGAATGATAACCTAAATTTGGCGCAAAATCAAATGAAATAGGCAGATCAACATCGTAGTGAGAGAATTTTTGATGTAGGAGACTAGGTATTTTTATGGCTACAACCATACAAAAAAATTCTCCTCAAGAAAGTGCAGAAGGATAATAAATTATCACCAATGTACTATGGTCCTTACAGGGTGTTGCAAAATATTGGTATTGTGGCTTACAAATTGGAGCTTCTTGCTTCTTCCCGAGTGCATCTAGTTTTCCATGTTTCATGCTTAAATAAGGTTATAGCTGACAAAATTCCAGTTAAAATAATATTTCTAGGACTTGACAGGGAAGGAAAAATCATATTGGAACCTGAATCAGTCACGGAAAGAAGAACTCAACAACTACAGAATTGATCAATTTCATAGTATCTCATCAAGTGGAAGAACTTACCCACTAAAGATTCAACATTGGAGGATGGATATTTTATACAGAAGCATCCAATGCTACTCAAGCATTGAGGACAATAATTTTTTTAAGTGGAGGGGCATGTTAGGTCCCTATATTACTAGTGTAGTTCCTTATTGTTGTTAGTTTAGCCCCCTTATTGTTATTGCTTTACCCCTGTAACCCCTATATTGTTATTGTTTTTCCCTTATATTATTATTGTTAGGTCAAATAATATTATATTGTGACCCCATGGACTCCTATATATATAAAGGAGGTTTTCTCATTTGTATCATCCAATAATTTTTCACTTTTTTAATGCAAAGGAGGTTTCCCCCTCGAAGCAGCTTATTTCTATGGCATTTATCTATATTTTGTTCTATATTTGGAGCTGGTTCCATAAAAGTATGGTTCAAAATTTCACATGTCAACCCAATTGTCTCTATTTCATATTTTGTATGGTGTTGAGATGCTTCGAGTAAGCAGGGCCACTAGGGCCAAGCATTGGAGCATGGACAGACAGAACCTGATCCATATAGCATGGGTTGGAGAGATACTTTATGAGTTGGGACCTTCTTTTGGAGGAAGGAACCACTAAAATTCCTATATTTGATGCATAGAAGAGACTCTTGGACAGTAGATGGTTGCCACTAGGGGACTCATTGATGAGAAGAGACATCAAGCTACAAAAGTGGAGGCCATTCTAGACATTCTAGAGAAGAATCTGTGAAGATGGGAATTCATAACACATTGGAGTATATGGGGAAACCTTCATGCAAATTGGGAGGGAGATGGATTTCTACAGCATCTAATTTTACAGTTGTTGAGAACAAGCAATAATTTGGTGAGGAGGACTATAATATTCCAAATTTTCCATCAGCTAATTGGAATATTAGAGTCCTTACTTTTCCTATTTAGTGAAGTAAATTTAAATGGTGGAGGGACATATAAACACTATATATCAATAAAATCGACTTCTTTTCTATTAATGCAGGTTAGTTAGGTAGTGGATAACATTATGGAGTAGTGGAGAATCTTATTGATGAAGGAAGAGAGGAGATCATAGAGAATTAATGAGGAATATGATGGAGACAATGGAGGAATAAAAGTAAGATCATGGAGAAATAATGATGAAGTGATGGAGGAAGTGGTTCATTAAATGCACACATGATGGAGGGAGTGGAGATTGATTGTAGAGATGATGGAGGCCATGGAGGAAATAATATTCTTTATGGAGGATAGTGGCCACATGTGTAGCGCAGTAATGAGGTGAGAAAAGGCTAGGGAAGGCTCACAAGCATAAAAGGAAGGTGAGGGAAGCCATAGAAGGCATTCTGGATTTTGATATTGTATTCTAATTTATGAAATTTCCTTTCATGCTTCAACTATTTTGCTAATTCAAATGTGTTGTTTAGTGCATGGGTGATTCCGAGCAGAGATCCCATGCTTATCTAGGGAGGACTCTGAGTGCCTACTCTAGAAAGGTTTCTTTGCGAAAACATTCATCATCCAAAAACTATTCCATATTCAACCCCACTCTTCAACACTTAAAAATTCAGTAATTATGCATTCCTGCATTAGGATTTGAGAGAAAGAAGGTAGTTCTCATCATTTTAGCACAGTCACTTCAAGAAGTTGTGCAATTTAGCAGCTAGAACTTGAGAGGAGGAGCTAGATCTCAAGATTCCAACTTGGGAATTAGGAGAAGGGGCCAACCCTTCTAGCATTAAGATGATTGAGTGTTACTGTAGCCATTTTATCTTTCATCTCATGCCATAGATCTGCATACCCAGTAGTTATGTATTGCAGGCCCTAGGAGGGTGATTTTCCAAGATGAGCCAATCTGGAATCATTTCTGGGTTATTGTAGGTTTTCGTCATGGAGTCCAGATTCCAAATCCTGGCATTTTACGAGCACCGAAACAACCTTATCTATGAAATCATTTTCGTCTAGCATTAACATTTTCATTCTTAAACTTGAAACTCATCGTTGAGTCAAGGCTGAAGCAACCACTACTGGTGATCCTGGTACAATTTGACATCTCTGGACCAACTAAATGTAGAGTGGTTTTTCTATAGTCTATTTATGAGATAGGATAAGAACCTATGTGAGTAATGAAAATTATCTTGTGATTCACGTAGTCATATTATTATTCTTCTTAAATTATTTCAATAACGCCCACATTCAATACATTAACTGCACTCCCTCTCACCTACAAACCCTCTCTCCTATCTACACTCTCTCTGTGGCTTGGAATTGGAACTCCCTCTGTGACAAACAGTGTAAAACATGTTTTCCATATCATGTTATCTACCACTCCTAGACCCTCCTGGCCCCTGATCCAAGTATTTGATTAGTGTAACAACTTTGTTGGCATAATGCCTCACCTCTCTTGCTGCTAATCGAACCTTCCTCCTCACCTCCTCTTCTTGACCTTCTGGCAACCTTTCCACTGCATCAACTCCCTCACACCTCCCATGGCTCCCACACTATTTTGTTGCATCACGCTCATCCACCCCCATTATCTAGATCCTATACTATCATATACACAATCCAAATCGTCGCAGATTCTTCTCCTACACCTTAGCACCTTCGCTCCTACACCACTCACATACTATGCCCCTCTCACACAGAACACATGCTCCTCCCACACAGAATGCACGTTTTCAATACAAAATTCCTCCACGGTCACTGCACATCTCATATCTCAAATCACGGTGAGGATTCCAGACCACGCTCTTAGCTACTGCAAGTATGTATTTCAAAAACTACATCAGTGACAGTGGAAATTTTATGAAACCTATGTCAATTTTGGAAGTATTTGAATGATTTTTTCTAAGAAATACTTGAATTCACCAATCTAGTCCACGATGTTGCATAAAAAAGCAACTGTAATTTATTTCCTCATCTGATCCTGCGAAATTGGTTATGTGTTTGTTTAAAAACTGATATAAAGTTCCATCTGAGGGATTCATCCCAGGTTCTCTGAATCATATTATTCTATTGAGAATATAGTTAGTGGCGCCTGTTGATGATATATTTTGTTTTTTAAGAGAGAATGCACTGGTTCGAGTTCCCTCCATGGCAGCCAGATTCATGGCGGTAGGAAATGAAGCATCATGGGATGGTTCATACTGGCTGAGCTCATCACTACCTAGACTGGTTAAGTTAGTCATCTACATATTTCCTACTGCATAACTTAGTCGACAGAAGAAAAATTATAGCTAAAATAAAGTCCTTATAAGTGTTGAGGATTGGGTCTTAAAATTGTACTAATTTTTTATGTGAGACGTGACAGTGTACGTGAGGTTTGTGGTATAGTATATGAATTGAAAATTTTATATTGGATTATTTTCATAAGATATTGAGGTACTAAAAAATGTACATATTTTATTAGATTGGGGGTTTTAAGGTATCAAGATTTTTTTTTAGATTCTCTTTCAAAAAGAAAAGAGAGAGAAAGAGACTTTATTGAATATTAAAATCTATTTGGAATCAGTGTCTGTGGATAGTTGTTTTTTAATGGCTTGAAATGATAATTTATTATATTTATTAATAACTCTAATCACATCGACCGTTGAAATAACAATTACAATCAATAAGGATACTTTTTATGATATTATAATTTGTTTTCAAAATGTAGTAGACAAGATTGAATTTGTGTAGCTTGATTCAAAGCTACAACGAGATGAGCTTCAGAAAAAGAGTTATAATTTTGAACTTTTTTTTGTTAAAAACATTGAGACAAACTCCCATCACTAACAAGATATTGGTCAAATCACTGAACCCAATACAAGAGAAGATTTGAATGCATAAACTCACGTTCCACCTGCCAAGCCCATCATTAAACCTTGGGAAGAGATTTTCCATAACAAGCATAGAAAAAGTCTTGGATATGATAAGGAAGTATACTTTCATATTCCAGACTACTCCATGCCCATAAAATTTCAGAGTGCAAGATTTTTTCATCATAGTGCTCCTTCAGTTGTTATAGATTCTACTCTTCCAAAAAAACAAAAACACATCGTAAAATGCCAACACTGTGATCGAGTTGGCCATATAAAATATCATTGTTTTGATCTTCACTTGGGAAATCACTATGGTCAGAGGACTCATTATTCAAATAGATTCTTTAGAATCAATCATCATGCAAGGAAAAAGATACATCTTGGATGGATCTCTTCTTGGAAATGGGAAACAATAGCCAAGAATATACTTTAGTCATATGTTAGAAATTTTTCAAGAGTATTCAATATCCTTTCAGTTGATTTTTCGCCATCATCTCACCTTGAATCCGATAGGGGGGGGAATGATGGTCATCTACAAGTGAGCCACAAGCTACCATTTGAGATTTAGAGTTCTAGTCAGAGACATAAATTCCCATGAGCATGCCTTTTGTTGGTGGTTAGCGTTAAACCATCTATTTGAGGTTGATTTTCTTCCTCTTCAAAGAATTCAAGACACTTCCTATAGCAGAAGACTTCAACTTCTTGCCAATTTTGGTAGATTTCTAGGAAATGCATCAAGAATTCTAGAGTTGGTGGTCATCCTTAAACCATCATAGGTTTTAGACCTACCTTCTTCAAGGTTGAAGGTATCCCTCTTCAAAATATTAGTATAAAAGCATCTAGCAGAAGATCTCAACTTCTTTCCATATTTGGAAGAGGTCTGAGAATTTCACGAAGTGTTCCAGTGTTGGTGGTCATCCTTAAACCACCTTGTTATGGAAACATTTTGGATATATCATTCAGCTTGGTGCTTCCATGCATACTTTGCACATTTTTATTACATCTCCCTTGTTGGTCTCATACATATCCCTTCAGATTAAGGGGGGAAATGTTGGGCACCTAATCCTCTACAGGTTGGTGTGGAAGGAAAAGAGTCAAAGGGAGTCCAAGAGACCCTAGAATATGGAATCCAAGGGTTATTCGAATGTTCTATATATATTTATCATTGTGAATAATAGATATAAATCATGCTTATATTATCATTTATATGTGCATACTATGCCTGTGTTTGACAAAAATAAATAAAACATAAAGAATAAAGCCTTGAGAATTAGCTCTCGATGAGCATGATATACCGCATAGGAAGTGATATGTCTTATATGAAAGTGCATGAAGGAAATGGATCAAGCTTCCAACCCTCCCCTTCAGACTATGAAAATCTCATGCACACCGTTGCAAGAATGAAGATCTAACATGTAAGAATGCACTGCAGTAACGACTGATCTCATATAATCTAAATATGATGATGAAAAGTACTCTATTGGTATATTTTTACTCTTCCCTCTTTCCTTCGAGACATACACAATTTCCAATGTCTTGACTTCTCTAAAAATCAATCTATTTGATCCTTCCTTTTGGATGATGCAAACTTTGGAGTTTAAGATCACTTATTTTCCTCCATCAACCATTTTGCTCACATGCAAGATAGTATTCTGTATACCTTCAAGGAGCCAAACATCTTGTGCATTTTTCCTCTTCTCACCAAGATTGAATTTATTGTTTCCCAACACTCTATTGGTTTCACTACCTTCAAACACAACATGACCATCGTTTTTTTTATTGAAAAAATTAAAATTTCTCATATCCCCTGACATATAGCATGAGTATCTATTATATATATACAAGATGAATTCATCCTCATGATAACAGAGTGTAATGCCACATCTTCCAAGATCCTTCTCCTTCTTCCATGTGTTCCTTGGTTTCACGTCTTCTAATATTAAACAAACGTCCTCAATGGTTTAGAAATTTTACAATCCTTCACCATGTTCCCAAATTTATGGCACACAATACTTTATGTGTTCAACATATGTAGCCAAAGGATCTAATATGTTTTTTATCATATTAAACCTCCATCTTTTCAGGCTAAATCTGTAATCAATGGCTTTATGCCCAAACATGTTACAAGAAAAACAATGACCATTGAATGAAATTTTATACATGAATGTAGGTCCTCCTTCTAGATGATCATACTCCTACATGGATGAGTGCATTCTCCTTCTATAATCAGTGGCCACATGACCACAATCATGATAGTTGAAGAACTCAACCTCATCCATCAAGGGGGAAAAGAAATTTTTACTTCTCCTTTAAACATTTCTACCTCCAACCATAGGAAAAAATCATTTTCAAAATTTGAAAGCTCCTTTTCGTTTTCTATTTTTTTCTTGCACGTGGATCACATTCTTTGTTGTAGTTTTCTTTGAGTTTTCTATGTCAATTCTTCCTGAATGCAAACTTGTCTCACCCTTCTGAAAATTGTTGCCAATTTTTATCACTGGTATGGCGCTCTTCACTTTCTCCAACTACTCATTTTTTTAATCAAGCTCCTTCCAAATTTTTTCAATCACACCTTCAAGAAATTCAAAATAATCCCTTTTATAAATTTTCTTGCCGAAATTTACTTCTGCTAATCCCATCGATCCTTCAACTTGTTTTCTCAAGGTTGTAACATATTTATTTAGTCTTTCCTCCTTCTGATCACACTTGTGTGATTTATACTTATGCTCCTTGCATACATTTGTTACTCTACCAATTTCGCTAGAAAACTATTCAACAATAGTGATGGAAGATTCATATTGAGCCTTAAGAAGCATATAATTGTGATCATTATCTCTATCACCAAAAAATTATGAATCATTTCCATTATCATTATCAGAAATATAACTCAAAAGTATATCATTACTAGTTATACATTAAGATTTCTTGAAATTTTTCACATTTGGTTCAAGTGGAGCTCATTTATTCTTTTTGTTGCTCTTCTCAATTTTTTCATCATTGTTGTTGTTGTTGGTTCCATAGAGCATATGAAATATGTCCAAAATTTCCTTCGCATATTTTAAATCTCAAATTTTCTCCAAATATGCAGTATGGAGATATTCAAAAATAATTTTCCTTACTTGATAATTTGTCTTATGTACTTGAGATGCTGTTGTGTAACCAGCTCCAAAAATAGAAGAAAAAAGATATCAACGACTTAGAAACAAGCCACTTTGAGGAGGCAACCTCCAATACATTACATAAATGAACAATTCTTGGATGATACAATTTACAAAACCTCCTTTCTATATATAGGAGTCCATGGGGCCATAATGTAATCCTAGTGGACCTAACAATAATAATTTAAGGGCACAATAATAACAAAATGGGGGTTACAAGGGTACAATAATAAAAATAAGGGGGTTACACTAACAATAATAAGGGACTATACCAGCTCCAAAAATAGAAGAAAAAATATATCAACGCCTTAGAAATAAGCCACTTCGAGGGGGCAACCTCCAATACATTACATAAATCAACAATTCTTGGATGATACAATTTACAAAACCTCCTTTCTATATATAGGAGTCCATGGGGCCATAATGTAATCCTAGTGGACCACAATGTAATCCTAGCCGACCTAACAATAATAATTTAAGGGCACAATAATAACAAAATGGGGGTTACAAGGGTACAATAATAACAATAAGGGGGTTACACTAACAATAATAAAGGACTATACTAGTAATATAGGGACCTAACATGCCCCTCTCCTTCAAAAAAAGTGTTGTCCTCAACGCTTGAGTAGCTCTGGGTGCTTTTGTATAAAATTCTCATCCTCCCATGTAGAATCTTCAGTGGGTAAGTTCTTCCACTTGATGAGATATTATGAAATTGATCGATTCCGTAGTTGTCGAGTTCTTGTTTCCGTGACCGCTTCCGGTTCCAATATGATTTTTCCTTCCTCATCAAGTTCTGGCAATATTGTTTGAACTGGAAGATTTTCACCTATAACCTTATTTAAGCACGAAACATGGAAAACTGGATGTACTCGCGAAGAAGCAGGAAGCTCCAATTTGTATGCCATAGTACCAATCTTTTGCAACACCTTGTAAGGACCATAGTACTTTTGTGATAATTTATTATCCTTCTTAGCTTGCTTGAGGGACATTTGTTTGTATGGTTGTAGCCGTAAAAATACGCAATCTCCTACATCAAAACTTCTCTCGCTGCGATGTTGATCTGCCTGTTGTTTCATTCGATTTTGTGCCAAATTCAGGTTATCCTTTAAGAGTTGGAGAAATTCTTGCTGATGCTCGATGTGATCTTCCACTGCTTGAACCTTCGAATTTTCCCTTAAAGATGATGTGATCGATGGTGGATGATATCCATAAAGTGCGATAAATGGGGTCATTTTTGCTGCAGTATGGAAGGAAGTGTTATACCACCATTCAGTGAGAGGTAACCACTTGACCCATTGTGTTTGTTTATCAGATACAAAATAACAAGGATATCCTTCCAAACATCTATTTAATATCTCTGTTTGACCATCAGATTGAGGATGATAAGATGATCTATGAGGTAATTGAGTACCCAAACAAGAAAATAACTCCGTCCAAAAATTTCTCGTAAAAATGGGATCTCTGTCGCTCACAATAACCCTTGGGCTTCCATGTAGCTTTTGAATTCTGTCCACAAATGTAGTAGCAACTATACTTTCTTTAAATGGATGAGATAATGCACAAAAGTGTGCATACTTGGTAATTCTATCAACTACCACCATGATGACATTCTTGCTTTCGGACTTCGGTAAACTTGTGATAAAATCCATTGAAATCTCCTCCCAAAGTTGACTTGGAATGGATAAAGGTTGTAGAAGTCCCGAGGTCTTAATTTTCTCCACTTTATTCTACTGGAAAACCAAACATTTTGCTACAAACTTTTGAATATCAGATTTAAGACCATCCCAAAAATAATCTTTCTTCACCCTGTGGTAAGTTTTTAAAAATCCTGAGTGTCCTCCTAAAGGAGAAGTGTGCAATTCCAGAAGAATATTTTGTTTTAGTTGGGAATTCTTACAATGATATAAGCAATATTTGTACCATAAGGGGAATATTGCACATTATAGGAATGCTCGAGACGTAGCACGTGATGGACAGTCCACAAGAAGTGACTCATCATCTCATGATCGTTCACCTCGTGTCGCGCCAGATGAGCATGAGCCTCCACTATTACCTAGCAGCAGTCATCATGGAGATGAGGTTGGACCATCGGTCACATCTAGTCAGTAGCCTAAATCATCCATTAGTACTCATGATCATGAAGAGGTTGGACCATCAACTGTCGAGGCTAAACCATTGACTGAGTAGGCCTCGACTAGTACTGCTATTGATGTTGTACCACCAGGTGATCCATGAAAGTTATATTACAGTTTTATATTTTTAACATTATTCAGTTATATATATATATATATATATATATATATATATATATATATACATATATATACATATATATATATATATATATATATATATATATATATATATATATGGTCCATGCATTTTATGTTCATGTTGCAGCGATACTTAATTTACATGTTGGTGATCATCATAATGTGTATATTATTAGGTCATGTTAGATATGTTCGTTTAATGTGTAGCTTGCAACTGATAGATGTGTATGTGATAGCATGAGTTATTTGACACGAGATTTCTATTTGATGTTTGTGCTATGATGATGTTATACAATGCTAATTGTGTTTTGTTAAATGATCATGATCACGACAGTGTTAGCAATTTTGAATGTGTTTTTAAGTCAAATATGATGTTTTTACGATGGTTATCATGATCGTGATGCTTATTAATTAATTTAATATTAAATTCCCATGATATTTATTAAATATTATGTCGTGATTGTAATTGAAATTGAAATTTTAATTGGATGTAAAATTGTAAAATTGTATTTCTATGTAATTTTATTTGTAATTTTATGTAAAATATTTAATGTAAAATTTTAATTGTAATTGCAATATTTAATTTATTGTGAAATGATTGTGATTGTAATTTTAATTGTAATTGTAAATGTATTACTAATTCTAATTCTAATTGTATGTAAAATATTTGTAAAATTTTAATTGTATTACTATGAAATAATTGTAATTGTAAAATTTTAATTGTCAATGTAATTGTATGTAAAATTAAAATTGTAATTGTAATTCTAATCGTAATTTTATCTGAATTGTAAAATTGTAATTTTAATTGTAATTGTAATTTTAACTGTAATTGCATGTAAAATATTTGTAAAATTTTAATTGTATTAATGTGAAAAGATTTTATTAAAATATTTAAATTTGTAAATTTGTAAATAATTGTAAAATAATAAATCTAGAATAATATGAATTTTTTTAACATAATAAACCTTAGAAAATAATGCAAATAAATTCACGTACTTTATAATTATCATTATTTTACTATGATATTACATACCAAAAAAAAAAACTTTATACAGTATGGATTTTCTAGCGGAGATTCCTGGTTTTTCATTTGGTGCGCTTGTCATCAAACTCGCATTGGTGTGTCTTAGTACTAAGACACACCGGTGTTTCATAACTCTTCTGCACTGGTGCATCATAAGACACTGCACCAAAACATAAAAATCGATCTTATAAAACTGCACCGGTACGCCTATAAAACCCTGCGCACCGAAACATGGTTATTATATAAAGTGCAATATTGGAGCGGTAGAAGGTTCGAATCATGGGAAAGAATTTTTTTGAGGAGATGATGGTTTGAAAAGACGAGAGTTCGAATTTTTTCTTAGAGTTTTAAAGTAGAGAAAATGAGTGATTCAAATAGAAAGATGGAAAAAAATTCTTACAGGGATGCAGACGGCTAGAGAGCTCGACAGAGTACAAAAGGAGAAAAGGAGTACAGGTTGAGACCAAAAGAGAGCATTTGGTTGAGGCCGGTGATAGGGTTAAGAGGTCCCATTATGGAGAAAGGGAGAAAATATTTGATGGCAGAGAAATACCTGTCATCACCCTGGGGACTAGCAAGGTGAAGCGATCCTTCAAAAGCAAGGAATCCTATTTGCTAAGGGATGTGAGAGAGATATAAATTGAGTCTCTTGAATGCGCTAAGAGATCACATGAAGGTAACGATTGTAATTCTTACAAGGGTGTCAGGGAAATATTGGACAATAGGGAAAGATCAATCGAGTCAGTGGATAAAGACAAGAGGCACCATGAAGGAAAGGATTCTCATTCCCTTAAGGACAGCAGAGAAAGATCAATTGACATTTTTGATCGGGTTGGTAGGTCCCATAAAGGGAAATATTCTCCAGAATTCATTTAAAAGCAATTGGGAGTATTGTCTAAGATTCGGTTGGCTTACATTAACTTTTACTGGCAAAGATGACGTCACATTAAATCACATATTCGGCTTTCAATTAACCTGAATGGCATCTCTAACTTGTCTAATTTTTTTTCCTATGGATGAAACCAGTGAAAAATATGCTTGTATTATAAATGGAAATCCACTGATCATTTCTATGGGAAGAAAAGCATAGATACCTGCAACTACCATATTTCCACCTGCAAATCAGTTTCCCATTGGAAAAGCTAATGTAATAGTCCATTTTGTAATAAATTTCCTCTACTCAACCCTATACTCATCATTTTCTATGGGAAACCACTGCCCCCACATGTAATAACTGCATCGTCTAGTTCAAAATCAGTCTTCTTCTGCTAACAAATGCAGAATGAAGGACTCGTTGTCATTTCTCCCAGAACATTCAAGGTCAGTTTCTCGTAAAACAGAGATTGTATAAATTTTTTTAAGATAAATATAGAAAGAAAAAAAGAGAAAAGAGGAAATTGGATGCCAAGATGCAGGAGGAAGTTACAAATGAGCAAGCAGATCATGGGTCAACAAGAATATCTTGGGGCACCTTTTCTTGTTGTAGGTTATGGAAAGGTTCAGTTTTCTTTTTCTGAAAGAGGAAGAGGTGTAGTTTTGAAAAGAAATGGCCAAAATATTTTCACAGAACAATGTACATTTCCAACATGTCTAAAAAATAAAATATCTCCAACTTCAATAAACTACTCAGAAACAAAACTCTCCCAACCATTTATGAAAACTGCCCACGTCTTAGCATAGCACAGGTTCACATTCCACAATTTCCCACTTGGGCCCGGTAGTATTGCATCTTCACATGCCCCACATTGCATTATATCCCAATAATCATTGTGGACCTCCTACAATAAACAAAATTCATTGGAAGAATAGTTATCTCCATCAAGAATTTATCTAATTCCAATTCTCAATTCTAATTCTAATTCTAATTCTCAATTTCTATGGTAGGAGTTCACTAAAATTTGGTGTACACCCCTGAGATTAATTTCGATGCCTTAATCACAAATCAGTGCTACTATACATATAACCGCACTAGTGCATTTTAGTTACTGCGCACTGGTGTCGGTGTTACAAATGGATGCACCGGTGCGGTGCTATTAAGTGACGCTGTAATGAAAAATAAACGAAAATAAAAAATGTGCAACTCTATTTTCTTCAAGTGAAAAAAAAAGCGGCAAATTCAAAAATGTGCAGCAAAATATTTTCAAAAATCTGATTTCATAAAATAATTCTTTAAATACTAAACACTTTTCATTATTTCACTATTTTTGCTAAAATTTTCAGCCAGAGATTTGCACGAGACATACCTAGAGCAAGAGAGCACAAGAGCACTGTGGTGTAGTGAAATATGTTCGAACAAAAGTATTCAGACAATGAGAAACCAAACCTCTAGTGATTCTAATGCAGTATCATAGAATTTAAAACCATCTCATGATTAAATTTGATTTTTTTTTTTACTTTTTATGCAGCTTTATCCATTTTTACCCTAAACCCTTCATTTTTTTTGTTTTTTCCCTTTCTTCTCCCTGTTTATATGATTTCAGAATTAGGGCTTTTCATTTTAGAGTTACATCCAACCCACAAGATGACTTACATAGTCGGATCCCAATCCATTCGATTGTTGCGTGAATTTTTTGGAAAAATACATTTTTTTTATCGGTGTGCCCTGTATAACCTAGCGCACCAGTGCACTATATTATACAATGCACAACGCAAGTACTGTGTAATAAAAAAAAATTAAATTAGTATTCCATATCTAAAATAGGGCACTGGTGCTCTATGTTATGAGGATAGCACCGTACGGTCTATTACGCTGTTTGTGTGGTGCGTATATAATTCCCCCATGCACCATACAATCTATCATACTATTTGTGTGGTGTGTTTCTACTGCCCCCATGCACTGACATTAGTGCGTACATCATGAAAGGTGCACCGCTTTCTTGAGATTTATTTTTTACCTGAAAAATTTGACAATTTATTTATAAATATATTAATGAATGATATGGTATAGGTTTAGAAATTGATAAATAAATGACTGAAAAGAGATCAAGTAACAAAAATATTGATAACACATCAAGAAAAATAGAAAAGGCAAGATCTTTATAAATTCTTTATAAAAAATATTATTTTTCAACTGTATGTAAGTTTAACTAATATGTATTGTTTATTGTGTATCATGCAAAGCCACAAAATGATGAAGCTCGATAAGATTCTTTCTAATATAGGACCAAAACAACGTAAAAGCTTGATGGAAAATTTGCAAAAGGATGAATCAGGTGAATGAAAAAAATACTATCAATCCAATATGAGTTTCTTTTTTTAATTTTAATTAATAATATACTTAAAATTATTACATGAAATGTGTCAAATAGTCTATTAATTCACATCTATTTAATTTTATACAAGGACCAAAAATTCAAAAAAGGAATGTCGTTATAAGAAAGGAAAAGAAAATAGAACATGAAAATGAAAATTAATTGCTCCTTAGCTCATCTGGAGTGGTGTTGGAGGTTAACGAAAAGGGGAAAAACATTTACAAAATTTTGAGGGATCTAGTGGAATGAATGTATATACGATCCTTCCACTTACAATACAAAAACCAATCCAATGATTCTAAGAACAAAATTTTATCTAAACTACAGGAAGAGTTTCAAGAGAATTGGTCAATGAGACATGTCAGAATTTTAATAGAAAAAATGTACAACAACAAAAAATAAGGAATGAAAAATTAATATTCCTTTAAATGTTTGTCTGGAATTATTTATAAATATCACTTTTGTTATATTTACTTTCCATATATCAATATAAAAATTAAGTAGTTTATTGTCATCTTACATTTTCAGGAAGATTATGAAAATCTCAAAAGATGAATGAGATGATATCAGAAATATGCCAATAGGAATGCCCAAAAAGGTGTACAAGGAGATGGTCAAAGAAACGGAAAAAATTGCATCGCACGAGAATCCATCTCAAAAAAAACGTGCTTCAAATGTAATATGTAATCATTGAATTTTTCGATCATTAGGTACAATAAATAAAAAATTTAACATTAAATATTAATTTTCAAGAATTTTCTTGCAGTAAAGAAAAGAAAATGGAACTCCCTCAGCACATAAAAAATACGACAAGGAAGAAAAGGGTTGATATCTAAGTTTGTGAGTAATTGTTACTTCCTTGTAACAACTTAACTAGATTTCATTTTTGTAATTTTTAAGTTGTTTTACAAAAATAATCATTGAATGTCTTCAAACAGATGCTAAAATAAAAGAAGAATCATTAGACGAATTGATTGAAACTGGGTTAAATATAGGTTGTGAGTATATGTTGGCATATCAGTTTTTGATCGTGGAATTTGTAAGCATCTATCGATCTTCTTTTACTTAGCTCAGTCTATAATTAATAGAACAAAAAAAAAATTATATTAATTATATGATTTGTTATGGGGCATAAAACTTGTAGGAAACAAAGTATGGAATGGCACCAACAGATGAAAATTTGAAAGATGGCATGGTACATGGTTTTGAAAGAATGTGTGTAGTTTATGAATCAATTTTTTCTATGGTACATCATTTTTTTTTTTCGATTTATATTGATGTATATTATTTAATATTGCAATTTTCATTATTCTCACTAATGTATATACACTCATTTCAGTTTATTTTTATGCTTATACATGGAAGGTGAAGAAGAAGAAAACAATAAACACCATGAAAAGAAAACCCTTGAAAATAACCCAAGTCATGGAAGTAGCTCTAGCAATGACAGTAGTTGAAGCAAAGAATGATGATCATTATGTTTCGATATCAAAGAAATGCGTTGTATTTTTTGACATATTTTTCTCTGAAATTAGACATTTTGTTTAATGTAATGGACATGTTGGGTTTGTGTTATATTATTTCCACGACTAATCATGGGTGGGGAAGCGGGGGGGGTAACAGGGGGGGCGATAGCCCCTGTGTACGTTGTGTTGGGTGCAACGTCAAGGGAGTCATAGGGGAGGCGGTAGGCCCCCTTGCCCTAGATACCAATAACTGTCCCATTTTGTATGGCAAAGATTGTCATATATATATATATATATATATATATATATATATATATATATAGAGAGAGAGAGAGAGAGAGAGAGAGAGAGAGAGAGAGAGAGAGAGAGATAATAAAATATTTTTTAATTTACTCTATTGCGTTCTCCATTGTTGCTCTCAAATGCACTACTAAAAATTTAATTCATATGAATATTATTATAAGATATATATGTGTCGACTTTTGATGAATAATGAATTTTAAAAAACCACAATAATTATGGTATGATATAAAAAATTAATCCAAACATCAGATTCAAATACATTAATAAAAAATTAATTAATATGAATATTTTTATAAGATGTGTCAACTTTTGATGAATAATGAATTTAGAAAAATCACAATAATTTTACTGTCACAGGTCGATGTTTCTAAAAATTACAAAATATACACTAGTGCATGTTAGGTACTATATTTTGGTGCTTTTGTATGATGCAGCACACCGACGCGTTTCTACAACCTATGGGCACTACACAAATAAGAAAAAAATTTAAAAATATCAGTGTGTTTGTGCAATACTGCACACCAGTGCTTTTAGGTGAGACTACGCACTGGTGAATTTGTATGATATATGGGCACCGCACAAATACAAATAAGAATTATAAATATCAGTGTGTTTGTATGATATGGTGCATCGATGCATTT
Organism: Pinus albicaulis; assembly: GCA_034641835.2. Taxonomy (NCBI): domain Eukaryota; kingdom Viridiplantae; phylum Streptophyta; class Pinopsida; order Pinales; family Pinaceae; genus Pinus; species Pinus albicaulis. Next base: position 912,462,008 of record CM076574.1, read on the forward strand.
TTATACGTCTACGTACTGGTGCATTACGACAACCTATGGGCACCGCACAAATCCCAAGACCAATTGGTACGGCCCCGTGTGTTGTATCACCAAGACTGCGCCCGATGCAGTTTTATACCTTTAGGGCCTAGTGTAGGAACCTTCGACCACCCCAGGGCCACTATCTAGATGACACGCACTAGTGCATTGAAACCTTAGTATCGCATTGATGAAAATAAAATATGTAATAACCTCCATCCACCGAGTTTTTTTAGTTGTGTTAAATTTCCGTTAAAGCTCCACCAAAACCTCTATAACCATAAATGGATGTTGTAGAAAATGCTTTTTTGAACAATTTTCTCAATTTTATAACACTAAAAACCTCCTTTATAACCTTTGCTAGAGATTCTTTTCCTTGTAGTTGTTTGGCTTGGGTTATTTGGACGCGTTCCTTCCCTCCTAAGGCTATGTAGGCACGTCCTACTTCATCAACATTCAACATCACAGTTATGGGTCAACCGTACAAAATCCTTCTCATCGAAGTCTGTTTGTCAGGCTGCACATTGTTCGTATCACAGTTGGTCACAAAAATTACAGGGTATATCTATCCTCATATCTTCATTTTTTATGGTTCTAAGTCATCCATAAACCCACACTTCATCGAAGTTCATTTGGTAGGTTGCACACCGTTAGCATCATATTTTTTCACAATAATTACAGGGTATCTCTATCTTCGAATCTTCATTTTTCATGGTTATGGGTCATTGATGAACCTACAATTCATTGAAGTCCATTTGCTAGGTCACACACTGTCAATATCACAATTTGTCACAAGCATTATAGGGTATCTCTATCCTTGTATTTTCGTTCATCATAGTTATGGGTTAAACACAAAAAACCCTTCTCTTTAGTGGATCTTCATATTCAACAAGGGCTTCTTAGGAGGGAACTTCACGCAATGGGGATCATTGCTTCTTAATGAGGGAGGAAGGATCCGAATGAAAAGTGGCCTACATCAATGATATTCACCCACCCATGGTATTTATCAGCCCATGTTATTGTAAGTGGTATCTAACAATGGCACTGAGACATGGTATCCACCTATGGTATCTGCCCATGGTATTGTAACTTTAAAAAAGGCTTTAAATATCATGACTCAGTTTGTAAAATGACATATTTTCCACCACAATGTAGCTTCTACAATTATTCTCTTATTTTAATAATACATTTCTCTATGGTTTTATTTACTGTGTTCTCTCCTTTTTTTCCTAGAATTCTCATTTTCTAGATCTTGCGAGATCCATTTCAATTTTTTAGATATTTGGGGCCTCCACCCAAGATCAATATAAACAATTTTCAAAATTATAATATGTTTTTGTCCATCGTTTACTAGGGAATAATAACCTCCTTCACTTTATACACATGTATTATTATTTGGGAGAAGTTCTCAAAAATACAATTTCCACATGAGGTTTTTTGCAATTCTGGATGACTTGGCTTCAAGACAATTTTTCAGGGGTTTGGAGAAGATGTTTGTAGTGCTTGATGACTCCATTATGTGAAATAAATCCTAATATTTCCAATGGTTCCTTCCTATCCATATTTTCACCTCTTGAAGGCCTCAAAAAGTTAATTTTCCCAAGCACGTTGCAGATGTGGCCTTTTTTCTACGCACAAGAATAGTTTGCTGCACACATGAACATTTCGCTGCATATTTGGAGTAGTCTTGGGGAAAAGAATATATATAAGCCTATAAAAGGTAAATTTTTATGCTTATATATGATAAATACAACTACACTCTCCAATCCATCTAGAACAGGTCTCAGTTTCAAACTTTCACTTCAGGAAGACACTCAAAAACCTCCTGCAACATCTCGTTACACATTTGCAAAAAACCTACTAAATTTCCAGAACTTTACAATCTAATTCTCTAGTTTGTAAATTTATTGTGGTAAAAATTTGAGAGGTGAATAATATAGGGTAAATTTTAAAAACTAATTGTAATTTTGGTTAACTTGAGTTAGTTAACTGTCTTATGATGTATTAAAAGTTTTGAGGAATTAGCACAAGTGGTTCTAAAAAGGAGGAAGTCGGTTTGGTAACCTCCCTTGCCAATAGTATACATTGAATATGTACATGAATTTAGTTTTTCTTGGAGGAAATTTGGCCCCTAAGAGATGGGAGAGGATTTTTCGGTCTATATCTATCATTTTTAGAGTCATTTGACTTTTTGGATATCAGAGGATTGTAACTATTGTAGCTTGTACTTTCACTTCATATTCAGAAATCAAAGGATGAACTTGAAACTATTATTTTGGAATTCATGTGGAGTTAGTTTACGATCATGTATATTCTCTGTTATAGTTTCTATTAAATAATATATAGTTCCTTTTTCATATATTTTATCTTCACTGGCTTTCCTTACAGTTTATAGGAAAAAATCTATTAATTTAGCTCTATTAATATGGAAATGTCATCTTGTGTTTCATTGCTTCCATTTTACTGAATTCGTGAATGAACATTCTCATTAAATCCCTCTACTTTTTAGACTCACCAAAATATCTACAAACCCTAAATCGATCATAGATTCATTTCTACCATTCTCCTTTATATCATTGTAGTTGTAATCCCTTTGATACCTAGATCCAACATCAAAACATTAAATATTCAAAATATACCTTAGCCTATCATATCTAGACTAATATCCTTCATGTAAAAGTCAATCCTTGGCTATGATCTCATTGAGAGAGCCCTCTCAGCCTAGTAGAGCTAGCTACTAGGTCAAAGTGGTCTGTGGTTACCTTTTTCAGTCTACTTTTAAGCCTTTAGAGAACTGTTGGAGTGCTAACATTCTTGCACTATTGTTGGGGAACACAATGACAAATATTCCCCAAGAAAGAATGAAAATGATTATATCTGATTACTGACTGTGAAAAATGATCAAGCACAAGAAGGATGTTCATCTTTCACCTAGCGACTCTAGTGTCAAATAATCCACATGTTCATAATTTTCATGGCGACTCCACTTTTCAAGAGCTAGTAGTCTAAGGAACTTCTTGGTGACTTCATTATTGTGAAAAAGGATTCAATTGCAGGAAGGTATGCTCCTATGAACCGAGCTCATATGCCTAGTTTCTAAAACTATATTTCTTGTATAGATTGGAAAGTAGTACTGCCAAAATTTAGAGGCGAGGACGGAGAAGATGGTAGCTTGCATTCGGTCAAATTTCATTTTCATATTCATAGACTAAATATTGAGTTTCTTGAAGATTGTCTGATGAATATTTCCATGGCTACCTTGGATGAAAAAGTGAGATCATGGTATGAGAGTATACCAGCTGTGAGTTTATATTCTCTAAAGAACCTTCATTCAGTTTTCTTTCAACATTATCAAAGCTCTAATTCTGCCTTTTCGATGATTGATACTTGTTGTGATATTTATGATAATTTCGTTGAGTTCCCTTAAAATTTGTATGGGGATGAAGTGTGTCTAGATGATGAGATCATAGAATCCCCTTATGATTTTTCCTCCCAACAAGAATCAATGACTTCCTCCTTGGATGGATGAAACTGACTGGGACCAAAAAATAGAAATGCATATTCCTGATCCTGGAAATGAAAATCATCAAGCCGATGTTAACTTATATAAAACTCAAGTTTCTCGTCTATCTGAAGATGAAATAGATAAGTTCTTGAAAAATCATGTTACAACCTAGGCTAATGTAGGTTTGCAATGTTCACGTAGTCAAGAATGTGTTAGTGAAACTTCTTCCATTTTTAAAAATGAAAATATAAGTTTAAATTATGACAGTCGTGAGATTGATGAAACTATACTGGAAGTTGTTGTGAATAAGAGAATTTGTGATGATGATTTCTTGGAAAGAGATCAACAAAAAAGTACTATTTTCATTCATGAAGATGATAGGGTTGTCATGTTTAACAATATTGAAGAATGTTTTATGTTAAAAGGAGGCTTAGACTATGAATTGTAGGAGTATGAGTCCGAGAGAGACAATATGCTAGATATAGAATAAAATTTTATCATAGTTAAGGAGTTTATAGCCAACACTGAGATAGTAGAAATTCATACTTCTCTATGCCTTCTTGTGGATCAATGGCTAAGTATTATTTTAGATCAAAATGAATGGTGTGCTTGTGTTTTTGTTGGATCTCAAGACAACGTAGCATTTCACATTTTCGAATATCCTTTTACTGATTTGCTACAGTTAGCAGGGAAGATGTGTTTTGTTTTTTTCATGGACCAGAAGCACATGTTCAGTAGACACTTGAAGTGACCTAGTTTTTGTTTTTTATGTCTTCTTGAGGAAACCATGCACATAATTCAAGTAAGAACCCATATATTGGATTGGTTACACTGGAAGGATCACTTCACATGATTGTACATATCTCTTAAGAAGGCTGGTATTTTTCATCAGGATTTGAAAGCCCTTAAGTCTCAGTGATATGATGCCATCAATAAGCTTTGTAAGTTTTTGTTTTAGTTAGAGTCAGTTCATTTTGTCAGTTTTTTTTTAGTTTTGAGTTGTGTCTTTTTATTTTTTACTCCATGCCCAATGGTAAGGCTACTTGGTCTATGGTGTTCTTGACACCTCCAAGGAGATGACGTCCCCAACTGGAGCCAATGCTAGTGTCAAACTATTCAGTCTGTCACCAATGATCAAATATGCTCTTACGATGTCTTGTTAGGTTCTGAAAGTCAATTCTTTGTCATTTCATTAGGTTTTCAAATAAAATTTGGTCACTGGATAGCATGTCTAGGACTATTTCCACTCCTGTCAAAAAAATTTACATGCCAGTACTTTTCATCACACAATTGAGTGTATCGTCATTGAAAGATCATTGCTATCAATTAAGTCAAGATCATCATGGTTTTAATTCATCTCATTGTCACCAATAGGCCATTAGGGTTAAGGTCACCAAAATATGTCATTCCATGCATAAATCCGGTAAAGGAGGACTAGTAATAGGTAAATTTTATCAATGAATTTTGGTTTCAAAATGAAATTTATGTTTCGTATTATGTAATAAGTTTCAAATCTATAAATCTGCAATTGAAAGTTCCAAAGCTACAAGGTTCCAGAAGAAAAGTGAAAATCATGAGGTGGGCAACACTACCTCTTTGAATTTGTATGTCAAATAAATCCTTCCCATAGTCATTATCCCTTTCCCCACACCCACATACACTCATTTAATCCCTCACACCCCCTCACTTTCACTCCATAAGATTATACATCCAAAACCTAGGCCCTACACCACACCACTATCCCTACATTGCATTTTTTGCAACCTCCTAGACCTAAACCTTTAATAAAATTCCCTGGGTCTAGTCCTACCCTAATTCCCTTCCATTACAATTCCTAAAATTCCTAACATTCTTATATATTTCCAAAAGTTTTCCCATCCCAATTTGCCTTTCCTCACCCCTCCATCCTACTCCATTTCTCCATTCCCCTAGTTTTCATTGTTACACCAATTTTTTGGTCATCTAACTCATTATCATTAGATGAACCCAAGTACACCATGTAAGACAAATTTTACCCTAAGTAAAATTGCTTTCACCATAACAAATAACATTTGTCCATATCTCCTGGTCATACTTAACCCAAAACAAGGAAATTAATTAAATAAATCATTATTTATTTAATTATTTCCCAGGAATAAATTATTTAAACCATTATTTAATAATATTCCTAGTTAAATTTGACTAAATCGTTTTCAAATAATTAAATAAATCATTATTTATTTAATTATATCCCCATAATATCCCTAAAATAATAAATAAATCATTTATTTATCTATTATTTATAAATAAAGAAATTGACCCAAGTCAAAAGACCTTTTCCCTCCAACAAATATAATAAAATATTCCTAAGAGGTGGTTCTAGAATTTGATTAATAATATTTTATTCATGCACTGAGTTCTAGAACACCCCAATATTTTGTTATAAATAGAAGGGTTTTCCCCATTCATTAGTCACCTCCATTTCATTAGATCACACTGGATCTACTCGTGGTCACCATTTTCCATTTCTTTTGCTTTGTGAGCTCCCATTGAGTTCTATGTTTGTCTGGGTTTTCTACCACAATAAGAGAGAGGAATTTCAGATCTGAAATGTTGAGGACTTCCAAGAACCCATCCCATTGAGGAAAACCAAAAAAAACCTTTCTTGTTTTCCTCTCAGGTGCCCCATTCTTTAATATAATATAATACATTCTTTTAAATAAATTGTTCTTGTCTTGTCTATTGGATGCATGGAGCCATATTATATTTTATCTGCTTAATGTATTTTGTGCTTAGATATGGATTTGTGTAGCAGACTTAAAGATATTTTGCAGCCATAATCGATGTTAGGGCTATTTGTTATGTGTAGCTAAAGTGATCTCTTACGATGAAAGATTCATACTAACAATTGGCAACTTCACACGGGTTTTCTTTTACGACCTCCGTCATTTTATATATTCCTACATATCCAGTTGTTTTAGACCCTAGGGTTTCTCTTCCATTTTCTGTTTTACCTACTCTTATGGTTATTTCCACCTATAAAACCCTCAAACAGTCAAATTTTTAACTTCCGTGTGTTTATGGCCTTATTGCGTAGGTGACATACATCAGCCGCAGCTAAAACGAATTTTTTTTCTGAAATCTGCCGGCGAGCGAGCCAGATCTGCAGGTTACACTTATCAGCCCAAAAGGTGTGACCTGGCCTTGAGGTCGCACTTTTCTGCCCCAAATCTACGCCCTGGACAGCAAACAAGTCAGAAAATGTGACCTAGACTTTTTTCTGCAATTTTCCAGAACTTTTTATGGGTTTGTCTGCAGCTTCTGTCAAGGTTTTCCAGCCTTTGTCTCCACCCGTTTAGACTTGTTTCTGATATGTTTCACTAAAATAAGTGTGAATATTTCCCCTTAAGGCTCTAGTACCCTCCAATTTTTGTGGGATATTTTTTGTTGTTTCAAAACTCTAAATTTCCAGAGTTTCAGCCCTTTTTCTTCCAGATCTGATACCTCATTTTCAGATCCCTTTAGATCAGCTCTTCTCCCTTTCAAATCACCTCATTTAGTTTTGTTTGTGTTAATTTCTAGGACCACCTCCTTGTCCCTCCTCTTTTTAGTTGATCTCCTCTTTTTTAGCAGCAACCTTGCCTCTGCCTCTTTGTTGTTCTCTGCACCTCTTTTCAACAGATTTCTCCTTTAGATCCCCGTCCCTCCCGACCTTAGTTCTATTGGCCTCTTTTTAGCGTTCCTTGCTTCATTTTTTCTCTCTTATAGACTAGTTTTGAGAGACCTACCTTCTTGGGTTAGATTTATGCGTTGATAGCTGTTAATTTTCTGTTCTTTTAGTCTTATATACTGTAGATTTATTTTCAGTTACACAACACACTTTTTCTCTTACTCTCAAAATGTCTGGGTTTAAACAATTAAAATTAACACACACCACACACTGACCCTAAGTGAAGAAGAGCCTAGTTAAGACTACCTGGCAAAGACTTTAAAATCAATTGTCACTGCACCTCTCCACCCTTGACCTCACTTTATTTTTCCCTTCCTGCCCTTGTCGGTTTTTCTTCTTCCCGTCATCATTGCGCCCCCAAGGCGCTTCTCTTGAAGACTTCTTGGCCTTCATCCTCAATTTTTAGTTGATTTACTTCCTCTTTCCCATCATCCTCGAGTAAGTCCTCCCCTGAGTCCGCACTCCGACTCTTCCTCTGATTGTTCGGGTTCTCCCCCTACTTCTGGTTCTCCCTCTCTTACCTTCACCATGTCTAGTTCAGGACCTAGCCCAAACCCCAGTTCTATCGCTAGGTCCATTTCCAGTGGAACCACTATGGGACCTACCTCAACTTTCCCATTGCTCCCTTATATGGCTGGCCCCAGTCTCCCCGACTTTAATCAACTCATTAATGACCCTATTCGCCACGATGTTAGTTGGCCTACTACGCCAACCAAGCTTCCATCCGACATTTCCATGTTCAAAGGCCTTGCTAGCGAAAATCCCTCCAACCATATCTGATCTTTCCACATGTGGTGTTCCTGCAATTCCATCACCGATGACTCCATCCGTCTTCGTTTTTTCCAACGCACGCTTACCGGCAAAGCTTCTAAATGGTATGTTGATCAACCCACCTCTTCCCATACCACCTTTGCGACCATTTCCAAAGCATTTTTATCCTATTTCTAGCTTCCTCTCCAACATGACACTAGTACTGAACTCTTAACTTCTTTTCATCAATCCTCTTCGACCCACCTTTCCGCTCATGTCCAAGAATGGCAACGAAGACAGAGCTTGTGTCGCACCCCCCCCCCCCCCACTTTGAATATTGGGTTTACATGGACTGGTTCATTCACTCTCTCTTACCTCCCATTGGCAAAGATGTTGCATCCAATTTTCCCCAAACCGAAGAAGCCGCCCTCCAAATAGCCTTGAAATATGATCTCATCTATGCCCAATCTGGATATGTTTATACCGTCCTTCCTGACCTCCTCAAACCCAATGGTCCTAATGCCTCGGGGGCATCTCACTCTGCCAACGGTATCATTGGATCCCTGTCACATACCTCTACTCAACCTCCTGTGGGCTATGGTTTCCCTCCAGGAGGGGCCATCCCCTCCGGCATGTTCCCCCCTCCAGGTAACATGTATCGAGGACACGGCATGCCTCCTCCTTTTTCCCACCCTCCTGCTTACCTCAATGTTGCCCATCCTACCCCATATTCGTACCTACAACCTGGTGTCCCAGCTCCTCCAGCATTTGGACCCCCCACTCACTTGCCTTCTCCACCCCTGCATCCGCATTTATTATCCCCTCCTAGGCAAGTATTGGCGCAGCAGGGGGCACCTAATCCTATTCCTTCTCACAGAAAGAGGAAAGGTAATCAATCTGCTTCTGGTAATCGTGGATCCAATCCTTCCAGTATTGACCCTACCACTACCAACCTGCCACAGGGCTCCGAGCCCAAGCCGGACAAGCCGCTTCGCACCAATAAGCCCTATTCTTGTTGTAGTGTTTATGGTCATTCCAGTCATGATTTTCCCTTATTACCACAAATGCCACAGATGTGGAAGTCCAAGGCCACCGTACAGGGTCAACACTCCTCCCCTACTGTCCCTCTCGATCCAGTTACTTCTCCACCTGCTGTGTTTACTGACCCTTTCCCCCAAAAAGGATTCATGGCCACTCAACCACATCATACCCCATTAACCACTCAACCTTCCCCTTATGGTTCCTCCGATTACCCGATTCTCATGATGGCCTCAGACCAACCGCTCACCATCGACCTTAACCTTCAAACTCGGTCTTGTCAGTACTCCACACCTCCCGTTTCGTCTATCTCTGAGTCCCCATATTCAGGTCCTACAGAGCCTTTGTCGACACCCAATGGTCCCTTGCAAATCCCTCTGCCAAAAAATTAGGTTCATACCAATACTCCTAAGGGCCCATTACGCCGAAATTTTGCCTTTGGTCGGGCTGCCCATTTGTACAGTATAGTAGATGATCTGGCACAATCTTCTGCTACTATTTCAACACTGGAACTCCTCTAGTCGCGTCCTTCTCAAAATAAGGCTCTACTATCTGCAGTGGGTGTTGTAGACCCTGCTGATGAAAAATTGATTGTTTTCGACGCCTGTCAGTCCGACCATCCCCCTCTTCCACCCTCTGTTGCTTTCCAAATCCCAGTCAAAATTCAAAATGCCAATGTCGCTCGGTGTATTATTGATGAGGGGGCATCTACCTATGTCATGTCTACGTCAGTTTGGAAACAACTCGGATCTCCTAAGCTGGCCCCTTCCACAATCACCCTCCATGCGTGGGATGGCCATGCCTCCCAGCCCATCGGCCTCTTTCGTAATTGTCCTATCACCCTTGCAGGAAAGACTGTTTGTGTCGACGTTGAAGTTATCGATGCCCCTCTTGACTACAACATTCTTTTGGGGCGTACTTAAACCTATGCCATGTTTTCCGTCCCATCCGCAGTCTATCGCAAGATGTTCTTCCCTCATAATGGCAATATTGTCACCATTGACCAGTTGACCTACCATGAACCAAAATCTCAGACCTCCCCTGAGTCCACCATCTCTACCATCACTAATAAACCCATTGTTGATTCTTTGACTAGTGTTTCCCCCGGCATCTACAAAGACTCCTCTTTTCTTGGAAATTTTCCTGGTCCTCCCCCTCCTACTGTCTCTGACCCCAATTTAGTGAATGTTTGCATGATGCAATCATCTCAGGCTAGCCTTCCAGAGCTTGCTCTGGCTAGTCAGCCACCTCCGTCTCGCCCACGGCAACTTGCTCCTAGCTCTTCGCTTACGTCTACTGAACCTTTTTCACCTGGTCCTTCCCATCCACCTCCCACTCAGGAACCTCCCTTCCCTCCTTAGGTCCCCACCATATGGGAGTCGTCCCTCCTAGTCATTACCCCGCCGGTCAGATACCTTTCCTTGGTTACCCCCCCCCCCGGGCGTTTATTCGGTTCTTGTCATGGCCACCCTTTACCTACCTAATTTAACCTTGGGAATTCCATTATGGTATCTTACTCTCCAGCCAAGACCCCATTACGCCACCCCAAACCATACATCGCTGTGACTCTGATGCAACTGAGTCCCTTCGCTCCTCCCACTGCTACAGTGCCCCTAGCCCCTCCGCAGGACCCTCCCCATGCTGCCACCCCTCCAGACAAGAAAAGAAAAACTCGAAACGGGGCAACCAAAGACAAGGCCACCGCACCCGACCCTACCCCTTCCCCTCCCCCACCTGCCAAGCCTTATGCCTTGTGTGATGGTATCGGTCATCCCACCCATACTTTCCCTGAGTTGCCCCATATCCAACCCATGGTTAAAGTCACATTCCCTGAATCTACGGTCCCTGAAACCTCTGTTTTTTCCTCATCTGTAGCCAAGAACTCAAAATCTCTTTGAACCAAAAAACCTTATGCTCTGTGCGGTGTCCATGGCCATTACTCTCCCCATTTTCCTCACCTCAAGCATTACCGAGCCTCTTTAGAGGTCATTCGCGAGTATGAACTTGAAAAAAATCATGCTGCCTCTCCCATCCTTGCTGAATATGCGTCAAGTCTACTCGAGGATCCTCTCACTACCATTGAAATTCCTCCACCTGATTTTGAAATGTCAGAATCTGCTACCCCCTCCTATAGATATCATCATCCGCGCACCCATCGGAGTACATTCCCTCCGAATCCACTCCATCTTTCCTGCTTGATCCTCCTTCAGACACATTCTCTAGCCCTTCATGTTTTGACCATCTTTTTACCTGTTCTTTTGTCATTCCCTATGATGACCCATATTTGCGCCTCTCTTCCCATCCCGTTGATTTAGGTATATTTTCAATGTCATACGGTTCCCTTGACCCTTCCATTCCCTTCCATAATCACGATCATACCACCCATATATTCGATGTTCTTCGCAGCCTGAGTTCCCACTATTCATCCCATACTTCTCATTCATCTCCCTCTCATCGATCTATGTGTCCTAGACTTCTTACCCAGACTGCTCCCTCCCATAGTCGTCAGTGGATGTCTATCCTCTACTCATGCTACCATCCTTTTTCTCATCCCTCCCATTTTTTTTCCTACGACACTATTACATCGACCCTCTCCTCCACCCATTATCTTGGCTATGCCGATGGGGCAAGTCTCTCTTCCCAGAATCTCGCTTCGGCGACATGGGCCATATTTTCCGCCTTGCATACCCTGGTTCTTACAAATGGGCTCTGCATTGGTAATGCCACCAATAATTAGGCTGAATATGATGCAATACGTGGCCTCTTAGCTAATGCCCTCTCTCATTACATCCTCCATCTACATGTTCATTTAAATTCCCCGCTTCTTGTCTTACAACTTAATGGTGTCTATCGTGTGCATAACCCTATCTTTTTTAGACAATATCTACGGGTGCAACTTTTGATACGTGAATTTTGAGTCATTACTTTCACCCATATACCTTGAAATCAAAATCCCTACATAGATCAAATCGCAAGTCATGTTCTAGACTGGCATTTATCACACACAAGACAATGACATTTCACATCATCAACAAAATGTACATAAATCATATATATATATATTATATCACATGTGTTTTTAGAGTTCATCTACTCTGAAACATAAAACATGCCCATAGCATGGTACAAAAAAAAAAACAACACTAAAAAATGGGGGGCACCACTTGCCCCTACATCAACGTTGGGGGGCACCACTTGCCCTACATCTAATCACTCTCTAGAGGGTCCCGAGCCAACGGCTCTGCTCTTGTAGCTCATAGATCAGGCACAGTCTAACCAGCCATTGCCATGCGTCACATGATACCTCGCCATTTTGAGGGTAGCCCAATACATGACTCTATGTACTGGTCGTCCAAATCCTGCCAACCATGCTCCGACACACCCGTTAGCATCCCCTCACATATGCAATGGATGTCCTCCACCAGAGCGGGCATATCCTTGTTCTATGTTGTCCTTGATCCACTGGCACCTGTAGCTCCTACGGCTGCAGGTCGTCCCATATATCCGGCCGGTTTTACCAGAGTTATATTTGCATTCCCAAAAATCTAAATATTAGTACCATGATTATTAGTCACAAACTCTACAAAGCACATAATAGATTAGTAGCTTTTCACTTACCATCGGGCCCCCACACTCGACCAGGCGGAAGCGGCAAGTCCGGATCTCCCCAATAACTCATCCCACTATAGGGATAGTCATTTATGTATAGTGGCATCTGATCCCAATGGGCGAATAACTCTAGTCAGAATACCCGTCGACTGCACCTCCTCCTCCTCTACACAGTAATCGTCCCCACCGACGCATCTGGGGCTCTCTCGGACCTCCATCAGGTAACTGTATATGAGGCCGTAAGGTCGGGATCTTCTCAAAGAAGAATGAGCACAAAACCATCCCATAGGCACAATCATGATTCACTTGTCGTTTGCATAGCGACATATGTCGTTTCACCGACACAAACATCATCTGGGCCCACCCATAGTAGGCACTCCCCAACACACTCTCTACAATCATCATCTGCCCTCCAGTGATGTGATGGAATGCCTAGCTGCCAAATATCCGCAACACTGCTACGGCCACTGCCCAGGTCTCCAACCTCCCTAGATCCCCAATGGATATCCGCGTCCCTTTAACTCGGACACCTGGTCGACATGTCGGTCAAAAAAATCCATAATGTTACGCCCCCGTGGTAACACTGGCTGCGTATTTCCCACCATCCCTAATGGTGGGAGACCAGTCAAGAAATAAAAATCCTGGACCGTCAGCTCGATCCTGTGCCCCTGCAATATAAACGCCTCATGCTCTAGATCCCAGTAACTGATAATTCGGGCCAACAAGGGCTCTTCAGCCCTCATCAAAGGGTTCTCCAAAAATTTTAGAACCCCATACCTAGCCAGTGCACGACAGACACCCTGATCCACTTGGATTTCCGTCCATAATGTACCTAAGTCTCTCTCTCTCCACTTGATCCGTATATCTACCATATCTACACAAAACCATAATTTTTTTCAGTCTCCAGATCAACCAAACTGCATTAACTTACACCAAAACTGAATCTCAGCCCATAACAGCACTGACACCTCCCACATCTAACAGGTCGCACGTTTTGGGCAAAACCTAGGCTAGGTCGCACCTTTCAGGCCAAAACCTGTGTCCCAGGTTGCATATTTTTCCCCAAAAAGTGTGACCCGATCGTAATGATGAAGTAGGGGCAGTTACTGAGATTTAAAACCCTAATCTGCAATTTGAATCCATCAAAAACAAAGCATAGGATTAGGCCTCTTACCTCCAACTGACGAATCACGATTCCAACAGTCGGTTTGTCTGCTACGATCACCACAAGATTTAGGGCCTTCTGTCCTCTCCACATTCACCATAGCTACAAAATAAAATTAATGATTTTGGAGGGAAAACGCCTTATTAGAAGAAAACCCCTGTTTTTTCTTTCGTCTGCTGTGACCAAGTCATAGCCCCGTTTGACACACAATTCACACCGTTGGAAAGCTCTCACCGAGCACTCCAATGGCTATCTATCAGTTTTTCATGTTTTGATACTTCACCAGGACACATTTTTTCCATTAAGGGTCTATTCACCTCTTCTCCAATTCGAATTTCTTCACTTACGACAATTGTACTAGGGGCACCACTTTGCCTCCTTACTCATCTTTGTTCGTGTTGATTTTCATCATGAGCTACCCTATTGTACTCATGCTTTTATGGTCCCCTATTGGACCCATCCTATGAGGCAGCACCATTGAGTCGCCCTTGTTTAGAGCATCCGAGTCGAGTCATCATCACATCCATGGAGTCTATCACGAGTCCCTTTATACCCCGCTATAGTTCTCCATCCTTTCTTGCTTGATCCCTCTCTCGTGTCACACATTATGACCTTCAGTACCCTTATCCCCTATCCCTCATGATATTGTGTCGGTCGTCGCCAAGCCATTCATGCCCTTTATTCTCTAACAAGGGAAGTCATCCAACCGCTCCTCTGTATCCCTCCTTCCATCATCCTTATCAGTATCTACTTGTTCGTCACTCTACTATTTTCCCTCATGCCTTAACTAGGGTTCCCTTATTTCCTCACCTATGGCAGACCTACTTCTGTCGACATCAGCTCATTTACTCCAGAAAACAGGTCTAGGGGGTAGTGTACCTTGGTTCCAGCCCTTCTCAGCATGATGGTGATCTATACACTTGATGGTCCAGTGATGAAGCAACAACTATTGGTGATTCCCAGGCGTGTGTGAGATGTCTTAAACCTCATGAGGGGGTGGCCCTGTAGGTAGCCCCCCACATGCCCGGATGACTTCTTCATTTCCACCCTTGATACAGCTCCTCTCATTTGATGATATCGACTTCAACCGCTTGCAGCGCCTCTAAGATTTGCATGTATCAGTCAGATTTTGCAAGCCCTTCCCCATGTGTATGGGGAATTTGGGTGTATTTGTATCTCATATACTCAAAATCTTATTGTATAAGTCTTGACGGTTATTCCAAGCATCATATGTATGTGGGATGCATCATTTTATTTCTCTGGCTCATGTTTAAGCCAGCACATGCTTCATTATTGCGTTCTGTGGTTTTCCGTGTGCCTTATTCTGTGTACTATTGTATCGGTGGGCATAGGTATGCCTCCCCCGCCTCCTTTAATACTGGTACCACTTCATCACCTAGAGACTTGTTGCACCTGTAAGTCTCGTCTCCTCCAGGTCTAGTCCTTTAGCACATTAAGACTACCTTACATTTCTCTCTCTCACTTCCCTCTTGATACCTAGTGATTGATTTCTTACAACGTACTTCAGTCATATGATTTTCTCCTAACACTCGTACATTGGGGGGCAATCCGTTACACCAATTTTTTGGTCGTCTAACTCATTATCATTAGATGAACCCAAGTACAACATGTAAGACCAATTTTACCCTAAGTAAAATTGCTTTCACCATAACAAATAACATTTGTCCATATCTCCTGGTCATATTTAACCCAAAACAAGGAAATTAATTAAATAAATCATTATTTATTTAATTATTTCCCAGGAATAAATTATTTAAACCATTATTTAATAATATTCCTAGTTAAATTTAACTAAACCATTTTTAAATAATTAAATAAATCATTATTTATTTAATTATATCCCGATCATCTCCCTAAAATAATAAAGAAATTATTTATTTATTTATTATTTATAAATAGAGGAATTCACCCAAGTCAAAAAACCTTTTCCCTCCAACAAATATAATAAATATTCCTAAGAGGTGGTTCTAGAATTTGATTAATATTTTATTCATGCACTGAGTTCTAGAACACCCTAATATTTTGTTATAAATAGAAGGGTTTTCCCCATTCATTAGTCACCTCCATTGCATTAGATCACACTGGATTTACTCTTGATCACCATTTTCCATTTTTTTTGCTTTGTGAGCTCCCATTGAGTTCTATGTTTTTCTGGGTTTTCTACCACAATAAGAGAGAGGAATTTTAGATCTGAAATGTTGAGGACTTCCAAGAACCCATCCCATTGAGGAGAACTGGAAAAGACCTTTAATGTTTTCCTCTTAGGTGCCCCATTCTTTAATATAATATAATACATTATTTTAAGTACATTGTTCTTGTCTTGTCAATTGGATGCATGGAGCCATATTATATTTTATCTGCTTAATGTATTTTGTGCTTAGATCTAGATTTGTGCAACAAGCTTAAAGATATTTTGCAGCCATAATCGATGTTAGGGCTATTTGTTATGGGTAGCTAAAGTGATCTTTTACGATGAAAGATTCATACTAACATTCACTATCAAGGTTTTCCCTTTGCAAAGTACATATGGATGGAGATAAGAGGTCTTACAATAAGGGAGGAAAAATGTAAATATATGAACCAATCAACACACATGAAATGGTGTTCTCTCCACTTGCCAAGAAGTTCCAAATTCCAATAAATCATAGCTTTACCTTTCCACGTTATGGGTTGCCTAGGGTTTACAGTGCACACATGAACACTTTTGCTTCAAAATGTGTTTCTGACTAAATAAAGATGAATTTTCCAAACATGAAAGAGTGTTTTGTCTGTCATTGAACAAGGAAAAAAAAAATCCTTCATTTTATACACAGGTATAATGATTTGGGAGAAATTCCAAAAATACAATTGTCGTAGGAGGTTTTTTTCACTTCTGGATAGCTTGACTTCGGGATATTTTTTCAGGGGTTTGTAGAAGATGATTGCAGTGCTTGATGACTCCATTGGGTAGTAGAATTATTAATATTTCCAATGGTACTTTACAATAATTATTTGGAACTTGGGAAGGCCTTGAAAAGTCACTTTTCCCAAGCACATGGCACATATGACCATTTCAATGTGCACAGGAGCACTTCATTGCATAGAGGAATACGTCACTGTACATCTGGGGAAATATTTGGAAAATGAAGATATGTAAAGCTATAAAAGGTCATTTTTCATTCTTAAATATGGAAGAGACAACTATTCTCTCCAAGCTATCTCGAAAAGGTCGCAGTTTCAGATTTTCCCTTCAGGAAGACACTCGAAAACCTCCTCCAAAAACTCGCTACGCATCTACAAAACCTGCTAAATTTATAGAAATGTAGACTGTAATTGTGTAATTTGTTAATTTACTGTGGTAGAAAGTTGAGAGGTGAATGATATAGGGTAAATATTAAAAATTAAATGTAATTGCGGTTAACCTGAGTTACTTAAGTGTCTTATCATGTATTAAAATGTTTGAGGAATTAGCTCAAGTGATTCAAAAAAGGAGGAAGTCAGCATGGTAACATCCCTTGGTCATAGTAGACATTGAATATGTG
The DNA here is from genome assembly GCA_034641835.2 of Pinus albicaulis. Taxonomy (NCBI): domain Eukaryota; kingdom Viridiplantae; phylum Streptophyta; class Pinopsida; order Pinales; family Pinaceae; genus Pinus; species Pinus albicaulis. The sequence goes on from CM076574.1 coordinate 912,479,344, forward strand.
CATGAATTTAGTTTTTCTTGGAGTAAATTCAAACCCTGAGAGAGGGGAGAGATTTTTTTGGTCTATATCTATCATTTTAAGAGTCATTTGACTAGTTGGAGGTCAGAGGATTGTAACTATTGTAGCTTGTACTTTCACTCCATATTCAGAAATCAAAGGATGTAATTCTAGATATTATCTTGGAATTCATGTGAAGTGAGTTTATGATCATGTATCTTCTCTGTTATAGTCTTTCTTAAATTATATATAGCTCATTTTCCATATCTTGTATCTTTAGTGGCTTTCCTTACAGTTTATAGGCAAACTTATTTTAATTTAGCTCTTTTTATATGGAAATGTCATCTTGTGTTTCATTGCTTCCAGTTTAATGAATTCGTGAATGAACATTCTCATTAAATCCATCTACTTTTTCAGACTCACCACCATATCTACAAACCCTAAAGCCATCATCTATGCATTTATACCTTAATCCTTTATATCTTTGTAGTTGTAATCCCTTTCATACCTAGACCTAGCTACCTGGTTTCATCTGTGATCCAAAATCAAAACCTTAAACACTCAAAATCTAGATGATCCTATCATATTTAGCTTCATATCCTTCACTTCATAGACAATACTTAGCTATGATCTCATTGAGAGAGCCCTCTTAGCTTGATAGGGCTAGCTACTAGGTCAAGGTGGTTTCTGGTTACCTTTGTTAGTATCCTTTTCAGCCTTCAGAGAGTAACATAAATTTTTGAGATGATCAAAATTGCCATAGAAATTCTCTAAAAAATTATCTTCTGTTACATATGGGTCTTACCCCCATCCACTATTTTATCGCTAAAGGAGCCTCTCAATGGTCACAAAATCTAGCAGCAACCACCTGGGCCATATTATCTCATGACCAACCACCATTCCTCACCAACGGAGTATGTATCAAATCAGCTACCAATAATTAATAAGAATATGATGTAGTCATCGGGTTGTAGAGAGATGCATCCAACCAGGGCATTCACCATCTACATGTCTTTCTTGACTCCTAATTAGTGGTATCTCAGTTAATCCAAGATTATCAAGTACGGGATTCACATCTATCTAGGAAATACTTTCATGCATGACGATTGAGTCCTCACATTGATCACATTAAACTTACACGTATACTAAGAAATCAAAATCATGTAGCTGATCACATAGCTAACCATATCCTAGACTTGAATGCATCTCATATAAACGATCATCCATAAAAAGAAAAGTCATAAATCATAAACATCCATGATAGGTACATAACCTCCATCATAAGTGTATGCAAACATAAACAAAATAATAGAAACCATAGACACATGATAAGAGCCACTAAAAATATACAGCTCACATATATATATCAAAAAATATGTGTCTCAATATACAAAACAAGTCACTGACCATCATGTCAATTAGGAATATACATGTCATCAATACAGGGAAGCATCTTGATAATGATTGATTTCCTTGACCATACAAAATCTCTACGGTTGGGCCCCACCTAGTCGGTCCTTTGGACCTAGATGAGTACTCGGTGCCAGTATAGGAGCAGAAGTCGCAACCACAAGTGCAGCCCTACAGAAACTCGGGCAATGCACCCTCTCAAGGGTCGTCAATGTCTCTAGCCATGTGTCATCAAGGTCATCAAAACCCATGGTCATCATGCCTCGCATCAACCTCTCCAACCGACTGCATGAATCGGCTAGACTTGCAGCGTGAGCATCAGGTTCCTTAGCTCGAGCCTCTACTATCAACACTCTAATATCAGTAGAATCAAAAAACTCCTTGATCATATCCACGCGTGCCTCAGCTGACTCAATACGTACAAGAAGAGAAACATCCCCAATGGTAGCTGCAACGATACTACCCTCGCTCAAGAAAACCCCTACACCACCCTGCCCCCTAATCTAGGTCTGAACCACCACAAGCAGGTCCCTCCACCTTGGCTAGTGACCTACAAAACGTCCAGTAGGATGCCCTGCCAAACCCACATATGTGGCAGAAACCAAAAAATAGTATCAGTGTCACCATCAAAGACATATAGATCTATACACAATAAAAATCCTCAAAATGAAGAAAAAAATCAAAGGTCATTCCCGTCGGACACCATGCATAGCCTACAGGGAGGACCAAATCTCAATCCCCCCATAAATACATCCCTAAATAAGGGAAATCAAGAAACACCTACAGGTTTGACTAAAACAAGGCCTCGACCATCTCGTCCCAGTAGCAACCTGCCTTTCCTCAACCACCGTAACGCATCACAATTTCCCACTAATACATCAAATAATCCCTCAAAGGACCTAAAGGCATTGCCATGAAGGGTCAGAGCATCACAACCCTCTCGTGCATAATCCTAAAAGGGATGCTCACATAAGCGAGGGTATTGATAGAACCCCTCAGGGCTTTGGCTAGCTGAGTGATAATTCCCTAATAAACATAAAAATCCCAATAAAAAAAGTGAGTGACCTAAATTTGGGGCAAAACCATAAGCAACAGACCTGATACTCAATGGGTCACCATCGACCTAGATAGACAAACTATCATCCCCTAGGAAACTCTCTCAACCAAGTCCATGATAGAAATCTCAAGGATCGAGTCTAAGGTAATCATGCGAGGCTTGCAGTGCTCCTCATCCTTGGCCCAACGATGGATGTTCACTCCTCGAGGAGGGAGTGGATAAGGAAGGGCCTCCCCTTAACACAAGAAACCAGACACAAAATAGACGCCGGTCTCAGGCCGGATCACAACATATTTGTGAGACGGGAACATAACATGCCATCTCATGTTCCAACATTGGACTAGGTAGCACAAGAACCAATCTTGAGACCTCAGTATTTTGTTTTCTAAAAAATATCAGTAAAACATACCGAGATAGGATCTCCTAAACATGGGAGTATTGGGCCACTTCCGCGTAGAGATAAAGCCATTCCCTGTCCCAATACAACATGCTGCCATAAGAAAAACACCAAAAATTAGTTTTTAGCAAAAAAGATATAAAATTTTAAAAGACTAATACTCCCCGCACCTGTAGAAAAACTAGGCGTGCTGATCCATGTCTATAGCAGATATAGACAGATCATTCATTTTGGATGGTTTTTCCACAACCGTGAGGGTTTTGTGCAAAAATTACCTTTTGCGTGAGGATGCAGGTCATCGTTGACTGCCTGCATAGTCCTACCCAAAAATGGGTATAAAATCCATACAAATTCCATATTTGTATGGATCCCCCACTCTAGAAAATGACAGAAATAAGAAGTGGGAAATTCAAGGTCATTCCTGGCACTTGAAGCACGAATCTCATGTACTTAGGATAATCATAATGGAAAGAGAAGGTCGAGAGAGGAGCTCGACTCTGACCTCAGACCCTCAAAAGACACAAATGATTTGAAATGAACCATATTGGTCCATATATCGACCTTATATTTTTTTTTAATAGACCATAACTGAAGCTTAGAGTACCCAATTGAAAAACTATGAGAAACATAATGATAAACACTTCATCATATTCAAATATGCCCCATCAATCTATGCCTGAGAAAAACTTATTTTTAGGAACAACATCCACCATACTTTTGGTCAGGTATTCAGTCTCTTAATTTCTTTACATTAAGGTTATTTTAAATATATTTCTATGAAAAATATGCTTTTTTCTTGGGGTGTTGGTTGCAGGTATTAAAACCATGCCAAATCACCATATGTCCCAGCCAAGTAAGGTACGAGAGCAGGTATCATTCTACCACCAACTTGATTAGATTTGTAAGAAGCTTTGCACATCCTGATAGCATTTCTTGAAAGAAATATACCATTGGTTTCATTCACCCGACCATGCTTATCATCACCCCACCATTCACATTATAAGAACTGGTGTAGGTCATTATAACCTCTGTTGATCAGCGGTTGTCATTGATGTCAACCCAAGCAGCTTCAGGGGCTACCCCAATATTGCATGGGAATTTTGACCTACCAAATTAATATATGTTGGTTCAAGAATGCTTTTGATTGTTTCTACTTGTTGAGATGTTTCCGTTGATATATGGCATGCCACGTAATTCTTCACTATTTGAGAGATATTCATGTTTGACGTTTGTAACCCCAGTTAGTGGGCTAAAACCCCATGGGGTTGTGGCATGGGTCATTGAAAAGTAATAATTAATATTTTTTAAGCTCATAAAATCCCTCCCATGTTCACTAATTGAAGCCCCTCTCAACCTAAGCAATTATATAAATTGTGATCCTCATATCTTCCTTATGCAAGGGATTTCACCATCTAAAAGAGGTCATCGTGGCATTTTCGCTCTAACATTTTTTCTACGAAGGTTCATAATCTGAAATTTTTATAAGAAGAAGCCAAAATCTGGAGGAAGCTCTTGTGAAAATTTTTAGATCAAGGTGAAAAATATTTTTGGAGATACGATCTGTGGAATTCAGTATTTTTGTAGGTTCCTGCAATTCATCCCAAAGAAGTAACCTTGGGAAAATCATTGTAACTCTCTCCCTGAGTATCAGATTGGGATTCTATAAAATGTGGAAGATAATGCACAAACTTTACTTTTCTCTCTATCAATTTCAGATCCGAATGAAGAAAGAGTGACCAGTGGCACACCATACAAGTTATATCTACTGAAACAGTCCATAACTAGGGCATTGTGAGAAATTGGGCATAAATCTCTCTTGAAGAATAAAAATTGATTCAAACCTATGGCATTGGAAAGATGACTCAAAGGACTACTACAGGACCAAATTTCAGATATTGGGGATCTGAAATAATAGAGATACACCAGATTCAATATCGAGCTCCTAGAAGGCAACAAAAAACTATATCATGTGTTGTCAAGGGCTGCAAAGGACCAAAATTTCTAGGGTAGCAAAGCAAAGCAAGGTGTAGTACAGGGTAGCATGACAAGAGAAGTAACCAAGGTGCATAACAGTAGCAAGTAGTTCATCACATGAAGTCTTAAAGTGGGCATCACTGCATACAGTCACTGTAAATGTGTCATTGTACTAAGTCATTATAAATACATTATTGTAAAAATTGTTCTAGTGTCTATCTGCCAAGAGTTGAAGAGGTAGTGTCGGGAGGTCTAGGATCATCATTAGGTAGTTTTGTCGTAGTTGGGGTTATGGTCTAGTGTTTCTTCTTCTTCTAAATCATTTTATATCATGGCAAAGTGGACCATTTTTCCTGGTACGGGAGTCCATTCTTCTTTTATTCTTGTATAGGGTGGTAGGGTGGTGCTAGGGTGAGTTGTAGCTCATTGGGTGTTGGGGCATCAGTTCAGTTGACTACTGAACAATCTCGAGCATTGGAGCGTCCATCTAGTAGGAGCTAGAGAAGAATTATTTTCTAGATTCTAAGAATTTGGAGCTTTATTTTCAATTGGAGTTGAATATTAAAGAATTATTAGAAAAGAATTAGGTGGTTTTTTTCCCAAAGTGGGTTTCCACCTTAAAAAATGTGTGCATTTGTGTTCCTTTTGTTTGCCACTATCATTGTACAAACACTGATAATAATTGAATATCAAATAATGCTCCAATTGAAAGGAATATTGATTGACCCCCCCCCCCCAAAGTATTTCCAACAACCCCACCCTCCATGGCGTCCATAACTCATGTAGACCATACACCAGAGGTTTGGATCCATGGAAATAAAACCCCAAGCTGAGGAGGAACTCCATGTTCATGCATCCATCATGCATCAAGTCATGTTTTACCCATTTCATGTTAAAACCCCATTCTCGGGCTACCATTCTCACAAGAATATCACAAAAAAATGCACCACCACGTTTTACATTTGGCCTATCACACACCCATCAAAATAGCCCATCTGTGATATTTCTCATCTCCCTCATCAACCCCGCACTGAGACCAACCAATGGTGCCCCCACCTTCAGCAAAACACACTCCTCACACCATAGTGAAGGATTATTCACATTTATAGGGGTATACATCTCCCTGCTTGTACATCCAAAGACATTTTACTTTCTTTTCTGAAGTGTATAAATATTTTTCTTAGGAGAGAACTATCATCCATCCATTTACATTTCTCATCTGGAAACAATCCTTAATCACCGTTGGTCGAAGCTGCGCATTTTTTTACCACACCAAACCATGACACTCATAGCAACCATATATCCACCCTGGATATCCTATCGACTCCAAGGATTTCCTCATAAGAAATTGTTATGACTGCCACCACTCACATTTACAGCGCCAACATCAATCCACTTAAATAGAAACATCAATCACAACCATTTCTTGTCATCATGCCTAATTAACGCATCACATTGCACCCTGCCACATTAGAAGCCCTAGTTCCTTGCATAAATACTTAGTTCTATCAGTTGATGCTTCCTTCTTGTCGACTACAACAACCATTTTTCCAAGAAGGAGGTAGTACCTTGGATGAATCCTCACCTCAGTAAGGGCATCCTTGGATGACACTATGGGAATCATAATTTCCCATTCATGTAGTTGAACCCCTTGAAGTTATACTCTAAAATAAAATTTCATGTGAATATGGTATCTTACTTAATAACCATTACCCTCTGTCAAAATTCGTCGAAGACCCGTGACTTGATAATAATATCTTTGATAAATTCTTACACAGTAAGGTCCCCAATAGTCAAATACACATGCATACAATGAGATATTTTTCTAAAAATGTGTCATACCAATATTATGCACATGGACGTCATATTCGGAATTCTTTCAAATAAAAATGCCCCCTTGGGTGCTAGCAACCGTCGTCACCAACTTGCAACAGGTCACCACCAAAAGTGATACAAACATAACCATTATCTGTCAGATAAAATTAACTAGTCAATAAATCAGAAGCATGGGACATGCCCACCTTGTAGAAATATTTTATTCATTCTATCTCTTGCATGTTTCCAAGAGAGGATGGCGTCTTTTTTATGAGATACAAGGCGTATCCCAGCTCAGTTCCAAATCAAGTTACCCTCTCTCTGTCTGAAAAGGATCACAAAAAAAATAAAGCATAATGTATTTCGGCTATATAGTTGCTCATAGACCTCTTACATTAGGGGGAAACTGTTACCACGAGAAAATCGTAGAGGGAAAAGACATTAAAAATGTCAAGAATAAGGTATAGATGAATATTTTCGAAGAAATACATTAGAGAAGACTAAAATTTTATTTTTCGTAAGGTTGAGAAGGAAAATTAAGTTACAGTGCACCTGCATCGAAGGAATTTTGCATAGAGTGCAATTATTCCTTCGATAGTCGCACAGTCTTGAAGATGGTGAAATGTCACAATCTCATACCACTTGGCACTCTTGGTTAAGACAGTTGAATTTGAGCCACCTTGAGGATTAAATGAAACAAAAAAATGAATCCATCCTCCACTCATGTGTCACTATCCATCTTGGGCCAGGAGAAGAGGAGGGAATCCAAAAAACTCCTATATAAGCCAACATTTTGAAGACAAATTGGAGAAAAATTGTTATGCTAGCCAAATTTCTTCATATCAAACCACCTTTCATAGTCGAGCAATAGAGGTATTAGAGGGAATTATATGATAGACAACCATCATCTCAATCCAAGAGTGAGGGGTTCACTAGTTGATCTTGATCTACCATCCTTTGAGAGAGGGAAGAGACACTTGTACGAACTCAAGGGAAAGAGACCTCCTTGTTTTGGGTATTTTAGCTCCATAGATCAAATACCCTCTCCAAGTGTTTATCATTGTACCTTTTTAACCACCGACACCTAATAAAAGGAGAAACATCCACTTGTGTTAATAGGTTGTTTGGTCTATTGAGATTTTGTATTTTGTATCTTATGTTTTGATTTGTTTTTAGTGTTGTATGCTTAGTTTTCCCTCAAACTTAAATTGCATTGTGTCAAATTTTCTCCACTAATAGTAGGCAATCACTTTTCTCTGTGACCTTGTGTAGGTAGCAGCTAGCTTGTCGATAGAGAAATTTTGAGGTCTAATATGGGCCTTATAAGAAAAATCTACAACAAAAATAATCTTTATAAGAACCAATAGGATTAAAGATGATGATGTCAACCATGGGGGATGATTCACCATTTTTTAAGTAAAAGGGTGAAAATATTAAAAAATAATAAAATAATAAAACTACTTTTTCAACTGTTATTTTCAAATTATCTCCCAAATTTTTTACTAAAATTTTGAGCGAGAGTACTCGTTGGATGAAAAATTTAATTCCTCATCCAATGAGTACCCATGTTTCATACTTTCGATGGACCCTCCTGCACGGAAATGAGAAATACATTAAAAAAAGTGATTGCAATCATGTTTTTTATATATTTCTCATTTGTCGTTTAGTATAACCCATCAAAAGTATGCAACATGGGTACTCCTTGGATGCGGAATTAAAATTTTCATCCAATGAGTACTCCTGCTCGAAATTTGAGTAAAAACATCGGGAGATAAGTTGAAAATATGAGTTGAAAAAATAATTTTTTCTCTTTTCCCTCTAAAATTTGATGATGTAATCAAATATTATTTTAATATTTCTGCTATTATTTTACAATTTCCTTAGGAGGCCCATTTTATACCTCAAAATTCCCCTAATGTAAAGAAGTGTATTTCATACACCCTTGTGCCAAATACACTACAAAACTCGTGCGTAGAAGGGTTAAGTAAATGTACCCTTGGTAGCTAACTTTGTACATTCCTATATTATGTAAGTATCTAGAAATTGGTGAAGGAAATGATAATGAATACCATACATACGATGCTCAAAAAATAGAATCAATTGAGAACCACTGCATAAAAAAATGATTGGAAAAATTCACTGAAATTATTAAAAAATCAAGTAAATAAGAAAAAGAAAAAAGAAACAAATTACTAAGTATATTTTTTCGGAAGTTAAGATCTTGTTACTTCTAGCCAGGATATTTAATTATTTTACATGTAATTTTGAATATTATAAAGTTATAAACCTTACAACTTACATCAAATTTAGGCAGTGAATACACTTATATGCAACATTAATGGCTTGTGGAAGGTCCCATTTTTACGAGGTGACACCCACAAAAAAAAACGATCCTATGAGCATGCAAAATGAAATAAGTAAATTAAATGGGAAATGTAGAAAAACTTAATGACATATACTTTTCATACCTTGCACTTGTTACAACTACACCTTCAAAAACTGTAGATCTATTTTGTTTTCTTATTAGATATTCTTGTCTTATCACTCTATGAAGCTCAAATATTTCTAGACGGTGATGTTTTTTCTTAGATCCATCCCTTTTATGCCTATGAAGTGCACAACCCATTTGCAAAATAACATGAATGATTGGATCCCCCTCCTTGCGGCGTGAATATATGGTAAGTGGTACAAGCTAGCTTATGTGATTTATCTATATCTTGTGTACCCAAAATGTCCATGCTTCCATATTTTTATGCAAACCATGGAACATGTGCAAACAATTGATTCTACGAACATACAAAGTTAAAGATAAATTTAGAATATTGAACCAACATGCAAATTAAACTTAAATTTACAATATATCATATAAAATTAGCCTAAAATAAAAAAAGAAAAATACTAATGAAATGTAACTCAAACAGGCATACCATATAACATGTCATATTATTCTCTCCCCAACGTTCTTTCATTTCTCAGGTGAAGTTTGTAATAAATTCTTGGAGTTTTGTTACATCATCTTCAATTAATTTTTGCTTCTCCATCAACAAAAATAAATATGAAAGTGACCTCCAAGAACATTTTTTCTATCTAGATGATTGACACCCTCCAATACTATGATTATATTTTGCATCAATTAATTATTCATACAACTCCCAATATCCATTTCCACATTTATTTTCAATAAAACGACATTAATTGACACACGATATTGATGGATTTTCAGGAATATTACCTCTTTATATGACCTTTTGATATCTTCTTCAATTTTGACATGTCCACGATGTATTTGAAAGAACCCATTCAATGGCCTCAATTGACTTTTTACTTTCATCTTGTGTAGTTTTGTTCCAAGCTAACAAATAGATAAGTGCACCATATTATCAACTATTATCTCAAATGTATGCAAAGTGTGCATGCATTCCCTAGTCAATCTTATTGGAAGGATGACACCTAGTTTTTGTCAAGTTCATTGTGGTTACAAGGGTAATTTTGAGGACAACTCAAAATACCACATTTCCAACTAATATATATATATATATATATATATATATATATATATATATATATATATATATATATATATATATATATATATATATATATATATATATATATATATATATATATATATATATATATATATATATATATATTCATGTAATATGATAAAATATGTGCTACATTTGAACCATGAGAAATATTGTACATGCAGTTGGGAACTTTTAAATGATCTACAATATTTCATTCCACAAAATAGAAACCATATCCCTCCACAAAAAATTTTGTCCTGTAGTATGTGAAGCCATAATTAATGGTAGAAATGTTTTTCTAAAAACAAAAATCAAGAACTCATGTGACTCCTTGTTTACCTAAAACATTCCCAACCAAAAAAGGTGACTTTAAGATTGAACTTGAAAATATTAGTCACTTATCTTATCATGTTTCGGACCTAATGTGTGATTCATTAACGTGATTGCAACTCTTTCATATTTTTCATTGTTTACTAGCTCCATCTCATCTAATTTGGTCACAACAATTAATGTCCCACATGAATCCTTAGTAGAGATGGCATAGTACTTCACGATAAACTGTAATACTTGTTTAAGATCAAATATTTTTCTTAACTAATGGAATAAATTTAGTTGATACTTTCCTTTTACTCTTACTTGAAAATTCATGAATTGATTCTAAACGATATGCACCTCCCAAGGTACCAGCAATTTTTTTTTTTGTGCTACATGCTCTTTTATCACATGATAAGGGAGAGGAACCAAAATCTTGTTAATTCCAACATTCAACTTTCCTTCTATTATAACTCTAAAAACACTTGCATATGCTCCCATTCTAATCCATCTATCATCACATACTCCTTAAATGTCATTTACATCAATTGTTACGTTTTTAATGAATTTGTTTACTACTTATTTCCTTAAATAATCAAATTCGAGCTCTTTAAGAATTAATATTGTATTTTTCTTTAACATGGTTTTGCAAAAATAAAATAAAAAATCTACCACTTTATCCACTTCAATGCACACACTCTTCTTCTATAAGAAAATCTAGTCATTTCCAAATGTGATAATTTTATTAGTTTTCTTTATTTATTCATCTACCTAATTGGACTTTCATTCATCCTTGAGACTCTCTTTTGAAGAAGACAATTATTATTTTTTAAGCTATTCATTTTTTCGAATAAGTTATATTATATTTGGTTTAATCTAATGATTTCTTGATATTGATCCATATTGATATTGATCCATATTATATTTATCAAGCTTCCATTTAAGAAGATTAAGGTAATCAATTTTATGTTCAAAATACTCAACATTACCTTCCAAGTTTTTAAAGTGTCCTAAAATAGCACTCCTTCCCTGGCATACATACCTATATAACAATGTTATTATTTTGTAATCAGGATGAGAGTTTGACACAATGTCAATTGGATACAATTATTCTTTTACCCAAAGATCATAATTTTTAGCTCCAGATTCCCTTAAGGCATTACAATCGATGTTAGCGACCAATGTTTTTTATTTTATTATGGATCATCTCCATATCATTACTTAAGTTTATGTGAAAACAATACACAATGTTTTATATACCAGCTATATGTGTGGGAGAGTCCTATAAAGAACAAAGGTTATGAAAAACCAAAACCATTAATGCAAACTAAAAAAAAAGAATCAACTTGCAAAAGGAACAATTTGCGAGATGTTCCATAGAAAGAAAACTCAGATCTAGATATTAAGGCATACCTTCATTTTTTTTGCCATATAGTGTCTATATCAAGAGCGCATACCTTAATAAAATATTCAATTAGTACTTGTGGGTAGCTACATTCCTCAGTCACATGAAAAAATTAGAGTCTCCAATTTATGGCTAAATATTAAGAATTAAATATTTTTCTGTGAAATTAGTTACCAATAACAAAGTTTCACCCTAATTTCCTAAAAATATTGTCTCGTAAATTTTTTTCCAGAAGTTGTTTACCATGAAATAAGAGAATAAATGTTCAGAAACCATAATATGCTTCAAAATATTAAAAAATTAAATTTTCAAAAAAAAATATTAATTCAAAAAAATTTTGGATTACCAAATTTTATGAAATTAATAAATTTATATATATATATATAGATATATATGACATTTATTTGATAATTTTGATAAAATTTAAATAACAAAAATGATGTATTAAAAAATTGTCTACATGTCATTATTTATTAATTTATTAATTTTTTCTTATTTGTCTATCTTTTAGTCGAATTTCCTCTAATTGGATTATATTAATGAGTGGATGTTAATATTTTTTTTCCTCTTTGTTATGAATTGTACATTACCAAGATTAGAAACGAGGGATATTTGTGTCAGTAGTTGTCATTGGTGACATAATCATGTGCGGGTTAGCAGTTTAGTCGTGCATCTCAAAATGATATCATGATCGGAATAGTTCTAGAATTTTGTGTTTTTATTTTTTATTTTTTTTATAATTAATATATAAGATACGCCAAAGGGATAGGTAAAAATATTTGAACCCCTAATTTATCATGTAATAATTAAGTTATTTATCATAGTTATTAATGGTGGGAATACAATTTTTTACAAATTTAGAATTGAGAAGATCCATCCCTTATTGATAATTCCAAAGTTATATCGAAATTTATTTAGACAAGAACATTGTCAAAAATTAGCAGTGCTTGGGGGACAGCAAAGTTCATGAACATTGGAGGTCGATGGTCTCTACATCTGTGGAAGTTTTCAAGAAATATCTACTCGAAAGGATCACTTCCTACTAACTCATTAGCTGATTCTAACTCCAAAACCATTAACTAGAATTAGCCCCATAAGCTCTCCTTAAAAATATGCTTTAACTATAGAAACCTACCCAATTCCGCTTACTCATGGGGATATATATATATATAGTTTCATAGTGAGTTAGTATTATTTATCCAAAATTTTAAGATTTGCATTTTTTAATCTTGTTGCATAATTATAACTGCAAATTATTATTTATCACTACTCTATTAATAAATCTATTTTTTTATAACATTTTTTTTCGTTTATATCTTATAAATTTGCACATTATTAAACATACCAACGGATAACTTTAATATGCTTTACCATGTTGTCATTAAAAACCTAATACATTTTGTAATATTTAATAGCAAAAATTTTAGACCCAATGCAATTTAAGGCACTAATCCTTATTCCCTCTACAACACTTGTCGATTTGAGTTCTCTATATCATATGGTTGCCATAATGACCCCTTTTATAGCGATTTGACATCATTTTTGATATAATAATAAAAAGTTTAATACTTGGTCATTTATGGAAATCTTAAAATAAGAAGGATGAAAAATGATTAATTTTCATCAAATTTCACTGGTCGAGGAAACTAAATTTGAAATTACGACACTCATCACAACACCCAATTATGAATAAACATTTAGACCTCAACAAAACTCGAATGTGCACATGTCGTTTGGTAATTTCTAACATGAAACATAGTGAGATATTGAAGTTTGACTCCTCGGTACTTGAAAATAAGAAATTCCGAGAATCGACATGGTAAAATAATTTGTGCTTTCTAAAATAATTTTTGAAATGTATCCATAAATAAAATTAGATAAACAATATGTATTTTGTAATGATGTATATGTTATATAAATTAGTGATCCCTATCTAGATTATAAATTTTGGGAAATTTATGGAACTTGATAGATAGTAGCAATGCCGGACATTGTTGCAATGGTTTCGAATATTATGAAATTTGATAGATGGGATTAAGGTCAAACATTATTGGAAACATTGGATTTATTTTTTAAAATTAAATTTATAATAATATGTATTATAATTTATATTTATAATTAAGGTCAATTTGTGTAATTTGTGTAGTTAGGTGGAATGAGTGTGTAGAATGGGTGTATTTCTCGCTACTGAGATTTAAAGATTATAAGTCGACATGTTTTAGTTGACAATTATTTCATTGATGCAAGTTGCATATTGTTTATGAAAAATCCACATAGAATATATATTTAGGAAAAGGTCGGTTGGATCCAACAAGAATAAGTTTTTCAAATCTCTCTTACTCTTCTTCAAATGGGGAATTTGGTTGATGGGTAATAAAGAAATCTTCTAGGAAAAGCTTTCCAATCTTCAATCTTGATTGAGCGATAGACAAAACATTGGAAATTTTGTCTCATTTCCCCTCGAGAATGGAGTTATGCCTCCTAGGGAAGTGGTCGTTGAAGCCTTGATTCCAGCATCCCTTGGGGTTATTTTGATCAGACATCACTAAATGAAGCACAACAAAGTGGTAGAGGCTTTGTGTTAAATTTATGAGAATCATGTTTCTTCTTAGTCAAGATGGGTTTAGGAGCATGGACGAACAGCTACGCAGAATTAACTAAATCCAAACATTTTCTCCTTTTTTCCCTACACAAAGGATGCACACAATTGAAAGTGTTCAGAGACTCTATTGTGGTCATAAAATTGCTCAAACAGATTAAATTTTGCAACAACATTGGCTTGATCTCTTTCGTGAATAGACGATTAAGTCTCAAATTAATGTTTGCATATTTTTCTGGTACTCACATCTTTAAGGACACGAATTGTGTAAGAGATCAAATTTCAAAATAAGGCGTTGTGATGGAATTGGGCTTATCGCAGGTTGAGGAGAAACATTAGGACGTCACGACATTGGAATATATTCGGCCTTAGGGAGGCACATCTTAGTGAATTCTTTCCGACTATGTTTTGGCCAATTGACTCTCTCATACTGATTCTAGATTTTCTTGTATGTAAGCTTTACCCTAGCCTTTTGTTATTGTATGTATCTCAAAATATGAGATGTAGTAGTTTTTCTAGATCGACAAATTTTGTTAGGGGTTTGATTCCCTTCTCTTTCTTAAACTCATCATGTTTGTGCGATATGTATCTAGCTTTGTTTTCTTATCAATAAAAGTTACATATTCCTATTCATATTTAAGTAATTAAATATATTTTTGTGCAAAACTTTTAGTTTTTTCAATATACTTTCTCTATTAATTTTATTCAATATTTAATTATAAAAATTAAAGTAATAAATTTTAGTTCTTCAACTTACCTAATCCATTCTTTTGAAATTTTGAAATATAGTAAAATAATTAATATATTTAAAAATATAATTTAAATATTAAAAATTATAATCTATCAATAAATTTACTTCTAAATTTAAATAATAAGTATTAAAAATTAAGATATACAAATTATCTAAATTTATGCTTTAACTACATAGTAAAATTTCCTAAATTTCAATATACAACTTAGAATTTTCCATATACATATTAAAATTAAAACGGACTTTCCATATAATAAACTAAATACATTTTCATTCAGCTATGCGATTTCACAGTAATGGAAACTCATTGAAACCCATTGTTTGTTTATTTAAAAATAGATTAATAAAAATGTTTTAGTTAAATTTATATTTTTTTAATAAAAATGTTTTTTTTTTTTAATTAGTCATGTTATCTTTGATGTTATTTAATTAGTTATGTTATATGTTGTTTACTTTTTAAATTTTAAATTATAGTAATTAATATATATTTTGATATAAGGAATGTGTATGTTTATTTATTTGTAAAAAATAAATTTGTTATAAAATAATTAAAAGTCAAAAAAATTATGTGAAATAAATATTAAATTTTATATATTATAAAAAATATTTGAATAGGAGATTCAAATAAATTATATCAAGATTTATGTTAATTAATTTATGTGGATATCAATTTCAAATATATTTATATATAGAAAAAGTTAAATTTTTATGGTTAAAATTTTTATTATCAGATATGTACTCTATTTAATATTTAAAAATACAATTTAGACAATAAAAATTTATATATTGTATTTGACACTTTAAAAATATTTATAGGTGACAAAATTTGATCTCTCACAATACATTAAATCCATACTTGAAATAAATCTATAATAATTAAAATTTTAACAACATTACTTAATTTTTTTTCCAAAAAAATAACTTATTTAAAATAAATTAAATATTTAAATATTATTAAATATTTATTAAAGTTACTTTCTTGACAAGTTTAGATTAATTTTATTATCATTTCCTATTTATCAACATCTCACACATAAAAATCTAAAAATCTTATCAAATGTCTAACACTTGCGTATTATAATTATAATTTATATGTATAAAGTTGTCGTTTGAAAAATTGAAAAAGTTTACAGTGCCCTTTCTTATTAATAATATTTCGTAGATATATGTTAATATTCTTTTTAATGTCTCATGAAAGATTGGAAAGCTTACAAGGCGTTATTTTATTATTAAAAAAGTTACTATATTGGCATGATTGTTTGTGTTTTCGAAAATCGCTTGGATTTTCGATTTTTGAAATACAGTTTTTCCTTTTAATAATAATTAATAACAATTATTTCCTTTTAATAAAATGAATCATTATTTAATATAATTTTTAACCTCATTTTGAGAGTTTCCAATCCTAATAACCTATAATGACTCAGAGATTCCCATGTTATTGAATCTTCAACAACATTATTTACTAGGAAAGTTTTGACCTCTTGGTATTTTTATATGCGTATTAATAGTATTTCGTAGATGTCAGAATCGTTAACTTTTTTCAATTTTATCTATAAATTTATTTAGGAAAGATTGATTTTCATGATTTTTTGTTATTAATGTTTTTATAGTTATATAAAATCAACTATTATATTGGTGTGATTGCTTCTGATTTTCAAATGACATTAATTTTTAACCTTCGAAACAATGTCAATATTTTAAATGTTTCCTTCCAAGAAAATCAATAATTTAATTTTATGATGGATTTTTAATAAAGTTAACAATACACTATGATAGTTAACCACCTTTGAAGTGGGAAAAAGAAAATTGAATCTTTGGATACTTGAGTGTTTATTAAGAATGAAACATGACGTTCTCCCCCCCCACACGATATATATATATATATATATATATATATATATATATATATATATATATATATATATATATATATATATATATATATATATATATATATATATATATATATATATATATATATATATATATATATATATATATATATATATATTGATTTATAATATGTGAATAACCTATAAGACGATGATATAAGAGAAAGTCTCTACGTAAGGCCTCGGGAGGAAGAAAAGAGAACAATGTTTGGGTAAATGTTTTAGAAAACGACCTGCTTATCCCCTCCACATGAAAAGAATCGAATTTACTCAAATTTTGAAGAACAATATTTTTGTCCAATTAAATTTTTTGTATTTTAAATATTTAATTTTAATTATCTATTTTGTTGATGATGACAATGATGGTTAACGTCCACTGAGACCAATCTTTGGTTTATCGGACCTAAAGAAAAGAGTTATTTAGTATGATTCAAGATTTTATTCCTATGCTCAAAAATCTTGTAGAGAAGTCTCTCGAGCTCACTATAATTTTGACATCTTAAAAGGCTAGGAAGGTTAGTATTGCAACAAAGATTATGAAATTGAGCTCTAATGTGGTTGTACGTGGGGCACTCTAAGAGGAAGTGATTTTCATCCTCGATGTTCATATTCTCACAGAGATGGAAGATCCTTTCCATCCATGGTGTTTTAGGAACTGTTCAATGGCCTGTTTCACTATGGAGCTCATGAGAGTTCGTTCTAATCTTGGCTATATTATTTTTCTTTTTTGAGCTAGTTAAAATAGAGAGATACTTGATATAAGCTTCTAAAGCGAGACATATGCAACAGAAAGTAAAGTATCTTGAGAAAAGGTTTAATTTAAAGTAAGTTATAAATACTCAATGTTAAGTAATATACACAGATATTTATAAGTTTTTTTTTTTTAAAGATGATTGAAAAATAATAATGGTTGTAAAGGCTAAAATATATATATATATATATATATATATATATATATATATATATATATTAAAAACTTATTTATTTGTGAAATAATTGAAGGTTACGTTTTGTATATATATACTTTGTGTGTACTCATTTGTAATATAAAACTTCTATTCGAGCTCTTAAAATATATTTCTTTATTTATAAATATGAATCATTAATAAAAAAATTATAGAAAAAAAATAACATCCAAGGTGAGTTGTAAAAATGAGTCACCTAGTGGGATATATATTTTGTTTATATAGTTGAAAATAAACTAAACACAAAAATAGAAAATAGTGGTTTGGATCTTATGGGTTTATTCTCTTTCTATTCGGAAACAATTGTCCCTGTATGGCATGTGGAAGAACTCAGAGGCCTATCCATTAATTTTCTCAATTATATCGCAGGGTCCTTGGTCCATATCAAGTCCTTCTTTTGAGATGTGATCCATTTTCTTGTTTCTTGCCCTGTAAAATGTGAGAACATGTAAAAGAAAAGAAAGAGTCAATGGGTTTCATAGTTTTCTTTAGAATATGCATGAGAATAATGTTCCTACATACCTAAGTTTTGTTAAGTCAATTAATAGTGAGCATGGAATCCCCAAAAACATGAATTTGAGTGAATCCCTTTTCAAGAGTGAGCAACAACAATTTTTTACAAGCAAGGAACTCTGATAGAAAGTGGATGAAATCTCATCCATTATACTATTCAGGATTCTTTAAGGCTCTATCAAAGTAGCCCCATGGCCTTGATTGATCGACCATTTATATCTTGTTCACTCAAAAGGGGCAAGATCTTTTCCTTATGGGAAATTATTTAAGATATCAAGCTCTTTAGTAGCAATATGGCCAAGTACCATGGGTTTTTCTTGAAAAATGTCTATGTTTCTCGCAAACCACACCTCCCAACATATTATTAGGGGAATTACTTTGATAGAAAAAAAATTGAGATTTGAGAACCATGCCTTCGAAGTCTCCTCCACCTCCTCTCCTTCCCATGGACCTATGTGTCCCAATACATTTATGCATTCCTTCAACACTTGTTGATAGAAATGGAATGTCATGAACATATGTGATGCATTTTTTCCATTATTTTTAGATGATGAACACCATCTACGACCAATAATAAATCTTATTTACAAAAGATACCAGGCGAGGACCTTCTTATCCATTAGATACCACATTAGAAATTTTGATTTAGCATGACAGTTGTCTTTCCACACTAGTTTCCACCACCATATTTGATCTACTAAAACACTATCAACTATTAAGGTTATATGTCTAATCTTAGGGTGTAATTTTGCATAGGGGATATTCTTTATATGAGCCATCATCCTTATTTTCCGGTCGCATATGATCGTTTGAAAAGAATAGGTAGCGTTTCCATTCATCTTTGTACTAATCCTATAATCCTAGATCATTAGAAAATAACCATCCTTATCTCCATATTGATGGCTTTGTAGGGTTGAAAATATCAACAAGTTTTGAGTATCCCTTGTCTCTTATAATTTTTTTAGAGTAAAGGGTAGTTAATGACTTTAACCACTACCATGCAATGGACCGTGGGAAATTATAGCCTTTCCACCTCTTGCAACCCTACATGCCAAACCTTTTCCAATGATGTCAAAAAATGAAGGACAATACTCTAGACTATTGATATATTGACACTTGGATTGTCCACCCTTCTTATCCAATCTTACAATGAGTTTGGAGCATTTAGTTTTTGGATGAATACTAATGTCCATAAGCTTCTTGTTCAGATCCACTTCAATCCATATTTGGCATTAAAGGATTTTTAAAATAATATTTTCTTCAGGACCCAACCTCATAGGAGTTTTGGAATTACAACTTCATCCCATTTGACCCTAGGTAACATCCCATGTTCCTGCATCCTAGCCCAGAGAAAGTTTAAGTGGATTCTTCTATTTTTTTCCAGGACACATTTGGGAGTCCATGAAATATATTTCCAAAATACTTGGATGAACTCTACAATAAATTTTATCATGACTAGAGGAACAACCCTAGAAATCCATCTTATATGCCATCTTCATTTTTTCAATTAATTTTCCATTTAGGCGATGAATCAATACAAAAATACCTTACTATAACACTTTGGTTTATGTTTAAACCCCAGATACTTCAAGACATCCTCCAGGTGATGAGATTTATATGGGAGGAGGTGCGTGACATGACAGATCCCTTCGTTATCCGAATTTTGATAGGATATTGTATATTTTGGTTGTTTATGGACATACCCATCCCTTTTTCATAAAGAGAGATATCCGCTCATAACATGTTTATATCCCTTATATATCCGTTACAAAATATGAGAATTTCATCGACTAAGAGGAGGTTCATAATAGTCAACATCTGGGAAATGAGAGATATGTGAATGTCCCCATGCAATTATACTTATATTAGATGACAACTTAGCCGATTTACTACTAATAGGAACAATAGAAGGGAGAGAGGGAATTCCTAACAAAACCCTCTTTGAGCATGAAGAGATGGAGAGATCAAGCTAATTATAAGGGCTTCAAAGGAGATAGTCTAAATGCAACTCATAACCCACTTGATAAAATCCAAACTAAACCCCACACGGGCAAGGAGAATACTTATATAAAGCCATTTAACTTTTTCATAAGCTTTGGTTAGGTAAATTATGATGAGGTCCCCCTTAAAATTTTGAGTCTTTATATTATGTAGGTCCTGTTGGGCCTCTCTAATAGCTTCATGCATTTTCCACCCCTCTAGAATGGAAATTTTTTTTCTAATGATATGGATTTAGATAGGGTAGGCTTTAGTCTAGTGGTAATAATTTTTGCAATGAACTTGAATCTATCATTGCCAAGAGAGATGGGATGGAAATTGATAAAGGTTTTAAGGTAGTCCACCTTTGGGATGAGGGAAGTAAAGTTTTTTTTAAAATAAGGATGCATTCTACCTTCCTTTATGGACTCTTCAACCACTACCAAAATATTATTTCTAGTATATCATATAGCCGAATGAAAAAATAAAAATCCCACTAGTCTAGTCCTATGATATTGTCTTACTAAAATAAATGAATTACTATTCTGATATCCTCCTCTGATATGTTTTCCATCAATTAATTTCTCTTCTCATGATTGACCATTCTAGGAAAGAGTTGATGAATTATAATTAATTTTTCCATTGTGGCTCTCTATGGAGCACGAAAACGTTTTTTGAAGTGAATTTTCCCCATGGAATCCAAGTCTTTGAAAGTTGAGACCTATGTACTAGAATCATATTGGAGGCTCCATATGGAATTACACATTTTCCCTCCCTTTCAAAAAACCTAAAAGTTTAGTATTTTCATCTCCACCCTCCAGTGAAATGGCCCTTATTTTTAGGTGCCAAACCTCCTCCCTAGTATTTAGGAGTTAATTTTCTTTTTTCAAGGTCTATCATAGCCTATATCATTCCCAAAGAGTCGAATCCTTCCTTGTATTAAGTGGATATATCCTAAAGCTACAATTCAATTGCAACTAAATAGAGGACTTCAAATATTTTCTTCTTTTTTTCCCATACTCTCATTTTCTATTTTAAGAGGTTTAAATTTTCTTCAAATTAGTAATTAGTTGAAATTATTGAGTGGGGGTCAATGGATTTACAATAAAACCATTTATAAGGGTTAATAATTCCTTATATTTTATCTAATAGGAATTCAAATTTAAGGGGATAGCTAGATTCTAAGAGGCTCCTTTTATTTCTAGGTAAATGGGGGAGTCATTTGAAACTCCCCCAACTCCAATCCATTGTTTTACCAAGGGATAAATATCAGCCAAGGCTTTAGAAAAGAGGAATCAATCAATTTTTTTGGCCATATTGTTATCACCTTTTGATGATTTTTCCAAGTGGGAAAACGTTTCACTAATTCTGCATTCACCATCTTACCTTGGATTAGCATATCCATACTATATTTTGTGAGTGAATATAGCCTTACCCTGGGACCTTAGGACTCATAGCGACTAAGGGAGAAGTTTAAGTAACCATTTATTATTATATATACTGACCTGAAAAACAATTTATTGAGGAGATTGTCCCATTATTCCTTAATGTTTAGATATGGCATGTAGATAATTATCAGTGTGAAAGGTTGACCCAGATATTGAGAGGAAACCTCAACTAACATTCAAGAATCTAAGATATAGAGGTGTAATAGTTTCACCTTACTATTTTCATAAAATATATAATCCCCCCAATCAACAATAAGCATTAGAGTTCGAGAAGCTCCACCCAACCAAGATATCTTCAGGGCACTTAATTATATAGTCATTATTTCTTAGGGTTTCCTATTGGAGAATGAAATCCATATCACTAACGTCCATTAGGCGCTTGAGGGCACATATTTTATCAGGAAATGAAAAGTCGTGATAGCTGAAAGATATCACTTTCATTTAGGAACACCTTCAAGGGCATGGTTTTCTCTAAGGGTCCCCTTGATGGATAATTATTTGCTGGCAAGGTCTAAACATGGTTTTTATTTGGCTTTAGTAAAAAATGACATTTTCCCCAACCTCTAAATTCAGCAGTAGAGAGGTAGAGCTACCCAAGGCCCCACAAAAACCACCTCTACCTTTGTATACGTTCATTCTGGAAAACCACCATCTCAGATCATAGGGTAAATAGGAAAACATTGGATTCATATATTTTTGGTATAGAGAGAGAATTATAAGATGACAAAAATGACAGATCACCATATAAATATGGGAAATGACATAAATCTAGAGTGGGAGAGTTTTTTAATGGGATCTTCCAATATGGGGGAAGGGATGAATCATCTTCCATACATGTGACAAAATCATTTACATTGTTGATAGGATGCTTAGGTGGCCATCATTTAAAATACCGAAAAATTCAAATGGGGAGGGAGCTAGTAAAGTACCTTCACAAATCATCATCCATGGTTCTGTTGAAGCCTAGAAAATCTCTGCTTCAAACAATGGGGGAAACCACCCGGTCGGGACCTTAAGACAGCTCCTTTTCCGTTTGGTATGGTGGCTCTGACTGGATTTAAAGGACCAGTTTCCTTATAACTAAATGGATTGGTTTGGATGAGTGGAAATGGGACTAAATTAACTGAAATAAAAACTATCTAATTTAAACTAAATACTGATAAAGAAATTCTAACACTAACCCGGGTAATTATATGTAAATACAACTTAGGATTGTTCCAATTTAACAATAACCATGAAAATGTATTATTATTTAAATTGAAATGTGCAGATACAAATAAAGATAACTCTGTTAAGAAATTAAACAGAGTTGTATTAGCATATTGCATTCATCATTGTATACCATCTATATATACTTATGAAAGATAACGTTTCAATTATACTCAGAAATGATATATAAAAAGAAACGTTGTGAAAACCAAAAATATATATATAAATGATAGCAAATTTTAAAGCTAATATCATAAGACAAAAGAAATCAACAGTGAATAGATAGAAATACCTTATTCATCTTGAAGACTTTCAAATGAAATCTGATACTCTAATCCAGTAACTCTGATGCAAAATCAAATTCCAAGGTACAAAAATGCAACACTTCAAAGATAATTCCGCATAAAAATCACCAGATGTGATCCTTTTTAAAAATATATAAGACAATGGAGTACAGAAATGCAATCTCCAAGTCAAAAAATATTAAGATCCAGGACCCTTCTCTAAATGCATGAGAAGGGTTTAAATACTAATTAGCTAAATCTAAAAATAGTCTTATTACAAAAATTAAGGATTCGGTTCAATGACCGTCCTTTTCCTAGGCTAAAATACAGTAAAATTAAAACTAAATCTAACTATCTATGAACTTGATCTTTAAACTTGCAGGCATCTAGCATAGTTTTGAGAAGATGTGGTTGACCGACTTGAAAATTCAAATGTCCTGAAAAGACAGAGTCGACAAGTGTAGGAGCAATCTTCTCTGTAGAATTGATGATACAATTAAGCACACTGTGCTGACTGTGTGGCTTCACCAAGTACGTCCAGTATGAGTCCCAATTTAATCTTGTCAGCCCTTGGATTGATTTTTCTCTTTCTTCTGCCTTTTGCCTCCATTCTGTTTGCAGTTGATGTGCCTGTGGGAGATATCCTGGAACAGTTTCTGAAATTAAATTTGCTTTGTGTAAATTATCATTTACACAATTCGTAAGAGTGTTTGCCGCTGTAGCCGCCTCCTCTGCTGCCTTTTCTGCCCTTCTGATTTGTGCATCCCAGTTATTGAACAGTATTTCTTTATGGTTTTCATTAACAATGGGTGCACCAGCTTTTCTGCCTTCTTCTGTCTTTTTCCATGCCAGATAATCATTGATATTTTCATTAATCAAATCATAATCATTTCGTAAATCTACGACATGATTTGTGATTTTATCGCTCTCTTGGCAAAAAGAATTCCATTGCAAGATTTTTTGGCAGAAAACTTCCTCTTGTTGCAGTAGTTGATTGTTTAAAGAGATAGTTTCTAAAATAAATTCTGGAAGCTTAGGATCATCTTTGTGTTGGTCTTGGATAATTTGTATTTGCTTTTCTTTATCAGCCAAGCTTCTTTGATGTCCTATTTGCATTTCTTGAAGTTGTTGTTGTATCTCTTCAAGTTTCAACTGTGCTTCATTATTGGCCTGTACCTGTTGCAATTTCTGTTGTAGAACTTTTATCTGTTCTTCTTTTTCATTCAACAAAAGTTGTATCTCAAATGCTTTGTCAATTGTTGCAGAAGCATAAGCCCCTGTCATTTGAGATAACTTAGTAAGATTCTCAGAAGGCTCTGTGGAAGGATCCTTCCACAATACATCTAGTTGTTCTACTTCAGTAGCAATTGAACTTTCTAACTTTCTCTTTTTCCTCTGTTTCTTCACTACTGCTTTGTATTTTGGGCTGTAGAATACATCTAGAGGAGGAATGTCCTCCACATTAAGTACAATTTCAGAGGAGGGTGTGATTGGTATGTGCTCTGTCACTGTGACTGTGCTGCTTGTTCCTGTGTTCAAAACTTTGGTTGTCTGGACAGGGGTCTGTACATTCTTTCCTTCTACATTAATCAGTTGGTTGAAGGTTTCCCATTCTTTGTCTAATTCAATAATGACTGGTTGTTGTTGTACATTAGTTGGAGGAGGATCTGTCTGTTGAGAAGTCAAAATTTGCTGTTGAGTAGTTTCTTTTGATTGCGCAGAATCTTTCATGGATTCTTCCATTGTATCTTCCTTTTCATTAGACTTATTGGAATGTTCAGAAGTCTCTCTGTCAGATTTTGATTTAGATTTATCTGTACTTGAACTGTCGTTAAGACTAACACTAGGAGTTTGCTCCCTTGCGGGCTCTAAGCGTAGATTTTCCAAAGGAATAGGAGTTAGTCTTCTTTCTCTGTAAAGTTTGAATTCCTGGAATTCCTCTGGAGATAACTGCATTTGAGCTGAATTCAAAAGTTCTTTAAATGAATTTCTTGCTTGGAACATATCATCAAAAAGATCCTGTCCCCCGGAAAATTCCCTTACTCTGATTGCATTGGTAAAATTCTTAACAATATCATTTGGGTCGAATAACCTTCTCGAAAATTTGAACAGCTGTAGGCATGCAATGTTTCCTATCTCTTGGAATGCATGACCAATATCGAACAGTGAAAATGTTCCACATTTTACGGGAAATTGTGGCCAAATGCCTTTTTTCTTCTTTTTAAATTTTTTGTTATACCTCCTTAGGCACAGGTCTGATAAGCAATTTCCCGAGCAACAAGTCTATCTGGACCATATAGGGGTAAAACATGGGGGGAAGCATAACTTCCAAAAACCCTAATATAAGTGAACAATTCTTCTCCAAACCATCTCGCGGCGGGCAGAATGTCAACCTCTATTTCTGGGGATAACCTTGGGGCATCCTTATTATGCAATGTTCTGTACAATGGCAGCATTATTCCATGACAAATTTGGTAAAAATGGGGGACAAACTTAGAATCCCATAGTTCTTTAGGGTACACATGAATAGGCAAAGGATCGTGGATAGTCCATTGCCAACCCATCAGAGGGAATTTAGAGACATAACAGATAGCATCCATGACATAAGCAGATAAATAAAAAGGCAGATAAACCCGCTGAGAAACATTTTGTTTGGACCGGTAGTGAAAAATAGCAGTGGTCAAATTATCAGATAGGATTTTGGCCCAGTCTACAATTGTAGAATTAATGGCCGCATTCAACAAAGGGAGCCATTCAGGTAAGATCATATTTATGTCAGGCTTTCCAAAAAGCCTGCATAACATGGCAGCAGTGAAACAATAAGGAGAGGTAAGTGAACCCGTGTTGTACATACCTTGTTTGTTTTTCTTCAATGGTTCACTTCTTTTGGTCCACTCCTTTGTGCATTCTGACAAATTTGCATGTTCTCTGGCAAAATCTTCCATGAATTGTTTATTGTAAGTCGCCTGAGGTTCTGGCAACGTATACATTGGTCTCAAATCTTCCGTGGTGAATGACCCGATTAGCTCTTGAGATGGAGTTCTGAATTGTCTGTCTGAAATATCGGTGCTGTCCAGCACCCATTTCACCATGTCCGTATATGGTAGAATCCTCGGCCTTGTCGCTATCCTATGCAGAAATGAACAAGCCAGTTCTTTGAGGGTTGCTTCAGATGTATTACTAGAACCTGCTGTAGCCGTAACTTTTAATACCACAGGATTTTCTTCCTTCAAAAAATTATACATTCCTTCCCAAGTGGATATACCGACATCCTTATTGCAAGTGGTGTCTACATATAGTGAATCCATTTCTCTGTTTTCAGAATTCGAGCTCTTCTCCTTCTTACCCATAATGTCCTGTGAAAGCTTTCTCTAGACGTTTGCTCCTTCGTGCCTGCGTTTTACGAGTTAAATGAGAGTAATGGCATGAGCAAGGTGATGAGATTGTTTTAAATGTAAAGGCAGATGAAATATATTATTTTAACATGAAATTACTTTCAATCAAAACAAAATCTCATTTACCATTAATTTCCAATCCAATCATTTAATCCAATCATTAAAGTGCATAACAGATATTGATATATGGAAAGATTGCCTTTGAACAACGCGCCTACATGAATCCACGACATTGCGATCTGCGATTTGCTGCGCAATATCGCAATGTTGCAATATCGCAATATTGCAAAATGAAACCATTGTAATTTGTAAATAGCACAAAAGCGCAAATTGCGCAATAGCGCAAAAGCGCACATCGCAAATCTCACAAAAGCGCAAAACTGTAAATAGCACAAAATGTATTCGTTTAACATTTCTGTTTTCTGCGCTATGCGATCTGCGACCAATATGTTTATTGTATAGGCTTTTTGGGATCGCATTATCGCAAAAGCGCAAAATCGCATTTTCAGTTTTATAAAAGATATATACCATTTTGTGATGGATGCGCTATTTTGTTTAAAGAACAATTTTATTGTAATCTATCATAAACCTAAGTGTTTCTTAATGTTCTTTCTAAGGGATTTCTCTATGTTTATGATAGAAAGTTTTATTCGAAAGGAAAAACAAATCCTAATTTATTTTTTGGATTTTTTAACTAAGGGTCCCCATTTATTTAGTATTATTACTAATATTAAATAAAAGGGGGGTTGTTGCTGGTCACAACAATTGGCGATTCACTGAAAGAAACAGTTATCTCTGAAAAAATAAAATGAACACTCTATCTTTAGTAAGTAAAGATTTTTAAAGATAATGAAAACTATCTTAGGTTAATTCAAATAAAATGTAACTATGAAAAAGAAATAAAAATCATTCACAATTTCTTTCTAATTCCTTAAGAATAAAAATATTTTTGGGTTATCTTAAGCTTTGATTGGTGTTAATAATGAAGTGGATTTCTCTTAAGTTTTGGTTTTATAATATACTCTATTGCCATAGGTATTGCCTCTGCTGCCAGCAAACATTCATAGTCTCGACAGGGTTACCTTTAAACCATTAACCATCCATTGTCCCATCCAACTAAAATTATGAATTTTTAAAAGATAAATTCATAAGACCTATTA
Organism: Pinus albicaulis; assembly: GCA_034641835.2. Taxonomy (NCBI): domain Eukaryota; kingdom Viridiplantae; phylum Streptophyta; class Pinopsida; order Pinales; family Pinaceae; genus Pinus; species Pinus albicaulis. The sequence goes on from CM076574.1 coordinate 912,507,434, forward strand.
TCTCATGTTTTTGTCTTTTACTTATTTTTTTATTTTAAGAGCCATTGTTATGGTTTGGTAGCCAGTTAATAACAATGCCATTCACTAGTTATAATTAAACTGAACAAGCTGGCTCGTGATGAGACCCCTTGTCTTATATTTATAAGCCATTACCCTGTTTTGGTATGCAGTATTGGTAATGTCAGTTTTATTACTCCTTATGAACATGGTAAGTCGGCTCGCAATGAGACCTCTTATCTCTTAAAATTTTCGTATAATTTCTTAGAATTACATTCTAAAAAATCACAACTTAAATGGATGGGGTGAAATAGTTTTATCCTTAAGAATCAATGGATGACAATTTTCAGATTTTTTTGAGTTCTTAAACTTTGAAAAATCTTTACTTTTATAGATAACATTTCTCTGCTTAATAAACTTATGATGATTTACATTCTCCTTAAGTTTTCAAAAGATCATGCAAATGATTGGAATAATCTTTCAAAGTTTAACATCTTATTTTAAACTATCCAAAACTGTGATCATTACTCTAAAAATTCTTATTTACACAAAATAAATATTTATAATATTCTTCCGAAGAAATTTTCTTAAATAGTAAACAGTCAATTTAGAGACTCATTAACAACCTTTATTTGCAAAAACAATCAAAAAATCTGCAGAAAGGAATATGTACAGTTTAAGAAGGGGTTACCTCCTTATCAAAAGAATTTCTTCAAGATAAGCCCATTTACAGGAAGAGATTCTCTCTTACCTGTTAGATCTTGGAGTATGAACGTATTTGAGCCTATCTTCTCAACGATCTGAAATGGTCCAAGCCACATTTTCTAAAACTTGGTATGTTTACCTTTTTCTTCGTGTGCTTTATCCCATTTCAGAACAAGATCACCAATTGACAAAATTTTTGAGCCGGTAGAACTTGCATCAAAAGAAGATTTTACAAGCTGTTGATGTTTTTCATGAATAATTTTTTCTTTATCTCTATCTTCTTCTAGTTTAAGGATTTGATCATATCTCAATTGAATGGATGAAGAAGTATTTTCTTCAATAAATTGCACGAGGGCTGATGATGGAAGAGTTAAATTTGATGGTATCACAGCTTCTTTTCCATAAACTAAATTGAAAGGTGATGTCCCTATTGAAGCTTTTTCAGTGATACGATCAGCCCATAATGCAAAGATTAAAGACTTGTGCCAATTCTTTTGATTTTGATCAATGGTCCTTTTAATGATTTTGATAAGGTTTTTGTTAGTGGATTCAGCCAAACCATTACCTCGTGGATAATAATTTGCTGAATATTTTAATTTAAAACCTCTTTTGACTGGAAATTCTATTAAAATATTTCTAGAGAAATAAGATGCATTATCAAAGACTAGAGCGTTAGGTACACCAAACCTGGTTATGATGAATTGATCTATGAAATCAATAATTGCATCAGAATTGGCTACCTTCAACGAGATTGCCTCTACCCATTTTGTAAAGTAATCAGTTGCAGTAAGGATGTACTTGTGCTGTTTGGAAGAATAGGGTACTATCTCACCAATAATGTCAAGCCCCCATTGTTCGAATGGTTGCTCAATAGTCACTGGTTGCAAAGGAAAATTTGGTTTCCTTTGTCTTCCATTTGCAGTTTGACAAATTCTGCACTTCCTTACATAATCATGCGTATCTTTAAAAAGGGTAGGCCAGTAAAAACCAGCAAGAATTATTTTGTGAGCTGTGGTATCACCTCCAAAATGACCTCCTACTGGTCCATCATGCAATTTATGCAAAACCTTTTCAGCTTCAGTCTTTTCAAGACATCTTAATAAAATTGAATCATAATTTTTTCTAAATAACACATTATCAATGATCTCATATTTAATAGCCTTTAACCTTAAAGCACACTTACTCTTATAGCTGAGATTAGAAGGAGCATACCCATTTTTCAAGTAATAGATAAGATCAACATACTGAGATTCAGAATCTGTAACACTTATCAGACTTACTTGAATATCTAGATTTGGATCTTCATTTTCTGGTATATTATGAGCTCCTGCCAATAATCTGCAAAAACCTTGTCCTCTAACAATATTAGCTGGTTTAATATCAATATCATATTCTTGCAAGTCTGTTACCCAGTTAGCTCTCTTTTCTCCTACTTCTTTTTGAATTAATAATTGACTCACTACAGAGAATGGGACAATGATTTTTGTATGTGTTTTCAAGAGAAAAGGTCTAAAATGTTTGATTGATTTAAACACAGCAAAGGCTTTTTTTTCAACATCGGAATAATTAAGCTCAGCTCCTTGCAGATTTGAGCTAAAGAAAGAAATTGGTGCTTCGATTTCTTGATCATTGAGTTGTGTTAAAACGGCTGCATAGGATGTTTCAGTGGCTAGAGTATACAAAGTAAAATCTTTAGAAAAATCCGGGGTATTCAATGCTGGTGCATTAATGATCGCTCGTTTGATTGAATCAAAAGCTTCTTTTTCTTTATGCGTCCATTTGAATATTGAATTCTTCTTGATCATATTTTGCATAGGTAAAACAATTAAAGAAAAATCGGGAATAAATCTTTTAACAAAATTGATCTGTCCAAGAAATGATTGCATGGATTTTTTGTTATGTGGTAAAGAAATATCAGAAATTTCTTTCACTCTATCTGGATCAATATATATACCATCTTTTGACACAACAAATCCTAAGAGTTTTCCTTCATCTAAAGCAAAGAAATATTTCTTCGGATTTAAGGAAATACCAAACCTTCTACATCTTTCAAATATTTGTTTTAAATCATGTAGATGATTGGCTCTCTTTTTTGAAAATACTGTTATGTCATCAAGATAGACAACAACTGATTTATTGATCAGACCTTTAAATGCTATGTCCATGGCTCTTTGGAAAGTTGCTCCTGCATTTATTAGACCAAAATACATTTTCTGATAAGCATAAGTTCCCCATTTTGTTCTGAAAGTTGTTTTCAATCTGTCATCTGGATGACCTAAAACTTGATTATAGCCCGAAAATCCATCGAGAAAGGACATAAGTTCAGAACCAGCTACCTTTTGAAGTATCTGTTCCATGGTTGGCAATGGGAAATTGTCTTTTAAACATGCCTTGTTTAAATTTTTGAAATCAATACAGATTCTTATATCACTAATTTTCTTCCTTATGTAAAATACATGTGTTCAATTGAGCCTCGACTGACATTTAACTAAAGCGAAAAGTTGTTGTTTTGATTTGATTTATCTTCTTCTGAGATTTGATGATCTTTTCTGTCTTTCTTCTGTTGGTTTCAACAAATGGATATCAGAAATGTTATTGGAATCGCAATTCAAAACTAGTGATTGGCATTAAATCATCATAATTCCAAGAAAAAATGTTTTTATACTTGTTTAGAAGTTTAATGAACGCATTCCTTTCCTCTGGTGTTAAATTGAGTCCTAAGTTAACGTTTTGAGGTTTAGAATCAGAACCAAGATTTACTAATTCAAACTTCAAAGTGGAACTTTGAAGTTTAGCATTAGTGACTTTCTTGAATCTGTCTTTAATGTCATATAAATCTTCTAATTTAACAACGCATTTGTTTGTTTTTCACATTCTAGTTAAATAAATGTTATCATTTCTATCAATACTAGCTATCAAGATTTTTCAAGTCATGAAATTAAAACATCTGATCATGATAATATCATTTAGAATATTATCTCGGGAGAGAGATTAAAAAATCATCTTCTAAAGAAAACTCATCAGATCTATAATCTTCAGCAGGTAGGAGTTTAGATGCAACATTAGCTAACAAGTCAGCTGATGTATTCTGATTCCTAGGAATAGGAGAAATATTGAATGCTAAAAAATGAGTGGTGAGATCTTGTACTAGGGTTTGATAGTGTTTAAGATTTCCTGAAAGGCAATGAATAGTATTCCTAACTTGTTTTATGACAATTTCGGAATCACCAAAGACTTTCAATTATTTAGCATCTAACCCTATAGCTTTATAAATTCCTTGAACCAAGGCTTCATATTCTGCGGTATTGTTAGTACACTCAAATTCTAACCTACATGACAGCATGGTTTTCTCTCCATCTGGATCAATTAAGATGCATCCAGCTCCAGCTCCATCACTAGACTTTGATCCATCAAAATATAACGACCAAAATAAAGATTTATCTATTGGCTTATCTACAATTACATCAGAAATATTTACAATTCTGGAAGAATCGGATTGTGAAAAATTTTCTATTTGAGAAACAAAAGTATTTACAGAAAAAGGTGATTGGGGTGCTTCGAAGTTTCCAAGAAATGATTCAGCAGAATAACCTCCAAGAATATTGTTGTTGAATGCCACAGGCTCATTAGGTTGTTCGAATTCAGTGACAGTGTGCATCATATGTTTTTCTCTTTCAATTTTGATTTGATTTGGTTTCCCTTTGTAGGGAAGCCACATATGTGAATAATCAGTTGAGATATAACCATTAAGTTTCGCAGACCAGTCCCTGCTTGAGATTAATCCATAGAATTCGGGAATATCAGCAATCAAAATATCAATTCTTTGGACAATCCTAGGATCAGAAGCTAATATGGTAGTAACTGAATTGATTTCTCCTACAACTTGAACTTTAGAGCGATCCAATTGAATGATATGAATTGCTAACTTTTGTGGTTCGATATTCAATTTGGCACAGACAGAAGTAGGGATTATATTGGAGGAGGCTCCAGAATCAATCAAACAATTGTGCATATTTTTATTGTACATCTCATAAGTTAAAAGAAAAGGAGGAGTTTGAGAATTTGACTTTTCTCCAAGGAGCACTGTATCAGTAGCATCTACCTTATCTGGTGGCTTACCAGCTCCACTAGCTGCTTTTTCAACTACACCACTTGGTAAAGGAGCAATTGGTGTAGCGTTTAATTCTTTCAATAGCAACTTTTGCTGGTGTTTTAGTTTGCTGAGTTCATGTAAGGAAATGTTGGCTTTAATATTTTTCATGTCTTCAACAATGTTGTACTCCATAGGATCTGACACCACTAAAGTCTTTTTTTTTGATGTGGGAGGATTAGAAGAGGATGGTTGATTTTGAGTAGGTAATGGAGAATTTTTGTTTACAAGGGATTTGTCTTTGGTACTTGGAGTTGTAATTTTCTTTTTAGGAACTGTTTGCACTGGTTCCGATATAGATTTACTCCTAGTACTTACAGGCATAGCTTCTTCACTATCAGAATTAGGGAGAATAAAATCCCACATTCCATTCAATTCAGCTATTTCTTCATTCTCATCTTCCTCATCTGATACTAAAGATATATCTTCTTCTTCTTCCTCTTCTTCTGATTCTGCATTAGAGATTGCATTAGTAGGTTTAGATTCAACTTGGTTTCTTCTGAAATTACAGAATAGTTTTTTAGTAGAAGTTTCAGCTACTTGTTTTTTAATTTCAACCATTTCATTTGACATGGTTTTAAGAACTTTCTGCAAACCTTCCATGTCGTATGGGTCTTTGGCCTTTTTCTTTGAATCATATTTGAAGCTGACTTTCTTTGATTTCCTTTCCTCAATAGCATTTTTCTTTTCTAGAGAAATAATTCATTTTTCTACTGCAATAGCCTTTTTCATATTCTCGGCTAATGTAGGTTTTGCAGCTCTATCTACAAAAAATGCTATGTTTGAGGGTAAGGCAGTTATGTACCATTCAATTCTGACTTGTTCACTAGGCCTTGAATCCGTGTGAATTTTGTTCAAGAGTTTGTTGAATCTAGCGTTGAATTCTTTAATGGGTTCCTTGGGTTCTGCTTTCAAATTTGAGAGATCGTTGATTAAAGTAGCTATTGATCTGTCATCTCCAAATTTGGTTAAAAAATGATCTGCAAAAATGGCCCAACTTGTTATGCATCCTGAAGGTAATGAAAAGTACCATGATCCTGCAGCCCCTTGAAGAGTATAAGGGAATAGTCTGACTACAACATCTTCATGTGTGACTCCATTCAAATTTATAGCTAGCATAAAGTTATTGATATGTTCTTCAGCTTGAATGTTAAGATCTGGCTAAACTTTGGAAGCCATTTTCCAGGATTGTCTGGTAAATCATGTAAAGGTGTAGCCATGTTGAATGCCCTTGAAGTAGCCCATGGTCTAGCCATTATTGGAACAACTATTGGAGGAGTAGTAGAAACTGGTGGTGTTTGAAAAGAAGTTGTTGGAATAGATGATGTTGAGACTGATGATGATTGAGGAGATGATGATTGAGGTTATGATGTGGAAACAACTGTACTTTGTTGAGTTGGGATTTCGGAAATAGGTATTTGAATATTAGATGTTGAACTTATATTACTTACTGATTCCGATTGAGTTTTTCTTGTCTTGACTATACTAGGTAAAGGGAATTATTTCGGAGAAATACCAAGTTTTTCACTTTGAAGCCTAGTAAGAGGTTTCGAAGAAACAAATTTTGAGGTTACACTGCCTTCAGATATTTCAGACTCTTCTAAAGATAATGAGAATCCTTTAAATTTATGAATTAAATCTTGAACTTCAGGAGACTCAGGATTTTGATTGTCTGAATGTTTTGAGATTTTGGTAGTGGGTGTATGAATATTCTTCGCAATTTCTTCTATAGGATTTTGTATTTCAGAAGAAATTGAAGAAGTTGATGAGGGTGTTTTTCTCTCAGAATGGCATGTGGATAAAGATTTACTTGCCATTCATAGCTCAGGCCCTCCTTCTAGCGCCAAAAATGTTGAAGCCTATAAAATCTCTGCTTCAAACATTGGGGAAAACCACTCGGTCGGGGCCTTAAGACAGCTCCTTTTCCGTTCGGTATGGTGGCTCCGACTAGATTTAAAGGACTAGTTTCCTTATAACTAAATGGATTGGTTTGGATGAGTGGAAATGGGACTAAATTAACTGAAATAAAAACTACCTAATTTAAACTAAATACTGATAAAGAAATTCTAACACTAACCCAGGTAACTATATGTGAATACAACTTAAGATTGTTCCAATTTAACAATAACCATGAAAATGTATTATTATTTAAATTGAAATGTGTAGAAACAAATAAAGATAACTCTGTTTAAGAAATTAAACAGAGTTGTATTAGCATATTTCATTCATCATTGTATACCATCTATATATACTTAACGAAAGATAACGTTTCAATTATACTCAGAAATGATATATAAAAAGAAACGTTGTGAAAACCAAATATATATAAATGATAGCAAATTTTTAAAGCGAATATCATAAGACAAAAGAAATCAACAGTGAACAGATAGAAATACTTTATTCATCTTGAAGACTTTCAAATGAAATCTGATACTCTAATCCAGTAACTCTGATGCAAAATCAAATTCCAAGGTACAGAAATGCAACACTTCAAAGATAATTCCACATAAAAATCACCAGATGTGATCCTTTTTAAAAATATATAAGACAATGGAGTACAGAAATGCAATCTCCAAGTCAAAAATATTAAGATCCAGGACCCTTCTCTAAATGCATGAGAAGGGTTTAAATACTACTTAGCTAAATCTAAAAATAGTCTATTACAAAAATTTAAGGATTCGGTTCAATGACTGTCCTTTTCCTAGGCTTAAATACAGTAAAATTAAAACTAAATCTAACTATCTATGAACTTGATCTTTAAACTTGCAGGCATCTAGCATAGTTTTGAGAAGATGTGGTTGACCGACTTTAGCATTCAACTATCCTGAAAAGACAGAGTCGGCAAGCGTAGGCACAATCTTCTCTGTAGCATTGATGATACAATTAAGCACACTGTGCTGACTGTGTGGCTTCACCAAGTACGCCCAGTATGAGTCCCAATTTAATCTTGTCGGCCCTTGAATTGATTTTTCTCTTTCTTCTGCCTTTTGCCTCCATTCTGTTTGCAGTTGATGTGCCTGTGGGAGATATCCTGGAACAATTTCTGAAATCAAATTATCTTTGTGTAAATTATCATTTACACAATCAGTAAGAGTGTTTGCCGCTGTAGCCGCCTCCTCTGCTGCCTTTTCTGCCCTTCTGATTTGTGCATCCCAGTTTTTGAACAGTATTTCTTTATGGTTTTCATTAACAATGGGTGCACCAGCTTTTCTGCCTTCTTCTGTCTTTTTCCATGCCAGATAATCATTGATCTTTTCATTAATCAAATCATAATCATTTCGTAAATCTACGACATGATTTGTGATTTTATCGCTCTCTTGGCAAAAAGAATTCCATTGCAAGATTTTTTGGCAGAAAACTTCCTCTTGTTACAGTAGTTGATTGTTTAAAGAGATAATTTCTGAAATAAATTCTGGAAGCTTAGGATCATCTTTGTGCTGGTCTTGGATAATTTTTATTTGCTTTTCTTTATCAGCCAAGCTTCTTTGATGTCCTATTTGCATTTCTTGAAGTTGTTGTTGTATCTCTTCAAGTTTCAACTGTGCTTCATTATTGGCTTGCACCTGTTGCAATTGCTGTTGTAGAACTTTTATCTGTTCTTCTTTTTCATTCAACAAAAGTTGTATCTCAAATTCTTTGTCAATTGTTGCAGAAGCATAAGCCCCTGTCATTTGAGATAACTTAGTAAGATTCTCAGAAGGCTCTGTGGAAGGATCCTTCCACAATACATCTAGTTGTTCTGCTTCAGTAGCAATTGAACTTTCTAACTTTCTCTTTTTCCTCTGTTTCTTCACTACTGCTTTGTATTTTGGGCTGTAGAATACATCTAGAGGAGGAATTTCCTCCACATTAAGTAAAATTTCAGAGGAGGGTGTGATTGGTATGTGCTCTGTCACTGTGACTGTGCTGCTTGTTCCTGTGTTCAAAACTTTGGTTGTCTGGACAGGGGTCTGTACATTCTGTCCTTCTACATTAATCAATTGGTTGAAGGTTTCCCATTATTTGTCTAATTCAATGATGACTGGCTGTTGTTGTACATTGGTTGGAGGAGGATTTGTCTATTGAGAAGTCAAAATTTGCTGTTGAGTAAGTTCTTTTGATTGTGCAGAATCTTTCATGGATTCTTCCATTTTATTTTCCTTTTCATTAGACTTATTGGAATGTTCAGAAGTCTCTCTGTCAGATTTTGATTTAGATTTGTCTGTACTTTAACTGCTGTTAAGACTAACACTAGGAGTTTGCTCTCTTGCGGGCTCTAAGCGTAGATTTTCCAAAGGAATAGGAGTCAGTCTTCTTTCTCTGTAAAGTTTCAATTCCTGGAATTCCTCTGGAGATAACTGCATTTGAGCTGAATTCAAAACTTCTTTAAATGAATTTCTTGCTTGGAACATATCATCAAAAAGATCCTGTTCCCCGGAAAATTCCCTTACTCTGATTGCATTGGTAAAATTCTTAACAATATCATTTGGGTCGAATAACCTTCTCGAAAATTTGAACAGCTGTAGGCATGTAATGTTGCCTATCTCTTGGAATGCATGACCAATATCGAACAGTGAAAATGTTCCACATTTTACAGGAAATTGTGGCCAAATTCCTTTTTTCTTTTCTTTTAAATCTTTTGTTATACCTCCCTGGCCACAGGTCTGATAAGCAATTTCCCGAGCTACAAGTCTATCTGGAACATATAGGGGTAAAACATGGGGAGAAGCATAAGTTCCAAAAACCCTAATATAAGTGAACAATTCTTCTCCAAACCATCTCGCGATGGGGAGAATATCAACCTCTGTTTCTGGGGATAACCTTGGGGCATCCTTATTATGCAATGTTATGTACAATGGCAACATTATTCCATGACAAATTTGGTAAAAATGGGGGACAAAATTAGACTCCCGTAGTTCTTTATGGTACACATGAATAGGCAAAGGATCGTGGATAGTCCATTGCCAACCCATCACAGGGAATTTAGAGACATAACAGATAGCGTCCATGACATAAGCAGATAAATAAAAAGGCGGATAAACCCGCTGAGAAACATTTCATTTGGACCGGTAGTGAAAAATAGCAGTGGTCAAATTATCAGATAGGATTTTGGCCCAGTCTACAATTGTAGAATTAACGGCCGCATTCAACAAAGGAAGCCATTCGGGTAAGATCATATTTATGTCAGGTTTTCCAAAAAGCCTGCATAACATGGCAGCAGTGAAGCAATAAGGAGAGGTAAGTGAACTCGTGATGTACATACCTTGTTTGTTTTTCTTCAATGGTTCACTTCTTTTGGTCCACTCCTTTGTGCATTCTGCCAAATTTGCATGTTCTCTAGCAAAATCTTCCATGAATTGTTTATTGTAAGTCGCCTGAGGTTCGAGAAACTTATACATTAGTCTCAAATCTTCCGTGGTGAATGACCCGATTAGCTCTTCAGCTGGAGTTCTGAATTGTCTGTCTGAAATATCGGTGCTGTCCAGCACCCATTTAACCATGTCCATATACGGGAGAATCCTCGGCCTTGCCGCAATCCTATGCAGAAATGAACAAGCCAGTTCTTTGAGGGTTGCTTCAGATGTATTACTAGAACCTGTTGTAGCCGTAACTTTTAATACCACAGGATTTTCTTCCTCCAGCAAATTATACATTCATTCCCAAGTGGATATACCGGCATCCTTATTGCAAGCGGTGTCTACATATAGTGAAGCCATTTCTCTGTTTTCAGAATTCGATCTCTTCTCCTTCTTAGCCATAATGTCCTGTGAAAGCTTTGTATAGACGTTTGCTCCTTCGTGCCTGCGTTTTACAAGTTAAATGAGAGTAATGGCATGAGCAAGGTGATGAGACTGTTTTAAATGCAAAGGCGGATGAAATATATTATTTTAACGTGAAATGACTTTCAATCAAAACAAAATCTCATTTACCATTAATTGCCAATCCAATCATTTAATCCAATCATTAAAGCGCATAACAGATATTGATATATGGGAAGATTGCCTTTGAACAAGGCGCCTACATGAATCTGTGACATTGCGATTTGCGATTTGATGCGCAATATCGCAATATTGCAATGTCGCAATATCGCAATATCGCAAAATGAAACCATTGTAATTTGTAAATAGCACAAAAGCGCAAATTGCGCAATAGCGCAAAAGCGCACATCGCAAATCTCGCAAAAGCGCAAAATTGTAAATAGCGCAAAAGGTATTCGTTTAACATTTCTGTTTTCTGCGCTATGCGATCTGCGACCAATATGTTTATTGTATAGGATTTTTGGGATCGCATTATCGCAAAAGCGCAAAATCGCATTTTCAGTTTTATAAAAGATATATACCATTTTGCGATGGATGCGCTATTTTGTTTAAAGAACAATTTTATTGTAATCTATCATAAACCTAAGTGTTTCTTAATGTTCTTTCTAAGGGATTTCTCTAAGTTTATGGTAGAAAGTTTTATTCGAAAGGGAAAACAAATCCTAATTTATTTTTTGAATTTTTTAACTAAGGGTCCCCATTTATTTAGTATTATTACTAATATTAAATAAAAGGGGGGTTGTTGCTGGTCACAACAATTGGCGATTCACTGAAAGAAACAGTTATCTCTAAAAAAATAAAATGAACATTCTATCTTTAGTAAGTAAAGATTTTTAAAGATAATGAAAACTATCTTAGGATAATTCAAATAAAATGTAACTATGAAAAAGAAATAAAAATCATTTCATAATTTCTTTCTAATTCCTTAAGAATAAAAACATTTTGGGTTATCTTAAGCTTTGATTGGTGTTAATAATGAAGTAAGTGGATCTCTCCAAGTTTTGGTTTTATAATATACTCTATTGCCATAGGTATTGCCTCTGCTGCCAGCAAACATTCATAGTCTCGACAGGGTTACCTTTAAACCATTAACCATTCATTGTCCCATCCAACTAAAATTATGAATTTTTAAAAGATAAATTCATAAGACCTATTATCTCATGTTTTTGTCTTTTACTTATTTTTTATTTTTAAGAGCCATTGTTCTGGTTTGGTAGCCAGTTAATAACAATGCCATTCACCAGTTATAATTAAACTGAACAAGCTGGCTCGTGATGAGACCCCTTGTCTTATATTTATAAGCCATTACCCTGTTTTGGTATGCAATATTGGTAATGTCAGTTTCATTACTCCTTATGAACATGGTAAGTCGGCTCATAATGAGACCTCTTATCTCTTAAATTTCATATAATTTCTTAGAATTGCATTCTAAAAAATCACAACTTAAATGGATGGGGTGAAATAGTTTTATCCTTAAGAATCAATGGATGACAATTTTCAGAGTTTTTTGAGTTCCAAAACTTTGAAAAATCTTTACTTTTATAGATAACCTTTCTCTGCTTAATAAACTTATGATGATTTACATTCTCCTTAAGTTTTCAAAAGATCATGCAAATGATTGGAATAATCTTTCAAAGTTTAACATCTTATTTTAAACTATCCAAAAACTGTGATCATTACTCTAAAAATTCTTATTTACACAAAATAAATATTTATAATATTCTTCCTAAGAAATTTTCTTAAATAGTAAACAGTCAATTAGAGACTCATTAACAACCTTTATTTGCAAAAACAATCAAAAACTCTGCAGAAAGGAATATGTACAGTTTAAGAAGGGGTTACCTCCTTATGAAAATAATTTCTTCAAGATAAGCCCATTTACAGGAAGAGATTCTCTCTTACCTGTTAGATCTTGGAGTATGAATGTATTTGAGCCTATATTCTCAACGATCTGAAATGGTCCAAGCCACATTTTCTGAAACTTGGTATGTTTACCTTTTTCTTCGTGTGCTTTATCCCATTTCAGAACAAGATCACCAATTGACAAAATTTTTGAGCCGGTAGAACTTGCATCAAAAGAATATTTTACAAGTTGTTGATGTTTTTCATGAATAATTTTTGCTTTATCTCTATCTTCTTCGAGTTTAAGGATTTGATCATATCTCAATTTAATGGATGAAGAAGGATTTTCCTCAATAAATTGCACGAGGGCTAATGATGGAAGAGTTAAATTTGATGGTATCACAGCTTCTTTTCCATAAACCAAATTGAAAGGTGAAGTCCCTATTGAAGCTTTTTCAGTGATACGATCAGCCCATAATGCAAAGATTAAATATTTGTGCCAATTCTTTTGATTTTGATCAATGGTCCTTTTAATGATTTTGATAAGGTTTTTGTTAGTGGATTCAGCCAAACCATTACCTTGTGGATAATAATTTGCTGAATATTTTAATTTAAAACCTCTTTTGACTGCAAATTCTATTAAACTGTTTCCAGAAAATTAAGATGCATTATCAAAGAGTAGAGCGTTAGGTACACCAAACCTGGTTATGATGAATTGATATATGAAATCAAGAATTGCATCAGAATTGGCTACCTTCAACAGGATTGCTTCTACCCATTTTGTAAAGTAATCAATTGCAGTAAGGATGTACTTGTGCTGTTTGGAAGAATGGGGTACTATCTCACCAATAATGTCAAGCCCCCATTGTTCGAATCGTTGCTCAATAGTCACTAGTTGCAAAAGAAAAGCTGGTTTCCTTTGTCTTCCACTTGCAGTTTGACAAATTCTGTACTTCCTTACATAATCATGCATATCTTTAAAAAGGGTAGGCCAGTAATAACCAGCACGAATTATTTTGTGAGTTGTGGTATCACCTCCAAAATGACCTCCTGCTGGTCCATCATGCAATTCCTGCAAAACCTTTTCAGCTTCAATCTTTAAAAGACATCTTAATAAAATTGAATCATAATTTTTTCTAAATAACACATTATCAATGATCTCATATTTAATAGCCTTTAACCTTAAAGCGCTTTTACTCTTATAGCTGAGATTAGAAGGAGCATACCCATTTTTCAAGTAATAGATAAGATCAGAATACTGAGATTCAGAATCTGTAACACTTATCTGACTTACATGAATATCTTGATTTGGATCTTGATTTTCTGGTATGTTATGAACTCCTGCCAATAATATGCAAAAACCTTGTCCTCTAACAATCTTAGCTGGTTTAATATCAATATCATATTCTTGCAAGGCTGTTACTCAGTTAGCTCTCTTTTCTCCTACTTCTTTTTGAATTAATAGTTGCCTCACTGCAGAGAATGGGAGAATGATTTTTGTATGTGTTTTCAAGAGAAAAGGTCTAAAATGTTTGATTGATTTAAACACAGCAAATGCTTGATTTTCAACATCGTAATAATTAAGCTCAGCTCCTTGCAGATTTGAGCTAAATAAAGAAATTGGTGCTCCGATTTCTTGATCATTGAGTTGTGTTAAAATAGCTGCATAGGATGTTTTGGTGGCCAGAGTATACAAAGTAAAATCTTCAGAAAAATCTGAGGTATTCAATGCTGGTGCATTAATGATCGCTTGTTTGATTGCCTCAAAGGCTTCTTTCTCTTTATGCCCCCATTTGAATACTGAATTCTTCTTGATCATATTTTGCATAGGTAAAATAATTAAAGAAAAATCAGGAATGAATCTTTTAACAAAATTGATCTGTCCAAGAAATGATTGCATGGATTTTTTGTTATGAGGTAAAGAAATATCATAAATTTCTTTCACTCTATCTGGATCAATATATATACCATCTTTTGACACAACAAATCCTAAGAGTTTTCCTTCATCTAAAGCAAAGAAAGATTTCTTCGGATTTAAGGAAATACCAAACCTTCTACATCTTTCAAATATTTGTTTTAAATCATGTAGATGATTGGCTCTCTTTTTTGAAAATATTGTTATGTCATCAAGATAAACAACAACTGATTTATTGATCAGACCTTTAAATGCTATGTCCATGGCTCTTTGAAAAGTTGCTCCTGCATTTATTAGACCAAAAGGCATTTTCTGATAAGAATAAGTTCCCCATTTTGTTCTGAAAGTTGTTTTCAATCTGTCATCTGGATGAACTAAAACTTGATTATAGCCCGAAAATCCATCGAGAAAGGACATAAGTTCAGAACCAGCTACCTTTTGAAGTATTTGTTCCATGGTTGGCAATGGGAAATTGTCTTTTAAACATGCCTTGTTTAAATTTATGAAATCAATACAGATTCTTATATCACCATTCTTCTTCCTTATAGGTACCATATTGGAAACCCAATTGGAGTGCCTGACAGGAAAAATGATTTTGGCTTTTAAAAGTTTATTAAGTTCTGATTTGATTTGACTTTCGAGATTTGGATGGATCTTTCTCAACTTCTGTTGAACAGGTTTAATATCAGGAAGCATTGGAATTGTGTGTTGAATAACCGAAGTATCATACGTTTTTAAATCATCATAATTCCAAGAAAAAACGTTTTTATATTTGTTCAGAAGTTTAATGAAAGCATTCCTTTCCTCTGGTGTTAAATTGAGTCCTAAATTAACGTTTTGAGGTTTAGAATCAGAACTAAGATTTACTAATTCAAACTTCAAAGTGGAACTTTGAAGTTTAGCATTAGTGACTTTCTTGAATCTGTCTTTAATGTCATATAAATCCTCTAATTTAACAACAGATTTTGGAATGGGATTTTCATTACCTTTTGAAGCAATTTGTAAATCATGATCATTCTCATCAATAATTTTCTCATCATAAGATTTCTCTGAAGTCATGAAATTTAAAATATCTTGATCATGATAGAATACTCTCCAATTTGTAACATTATCTGGGACAGATAGATGAAAAATCAATTCTACAGAAAACCTATCAGGACTGCAATCTTCAACACGTAGGAGTTTAGATGCAACATTAGCTAACAAGTCAGCTGATGTATTCTGATTCCTAGGAATAGGAGAAATATTGAATGCTAAAAAATGAGTGGTGAGATCTTGTACTAGGGTTTGATAGTGTTTAAGATGTCCTGAAAGGCAATGAATAATATTCCTAACTTGTTTTATGACAATTTCGGAATCACCAAAGACTCTCAAGTATTTAACATCTAACCCTATAGCTTTATAAAGTCCTTGAACCAAGGCTTCATATTCTGCGGTATTTTTAGTACACTCAAATTCTAACCTACATGACAGCATGGTTTTCTCTCCATCTGGATCAATTAAGATGCATCCAGCTCCAGCTCCATCACTAGACTTTGGTCCATCAAAATATAATGACCAAAATAAAGATTTATCTATTGGCTTATCTACAATTACATCAGAAATATTTACAATTCTGGAAGAATCAGATTGTGAAAAATTTTCTATTTGAGAAACAAAAGTATTTACAGAAAAAGGTGATTGAGGTGCTTCGAAGTTTCCCAAAAATGATTCAGCAGAATAAACTCCAAGAATATTGTTGTTGAATGCCACAGGCTCATTAGGTTGTTCGAATTCAGTGACAGTGTGCGTCATATGTTTTTCTCGTTCAATTTTGATTTGATTTGGTTTCCCCTTGTAGGGAAGCCACATATGTGAATAATCAGTTGAGATATTACCATTAAGTTTCGCAGACCAGTCCCTGCTTAAGATTAATCCATATAATTCAGGAATATCAGCAATCAAAATATCAATTCTTTGGACAATCCTAGGATCAGAAGCTAATCTGATAGTAACTGAATTGATTTCTCCTACAACTTGAACTTTAGAGTGATCCAATTTAACGATATGAACTGCTGACTTCTGTGGTTCGATATTCAATTTGGCACAGACAAAAGTAGGCATTATATTGGAGGAGGCTCCAAAATCAATCAAACAATTGTGCAGATTTTTATTATACATCTCATAAGTTAAAAGAAAAGGAGGAGTTTGAGAATTTGACTTTTCTCCAATGAGCACTATATCAGTAGCATCTACCTTATCTGGTGGCTTACCAGCTCCCCTAGCTGCTTTTGCAACTACACCACTTGGTAAAGGAGCAATTGGTGTAGCGTTTAATTCTTTCAATAGCAACTTTTGCTGGTGTTTTAGTTTGCTGAGTTCATGTAAGGAAATGTTGGCTTTAATCTTTTTCATGTCTTCAACAATTTTGTACTCCATAGGATCTTACACCACTAAAGTCTTTGTTGTTGATGTTGGAGGATTAGAAGAGGATGTTTGATTTTGAGTAGGTAATGGACAATTTTTCTTTACAGGGGATTTGTCTTTGGTACTGGGAGTTGTAATTTTCTTTTTAGGAACTGTTTGCACTGGTTCCGATATAGATTTAATCCTAGTACTTACAGGCATAGCTTCTTCACTATCAGAATTAGGGAGAATAAAATCCCACATTCCATTCAATTCAGCTATTTATTCATTCTCATATTCCTCATCTGATACTAAATATGTATCTTCTTCTTCCTCCTCTTCTTCTGATTCTGCATTAGAGATTGCATTAGGAGGTTTAGATTCAACTTGGTTTCTTCTGAAATTACGGAATGGTTTTTTAGTAGAAGTTTCAGCTACTTGTTTTTTAATTTCAACCATTTCATTTGACATGGTTTTAAGAACTTTATGTAAACCTTCCATGTCGTATGGGTCTTTGGCCTTTTTCTTTGAATCATCTTTGAAGCTGACTTTCTTTGATTTCCTTTCCTCAATAGAATTTTTCTTTTCTAGAGAAATAATTCATTTTTCTACTGCAATAGCCTTTTTCATATTCTTGGCTAATGTAGGTTTTGCAGCTCTATCTACAAAAAATGCTATGTTTGAGGGTAAGGCAATTATGTACCATTCAATTCTGACTTGTTCACTAGGCCTTGAATTCGTGTGAATTTTGTTCAAGAGTTTGTTGAATCTAGCGTTGAATTCTTTAATGGGTTCCTAGGGTTCTGCTTTCAAATTTGAGAGATCATTGATTAAAGTAGCTATTGATCTGTCATCTCCAAATTTGGTTAAAAATGATCTGCAAAAATGGCCCAACTTGTTATGGATCCCGAAGGTAATGAAAAGTACCATGATCCTACTGCTCCTTGAAGAGTATAAGGGAATAGTCTGACTACAACATCTTCATGTGTGACTCCATTAAAATTTATAGCCAGCATAAAGTTATTGATATGTTCTTCAGCTTGAATGTTAAGATCTGGGCTAAACTTTGGAAGCCATTTTCCAGGATTGTCTGGTAAATCATGTAAAGGTGCAACCATGTTGACTGCCCCTAGAGTAGCCCATGGTCTAGCCATTATTGGAACAACTATTGGAGGAGTAGTAGAAACTGGTGGTGTTTGAATAGAAGTTGTTGGAATAGATGATGTTGAGATTGATGATGATTGAGCAGATGATGATTGAGGAGATGATATGGAAACAACTGTACTTTGTTGAGTTGGGATTTTGGAAACAGGTATTTGAATATTAGATGTTGAACTTATATCACTTACTGATTTCGATTGAGTTTTTCTTGTCTTGACTCTACTAGGTAAAGGGAATTCTTTCGGAGAAATACCAAGTTTTTCACTTTGAAGCCTAGTAAGAGGTTTGGAAGAAACAAATTTTGAAGTTACACTACCTTCAGATATTTCAGACTCTTCAAGATATAATGAGAATCCTTTCAATTTATGAATTAGATCTTGAACTTCAGGAGACTCAGGATGTTGATTGTCTTAATGTTTTGAGATTTTGGTAGTGGGTGTTTGAATATTTTCTGCAATTTCTTCTCTAGGATTTTGAATTTCAGAAGAAATTGAAGAAGTTAATGAGGGTGTTTTGCTCTCAGAATGGCTTGTGGATAAAGATTTACTTGCCATTCATAGCTCAGGTCCTCCTTCTAGCGCCAAAAATGTTGAAGCCTAGAAAATCTCTGCTTCAAACATTGGGGAAAACCACCCGGTCGGGACCTTAGGACAGCTCCTTTTCCGTTTGGTATGGTGGCTCCGACTGGATTTAAAGGACCAGTTTCCTTATAACTAAATGGATTGGTTTGGATGGGTGGAAATGGGACTAAATTAATTGAAATAAAAATATCTAATTTAAACTAAATACTGATAAAGAAATTCTAACACTAACCCGGGTAATTATATGTGAATACAACTTAAGATTGTTCCAATTTAACAATAACCATGAAAATGTATTATTATTTAAATTGAAATGTGTAGAAACAAATAAAGATAACTCTGTTTAAGAAATTAAACAGAGTTGTATTAGCATATTGCATTCATCATTGTATACCATCTATATATACTTATGAAAGATAACGTTTCAATTATACTCAGAAATGATGTATAAAAAGAAACGTTGTGAAAACCAAATATATCTATAAATGATAGAAAATTTTTAAGTGAATATCATAAGACAAAAGAAATCAACAGTGAATAGATAGAAATACCTTATTCATCTTGAAGACTTTCAAATGAAATCTGATACTCTAATCCAGTAACTCTGATGCAAAATCAAATTCCAAGGTACAGAAATGTAACACTTCAAAGATAATTCCGCATAAAAATCACCAGATGTGATCCTTTTTAAAAATATATAAGACAGTGGAGTACAAAAATGTAATCTCCAAGTCAAAAATATTAATATCCAAGACCCCTCTCTAAATTCATGAGAAGGGTTTAAATACTAGTTAGCTAAATCTAAAAATAGTCTATTACAAAAATTAAGGATTCGGTTCAATGACCATCCTTTTCCTAGGCTAAAATACAGTAAAATTAAAACTAAATTTAGCTATCTATGAACCTGATCTTTAAACTTGCAGGCATCTATCATAGTTTTTAGAAGATGTGGTTGACCGACTTCAGAATTCAACTGTCCTGAAAAGACAGAGTCGGCAAGCGTAGGCGCAATCTTCTCGGTAGCATTGATGATACAATTAAGTGCATTGTGCTGACTGTGTGGCTTCACCAAGTACGTCTAGTATGAGTCCCAATTCAATATTGTCAGCCCTTGGATTGATTTTTCTCTTTCTTCTTCCTTTTGCCTCCATTATGTTTGCAGTTGATGTGCTTGTGGGAGATATCTAGGAACAGTTTCTGAAATTAAATTTTCTTTGTGTAAATTATCATTTACACAATCAGTAAGAGTGTTTTCCGCTGTAGCCGCCTCCTCTGCTGCCCTTTCTGCCCTTCTGATTTGTGCATCCCAGTTTTTGAACAGTATTTCTTTATGGTTTTCATTAACAATGGGTGCACCAGCTTTTCTGCCGTCTTCTGTCTTTTGCCATGCCAGATAATCATTGATATTTTCATTAATCAAATCATAATCATTTCGTAAATCTACGACATGATTTGTGATTTTATCGCTCTCTTGGCAGAAAGAATTCCATTGCAAGATTTTTTGGCAGAAAACTTCCTCTTGTTGCAGTAGTTGATTGTTTAAAGAGATAGTTTCTGAAATAAATTATGGAAGCTTAGGATCATCTTTGTGTTGGTCTTGGATAATTTTTATTTTTTTTTCTTTATCATCCAAGCTTCTTTTATGTCCTATTTGAATTTCTTGAAGTTGTTGTTGTATCTCTTCAAGTTTCAACTGTGCTTCATTATTGGCTTGTACCTGTTGCAATTGCTGTTGTAGAACTTGTATCTGTTCTTCTTTTTCATTCAACAAAAGTTGTATCTCAAATTCTTTGTCAATTGTTGCAGAAGCATAAGCCCCTATCATTTGAGATAACTTAGTAATATTCTCAGAAGGATCTGTTGAAGGATCCTTCCACAATACATCTAGTTGTTCTGCTTCAGTAGCAATTGAACTTTCTAACTTTCTCTTTTTCCTCTGTTTCTTCACTACTACTTTGTATTTTGGGCTGCAGAATACATCTAGAGGAGGAATGTCCTCCACATTAAGTACAATTTCAGAGGAGGGTGTGATTGGTATGTGTTCTGTAACTGTGACTGTGCTGCTTGTTCCTGTGTTCAAAACTTGGGTTGTCTGGACAGGGGTCTGTACATTCTGTCCTTATACATTAATCAATTGGTTGAAGGTTTCCCATTCTTTATCTAATTCAATGATGACTGGCTGTTGTTGTACATTGGTTGGAGGAGGATTTGTCTATTGAGAAGTCAAAATTTGTTGTTGAGTAAGTTCTTTTGATTGTGTAGAATCTTTCATGGATTCTTCCATTTTATCTTCCTTTTCATTAGACTTATTGGAATGTTCATAAGTCTCTCTGTCAGATTTTGATTTAGATTTATCTGTACTTGAAATGCCGTTAAGACTAACACTAGGAGTTTGCTCCCTTGCGGGCTCTAAGCGTAGATTTTCCAAAGGAATAGGAGTTAGTCTTCTTTCTCTGTAAAGTTTGAATTCCTGGAATTCCTCTGGAGATAACTGCATTTGAGCTGAATTCAAAACTTCTTTAAATGAATTTCTTGCTTGGAACATATCATCGAAAAGATCTTGTTCCCTGGAAAATTCCCTTACTCTGATTGCATTGGTAAAATTCTTAACAATATCATTTGGGTCGAATAACCTTCTCAAAAATTTGAACAGCTGTAGGCATGTAATTTTTCCTATCTCTTGGAATGCATGACCAATATCGAATAGTGAAAATGTTCCACATTTTGCGGGAAATTGTGGCCAAATGATTTTTTTCCTCTGTTTTAAATCTTTTGTTATACCTCCTTGGCCACAGGTCTGATAAGAAATTTCTCGAGCTACAAGTCTATCTGGAACATATAGGGATGAAACATGGGGGGAAGCATAACTTCAAAAAACCCTAATATAAGTGAACAATTCTTCTCCAAACCATCTCGCGACGGGGAGAATGTCAACCTCTGTTTCTGGGGATAACCTTGGGGCATCTTTATTATGCAATGTTCTGTACAATGGCAGCATTATTCCATGACAAATTTGGTAAAAATGGGGGACAAACTTAGACTCCCATAGTTCTTTATGGTACACATGAATAGGCAAAGGAACGTGGATAGTCCATTGCCAACCCATCACAGGGAATTTAGAGACATAACAGATAGCGTCCATGACATAAGCAGATAAATAAAAAGGTGGATAAACCCACTAAGAAACATTTTGTTTGGAATGGTAGTGAAAAATAGCAGTGGTCAAATTATCAGATAGGATTTTGGCCTAGTCTACAATTGTAGAATTAATGGCCGCATTCAACAAAGGGAGACATTCAGGTAAGATCATATTTATGTCAGGCTTTCCAAAAAACCTGCATAACATGGCAGCAGTGAAACAATAAGGAGAGGTAAGTGAACCCATGCTATACATACCTTGTTTTTTTTTCTTCAATGGTTCACTTCTTTTGGTCCACTCCTTTGTGCATTCTGACAAATTTTCATTTTCTCTGGCAAAATCTTCCATGAATTGTTTATTGTAAGTCGCCTGAGGTTCGACAACTTATACATTAGTCTCAAATCTTCCGTGGTGAATGACCCGATTAGCTCATGAGCTGGAGTTCTGAATTGTCAGTCTAAAATATCGGTGTTGTCCAGCACCCATTTTACCATGTCCATATACGGGAGATTCCTCGGCATTGCCGCTATCCTATGCAGAAATGAACAAGCCAGTTCTTTGAGGGTTGCTTCAGATGTATTACTAGAACCTGTTGTAGCCATAACTTTTAATACCACAGGATTTTCTTCCTCCATCAAATTACATTCCTTCCCAAGTGGATATACTGGCATCCTTATTGCAAGCGGTGTCTGCATATAGTGAAGCGATTTCTCTGTTTTCATAATTCAAGCTCTTCTCCTTCTTACCCATAATGTCCTGTGAAAGATTTGTATAGACGTTTGCTCCTTCGTGCCTGCGTTTTACGAGTTAAATGAGAGTAATGGCATGAGCAAGGTGATGAGACTGTTTTAAATGCAAAGGCGGATGAAATATATTATTTTAACGTGAAATGAATTTCAATCAAAACAAAATCTCATTTACCATTAATTGCCAATCCAATCATTTAATCCAATCATTAAAGCGCATAACAGATATTGATATATGGGAAGATTGCCTTTGAACAACGCGCCTACATGAATCTACGACATTGTGATCTACGATTTGCTGCGCAATATCGCAAAATGAAACCATTGTAATTTGTAAATAGCACAAAAGCGCAAATTGCGCAATAGCGCAAAAGCGCACATCGCAAATCTCGCAAAAGCGTAAAATTGTAAATAGCGCAAAAGGTATTCGTTTAACATTTATGTTTTCTGCGCTATCCGATCTTCGACCAATATGTTTATTGTATAGGCTTTTTGGGATCGCATTATCGCAAAAGGGCAAAATCGAATTTTCAGTTTTATAAAAGATATATACCATTTTGCGATGGATGCGCTATTTTGTTTAAAGAACAATTTTATTGTAATCTATCAGAAACCTAAGTGTTTCTTAATGTTCTTTCTAAGGGATTCCTCTAAGTTTATGATAGAAAGTTTTATTCGAAAGGGAAAAAAAATCCTAATTGATTTTTTGGATTTTTTAACTAAGGGTCCCCATTTATTTAGTATTATTACTAATATTAAATAAAAGGGGGGTTGTTGCTAGTCACAACAGGTTCCTGATTCCTCCCTTGGGGGGGCCTCTCCTCTTTTTTCCTAGCAGTCGACCATTGATCATGCATATATATCCCTTGGATCTTAAGAGGATATCTTGTGGTCGGACCCACTTCCATATATTGAATTGTAGGATTTTTTCATTTTCTTGTGAAGGGAGAGCTCACAATATCTAACCAAGTTTCCATATTTTTGACAACACCTACACCATAAACGAAAAACATTGTAGACCTATAGTTGGATTATTTCCTCCCCCTAATATATGTCAATCTCTATACCAAAACCTTCTTAGAGGTTGATATTGACTAACATGTGACGAATTCATGTATCTCCTATAATCAAGTAAGAAAATTTATGCTCTAATTATGTACCCATTGAATTCAAAATAACCTTGAACATTAATTCATTCAAGAGGCAGGAGGAAGGCCTAGAATTATCACCCACCTAAGCATCGTGTCAAATCATTCCCAGTTTACATCAAAGAGGGGAGACCAGAATTTGAAGACTGCCAAGGTGGATTCAATCTTCCAAACACTACAAAATGTCATTTGAACATTCACCTGAAACTTAAATTTTCGTTGTATCCATCCTTTGCAAACACTACTACTTATGTAGGATTCTTGACAATTAGCACACCATCCTTTCTGGCCCATGCTTTAGGGAAAGGGAATCAACATTTATTGCTTCTTACCCTTCCTACCAACAATATCTCAATGAGTTATTGCATATATTTTGATGCCACATACACCCCTAATACTAGAGACAAGTTGGAATTATTAGCCATCCACATGAAATGACTCTTCGTCTACTTGTTAAACACCTTCCACTCTGCATTTATATTTTAGGTCGCTATTGATGTAGAATGAGGTTCTTTTCCTAAGGTTATATCTTTTGTTCCTAATTTTTTCATAATTTATTCCTTGGCCAACGCTAAGTAGTCTATCAAGAAGTTTCTCATAGATATTTTAAAAGAGGGTACTTATGGAGGAAGGGAAGTTACACGCACCTTTGAGAGAAAGAAGCATTCATTGATGTCAAAACCATTAGATAGACTAGGGTTTGTATATGAGAGTAAAGAATCAAACCTAGGATCCATGTTTACATTAAATGAAATTGGAAACACAATCACAAATATTTCTATAAGGCTCCAGGATAAAATACTCGAGTCGTGTCTACTTTCTTCTAATCTGAGAGTCTATATCCATTTTTTTTTGAAGAATCGTGAGGATAAATTTAATGTAAGGACTTCCTAGCTTTCAAGTGGTTTCCAATATTTGTCTTGGTATTATTTAATTAAAGGGGATGGGGGGGGGGAGGGGGGGAGATCAGGATCCCAAAGAATCCTTATGTCCACCTCATCCTCTAGTTGTTACTAACTTGGTTTGGTGAATAATCCAAAATATATGTGTGCTCATTATCACCCAAATCATAATAAAGTAAATCAATCATGTAACAAATAGGTCATCAACTAGTGCATCCAGCAACATCCAACCTCGACACACCTAGATTCTATTTGTAGGAGGAAGGAATGGTATTCCTTGAGGTTCGGATAATGGACAACGAAAACTTGAAAAAATCCTTATTTTTTAGAGGAATTCTTCCCATAATCCCTCGAGGATACCTCCACAAAATACCAGTGAATCCTATGGATTTTTTTCTAAATAATCTAGTTGAAAACCTCAAACCCTAGCCTCATTTTAATTATATATATATATATATATATATATATATATATATAGAGAGAGAGAGAGAGAGAGAGAGAGAGAGAGAGAGAAAGAGAGAGAGAGAGAGAGAGAGAGAGAGACTTGCATGTGCATGTGTAATTATTATATATTTTAAACATATATAATATTTATTACTATGATATGAGTTGGATATTGTTTTTCTAAAATAATTTTACGTTAACGTGTTTTGTATTAAGAATTTATATCTCATAGAATTAAATTGATATCTTCAAAAGACACCTCATTACTTAATGTTTTCCATGTGGCTTTATTGGTTTTTTAGTCAATCCCTATTGTTACAATGAAATTTCACACTTCTCAAGATAATCTTGTAAATCTCAAGTGTGAGAACATGCTTGCTTAGGACGGGGAACTTATTACCTCACGAACCATCCTCCTACTTCTAACTGACTTTCCTCCAACTTAATTGGGTGCTTCTTTATTAGGGATATGATGGTTACATAAATTAATTCGATGAATCCCTAAGGCTTCTCCTTACCTTAGAACCATTCAAAGGATTAAATGTTTACGGATTAAGGTGGAAGATATGATTATTAGGTTTCTTTCTAGTAAATTTAAATTTTAAATTAAATGGACATATCCTCAAAGAAACCTATTAAATTAAATATAACATGATTTTGAAGACTAAAACCTAGCAAAATAATTTTAAGGACTTT
Source organism: Pinus albicaulis (assembly GCA_034641835.2). Classification (NCBI taxonomy): domain Eukaryota; kingdom Viridiplantae; phylum Streptophyta; class Pinopsida; order Pinales; family Pinaceae; genus Pinus; species Pinus albicaulis. The sequence continues at coordinate 912,533,043 of CM076574.1, forward strand.
TGGAAAGAATAAAAATTATTGTAGGGTGGAAAACCAATGCCTAATATTTATAATATATATATGGGATATATTGTGTCAAATTAAAACCCATTCAAATAGGATTTGAGTCTATTTAAGATAGTTATGTTGGGGTAATTCCACTCATTCCTTATACTTTTCCATATCAACGAAAATACAAGGGAAGGATCCCATCTACTACTTTGCTAAAGGGTTGCAGAAAGGTTTGTTAATAGGGAGAGTGAAAATAAAATACCATGTACACATGCTTAAGACTTAAATTTCATCATATGTAAGCATAACCAAGACAAATGAGGTCCCCTTACTTAGAATATCATTAATCAATCCAAGCTTCACCAATATTCATCCTAGAAAAAGAGTGAAATCCACATTGATAAGCCCTCTCAAAGAGGTCACTCAACTCATCCATCAACAAAAGAATTATAAGATATAAAATGACATAAAATTTAGACTTTCTAATGGATTTATCACATATTTAGACAATAAAAAATTATACGAAGTTCACCTCTATTTATAAACAAAGTTCCAAGATTCATTTATATTAAAATATTAATATTGTACGCTAAAAACTTCTAATATAGCCTAAGTAAATTAATAATACTCTATTCTATAATTGACCAAATTTCAAATATAAAAATGTTGGATTTTGTACCACATTTTGAGCACCGTTCACCAACTCTTAGAAGTAATACAAAACCTAAAATCGAGGTATCCATTGTGGAATTGCATAAGGAGACCACAAATTACCTTAGTTGTTTCTCGTTTTCAACCTAACTTCTCTACCATTAACTTGGGAGAACTTTCATATTTCTCATTGAATACTTCAAAAATAGCATCAGTTATGTTCTCCCTCTTTTTTTCTTTGCATCGTATAGGAGTAATGCCCATATTTTATTCAATTATGGTTTTTATTTTAAATCTTATGTTATATACTACCAACATACAGGTGGTATCCCTGAGTTGAAGTCCCAATTAGATCTCACGTGGTTTGGAAAAGGAGACACATATGGAGTATCAGCCTACCCTCCATAACTCATGGTTTTTCTTTGTTTTAGAGTGTAGCATAAGAGATTAAAACATACCCTTTAAAATCAGAAAGCACATTAAAATTGTGAAACATGAATTCTAATGTGTAAAAGTATGCCTTAACGAGAAGGGAGAAAAGAGTGTGTCTTTACAAATAAAGTAATGATACTATCATAATAGTGGCAAATGAGAGTAGGAAAATTTTCATTAGTTATCTAGTGAATCATTTCACATAGACATAATGATCATTAAATCAAATAAAACACACATTCAACAAGATAACCACCAAATCCCATTAATTATTTCAATTTATTTAGTACACATGAATATAACATATACCATAAACATCTAAAGAATAGTCGTACAATACTCACTCTACTTGCATGAAAGTGCGCTACCTCAACTAGCTTCTGATTATTGAGTGAAAGATCCAACTACAAAGTTACAATTATGAGACAGTAACTCAAAAAGTGGAGCATTAAGTCACTTCTTGCTTCTACAAGGAATATTCCTCTCTCCTATGACAAGCTAGATAATCCAAGGCTAGATCTCCAAGTCTAAGACTCCAAAAATATACTTGCTTGAGTTATGTCATTTATTTTATAAAAATAGGGAGGAATTTTCATATCCCTTATGACTCTTGCTTTACCCTCATGACCCTTGGACTCCTAAAATGACCTTTGAACTTATATAATTTTCTTTGGCCCACATATGACTCTTCATGTTCCACATGCAAAATTTGTACCCCAAAACATTATATTTTTTCATTTCCTTGAAAATATGTTATTACATTCCACATCATCTGGCAATACCTATTGACATATATGACATTGTGATGACATCAATACAAGCCATGACTTGGAAATGATGACATGGAACTTCATGATGATGTCCTAATTCCAAGTTTCTTTCATTGTTATTTTTTCATGAAATATCTACTTTGTTCTTCATCATCACCCTCTAAAGGGTCTTGGATCAGTGTTGGGATCTTACATGTTATCCAAAAATATCTTCGTTCTATCATTGTATAGGATCTCTTCATGTCATCATGACAATTCTTTCTTCTTATTGCTTGGAAGTGCTTCTTTGTTCCTTCTCCTTAAAATATTCCTTGAGCATCAGCTTTCCCTATTGAGGAGGTGCCCCTAATAATGAATTTCACTCATGAAAATGAAATATTAGTCCATAAATAATCTATTATATCCCTACTTTTATCATGGAAGAAGTTGCTAGTGATGAGTTTTAGAAGGAAGGGTTTGTTAGAGATTGTGTATTTTATCTCAAAATTGGCTAAGGGAAGGAAAAATTATCAGCTAGAACTATAAAATTCATTATAAGGAGGGGATTTTCAGATCCGACATAGTGATAAAGTGCAAGAGTTTGGGTGATGAGTTTGTTTCCTGAAACTACATGGTGGTCAAATATCAAGAATGTAGGAGACAATGAAAACCTATTTGAGCTTCACAATGACTTTGAGTATGGATCACCATGGACTGAAAGTGCACACTCCATAGTGTATAAGAGATAGTAAAATTTTATGCAGAGTGGGGAGGTCTAGTGGACAAGGGTTGATGTCTTACTAACTAAGAATGTTGAATGTGTTTTGAAGGACGGGTGGGCTTAGTTTATTGCACATTTTTCTTCAAAAATTATTTAGTAGAGGTTGCAATGTCCACTAGAACTGGAAAATGCACTAGGGATGCAAGTTAAACAAGGAATGGCATAGTGATGGGTTCCAGTCAGTATGGAAGGCGAGACTAGGCACTGCTACTATAACATGCATAGTTCTTAAGGTGAAGGCTCCCATGCTATATTATTTGAGGGTTGCAGTGGCTCAAGCATGGATTAACTATTCTCTAAAAATGTGCAATGTATTCAAGGAGGGTCACTAGAAGATAAGATTGGGGAGTTGGATGAGGAAAGCAACAAAAGGTCAAGTAACTTTTCCACGGAGGTTCTGATTATACTGTGAAATAAGGAGGTCTTTTGCATTGAGTATTTTTCTTTTGCAATGGGATGAATGGTGTCCTTACTATCAACTAGAAGAGCTCCATGTTCTATGCAAGTATGAAGTGATCCAAGGTCAGTGCAATGAGTGATTATAAGCAACAAGCGTAAGGTGACTATGGTTTGATGGTTCTTAATATGAAATTATAGGAGACGACCTTAAGAACAAGTAAGTGCACAAGTCCGAGAGGAATATGTTTCATCAATAAGGCTCATGAATAAGTTGTCCCCACCACCTATTAAAAGAGTATTTTTTTTCTAAACTTTCACTGTGAAAGAGGACCAAGAAGAGCTCCAAAATGGGTAAGTGTGGGATCAATCACTTATGATGGAGAAATACATATGAACTGGTCCAAAACATGAATCACACAAAATAATTACATCAACAAAATCTATAGGAATGCGCATGAATCATAATCAACAATCACACCTTGAAACTATAGCAAAGCGACACTTATTTCGAAGAGCAATAATTTAAATGTAGCATTGTAACACTTAGAACACAAGTTGGCACACAAATGTCAACTGTGATTAGAATTTTCACTAAGATATAGAAATGTTTCTACCACTTATTATTATGATATATAGTACCATATTATTTGGAACAGTGTGTAAGCAATAGCTCTACTAATGTGCAAAGTTACAACATATACAAGAGTGAAAAATTCTATATGCAACACTTTCCATAGTAAGAAAACATGAAACCGACACCTGGAGAAGCTAAAGAAAGTGAAAATGACACATTATAGAGAAAATTTAACATGAAAATGAAACTTGTTAAAGTGAAAGAACGAAAAAATTATAATCTTGAAATGAAATCGACACTTGTGAAAGAAAAGGTGCACAAAAGTTATAGTTGATAAAACTTGCTAAAAAGGAAGTAAAATTGGAGTGAAAGTGAGGGTAATTGTAGAGAGACATGGCACAATAAATACTATCATAGTTTGAACATTGCATAAACAATTTCCTTATGGACTACACATTCACGATCAATAATGATTGTGCAAGAACTGTAACTTAGCATTGCGCAAGTGATATTTCTAGAGACTGTGCAAGCCTTACTCGTAAGAATTTCTCAATGTGTATGTAAGCTCGCAAAAGAAAAAATTTCATATACGAATTCATAATGCACTGAGTAGGTGTGAGCTAGTGAATTTGGCACATATATCTTGATAAGAATACTTGAATTATTTTCAAAACATTAACCTACCACGAAGTGACCATGACACGACAAGTAAGAAGATTCTGTGTAGGCTCCCAAATTCCTGTGCACGAAACATTTTGGATGGTGTTAATCATTGCATCAAAATATTGTTATGAGTGTCATTACATGTCAAGAATAAAACCTCTTGAATTTTTAATATTACCTTAATCTCATGGATATATCTATTATTCAACTCATTAAATTGATTGATTGTTTATCCCCTTTAAAATCTATAGTAATCATTGCTTCGTCCTCAAGATATTTATCATTTCATATACCCATTGTAGAATTTTCAATAGATGTCTTGATATCATAAAATTGGAAATCATCTATAAAATACTCAAAATTTCCTTCCCATAGGGAAATTTTTTAATTTATTTTTTACGTATCTCTTCTTTCTCTATAAAATGATATAAAAAATCAAAATATCAAGGGTCCTCAACACTCTATTTTAGATTTTTACTTGTATGATATATTCTCCATGTTTGGAACTTGAGGCTGAAATGTTATCTTATATGTTATCATATTTAGTGTTCTCCCTTAATACTTCATGAATAAATTTACCTCATATGCTCTCTTGATGAAATTTATTACTAATGGACTAAGTTCGATGCCAAAGTATTTCATTTATTGGATTGATTGTAAAAAATATTGTATCACGAAAAGCTATCATTCCATTTTGTAACAAATTAGGACGTATTTGCTCAAAATTTTGGGTATGTGTTATATTCTTTCCACGACTAAGCACGTGCGTAGTCTGCATCCATGGTTTTGTGCATGGTTTTTCACATCGTATTGGGGCACGACTGTTTTCGGCCCCTAGTATTTTTGTAGATCCGGTCAATGGAACTACAGTTATGTTATAATCCAGGGTTTATGGATTGGGTTTTATGTATGCTTTGGCATGTATATGTATGTGTTGTAACACTAAAAGGAATATAATGAAAAATCAAGATGGTCGTCTCGATTTGGGATCCAGGGGAAAATCTTTGTGTTTATCTGTTTTATGTTTTATGCTCTCACTATTGTTTATCTTCTGTTATAAGATTCGCGAGTAGATTATTTATGTTTAGGGTTATGTTATTGCCTATATCTACCTTAGGTTGAAGGAAGACAGAGTTCAGGGTAACATCAAACCACGCTCAGTCTGGTAGCTAGCCCTACCAGATCAGGAGAGGGCTCTCTCCGGGTCAATCTCATCAAAGATAATAAATAGGGCTTGAGATGACTTGAAATAAAAGCTGATATTAGGCTAGGTATATAAGTAAAAGAGTTTGATTTTTATTTTGGGGGTTTTTTTGGAATCAAAGGGAAAGGCAGTTTTGGGTCCGGGGATGAGGCCTAGTTTTTGCATAGTTCTGAATGGGGAAAGGAAGGCAATTGTTTTGATTCTTTGGATTGAATGAATGGATAGTTCATACCGGTGAGGAGATAAAGAGGGTTAGAGGCTTTCAAGAATCCTCTTCAAACAGATGAAAACATGGAAAATTAAACAAAACTCAAGGTAGAGAAAAGCAATCTAATGAATTCCACCTTTATCACTCATTTGTTTAATTTAAGAAGAAAATAGGAAGGGAAATGGTACACATCAAACATCAGTAAAATTACAATCACTAAGAGAAAAATTCCATCAAAAAATAGAGCCACATGGATCCCAAAGAGTGCTACAAACCCTGGTCTATTCCTTTGCCAAAATTGCAGAGATGAAATGTACAATGAAGTGCCAAGCAATTCCAAGTGTCCAACCCTGAAAATGACTGAAAAACTAAAAGATATAGACTAGAAAAACTCATCCCATGCCTATAGGGGTCAAGATAACCATTATAGGGGTTGTTTCAACAAGATCTAAACTAAGAACTAGAAAATAGGCAATGAAACAGCTTGCCTCTATAAGATAGGAAACTGAATCATTCAGTTACATTTCACTTTTTGGTGAATGAATATTCTTGGATGAGTAAAAATGTGGCAAAATTACATCAAAGTCATGAAATTACATCAATTTACATCAAAATTTGTATATATTAGGATAAAAAAAGTCAAACTAGCCAAAACTAGGCGAAAATCTAAACTGCTGAGTGAAAATTAGGCCAAATTTCCCAATGCGTCGCGCCTGAAATCTCTATGCGTAGCACCACTTTGAGGCTGATTTTGACAGCCTTCCCAAAGTCCAAATTGATCACAGGATAGATCGTCGGAAATCTCTACCTGTCTACCTTCCAACCCAAGTGGAATTTCTAAATTTGGTTTCCATTTTCCCCTCCAAAAATCAAATCTCCCATCATTGCTTCCTGTCTGTCCAAAAAGTGGTAGAAAGGCCATTTTTAAGGTGTTTTTGACCCTTTAAGCAACCCAAAAATCGTCAAAATACTTAGGTAATGGGTAGTAATGCATAATTTTTTATGAAAAATCTAGAAATGCAAATTTTTCCTCAAAAGGAGCTGCCAATTATAAGCGCGCACCAAATGGCGCTACATATCGGGTAAGAAAATCTGTTTTAAGGCCAAAAATTTAAAAATTGACAAAACGTTTCCCAAATTTCTTGAAATTTGGGCTGAATTTCCACCATTAAGTGTTATGCTGGGCCAAAGAAGCTTCGGCCAAGATTTGGAGTCTATCATTCCTTGTACAACACTTTAGTGCCCTTTTTAGTCTTGCTTTCAAGATCTTGATCCTCGCTTTGAAAACATGATTTCGCGCCCAATAATGGTTCTTCATGTGCCTGAGCATATTATTTTCCTTATTTTACTTCTCCAACAACTTCTCAAGATGATTATTGACACTCTCAAGCTAAGTCTCTCTATCAGCCTCAATCTCTCGCTCAATGGATGTCATCTCTGTTTGGCTTCTTTGGGCAGCTTGCCAATTTTCACGGATGTTTTGCAACTCCATGATTGTTTGCTGATCTTCCAAATATTTGTTTCACTGCTCTAGGTATTTTATGGTCCATTGGGCTCTTTGCAATTTGACGGTCAATGTGTCAATCTCCACCTTCTGCTCTTGAATAGTCTCTCTCAACTTTGAGCTTGGAGAGCTCAAATCCTCATCAATCAGTATGAAACCTGTGTCTTGGCCTCATAATGGTCCCTTGTCCTGCATAGGCCTCTTACCTCTATCCCTTAACTGTACCTGTGCTTCCGATGACGGAAACGAGACCCCTTCCACCCCAGGTGGAGATAGTACTCGTCGGGCTACTGCAAATAATCCTCTACTGCCTCTCTGATAAGTGACATATGTCGGCACACTAGTAGTCTCTGCCTACTGATCTCCATACTGATGTGAAGGTTCACCTGCATCATGAACAACCTCCGGAGGAACCTGAGGAGCTGTGAAGAAATCACAGGAAATGAAATCCTCCCATGAAACACACTACAATCCAAGCTGATGTACAACCACGATCTTGATGAGTGCATAGTGATAAATATTGTTGTACTGCTGCTCAGGAGTTTTCTTCTGCACAGGAGTGGTCATTCTCTCAATGTTCCGGCACATGAAATAAGGTATGTTCATCATCCTCACTCTGGTGAAATGCATCAATAACCTGATGTGGTAGGCATAGAGGCGTGAAAACCGACCCTCACAACTGAAGTATCTGATAATGAGTTTCATCAGAGGCGCATAGGATTCCTTTAGGAACTGGAATAGGAACACTTTGTTGAGTTGCCTCACAAAGCTAGGCCTGATGTATGGTTCATAATGCACTATGTCCACCTGCTGTCTTTTGTTCCACTGTTCACCCACATTCGGTATTCTGATTTCTTGAGAAATAGTTTCCGGTGTCAAAGTGAGATTTACACCAGCAAGAGTTACCAGACCATCATGTAAATGAAATACAAACAAATGAGCCAAATCCTAATGATGATGGATCCTAGCAATCATTTCACAAAACTGATAGCATGACTATTCTCGAAAACATGCCATGGCAAGTGGACAAGCCTGCAATTCAATCAATGAGGTGGGCTCCTCTCTCACATGTCTACCACCTTTACGACGCCTTCTAGGTGCATGTAGCTCAGTGGTGGAATCACTATCTTGGTCATATGATGTATCAGTATCTGTCTCCATGATGTCCAAAGTCTATGCAAGGTGTATGTTGGCTTGTATAAGATGAAAATGAGAATTTGGTGCTTTTGTTTTAGTTTCCAAATATGTGTCAAAGGGGAGGGACCGTAGGAGAAATAGGGCAGTGGGGACAATGGGGTTTAATCAAGTGATAATTTTCCTTTTGAAAATTTGACAAATGTAGGGACAATGGACAACCACTTGATTTTTTGGGATTTGGCGAAATTTTGGAAATGGGATGGGGATAATGCGAATGAGATGAGTATAAGTGGTTTTAGGGATGTAGGGAGATATGGGAATGTACTATAATAATAGGATAACAGTGAGGAGAGGAATAAACAAGGTGAGTAATGAAGTATTTGGCACAAAGTTATTTTTAAAACCACAACTTCAAAACCCTAAGGAAGCAATTTTCAATAAGATAATAGGGTTTTTAGTTTTGACATTCAAATTCTCATAATCCATTTTCAAACACTTGTAAATAGCAATTATAAGTTCACATGAACTTACTTGGACAAAATAGACCGAGTGATTTGGAATTTTTTGGAGGCAATGACAAAAATATGGGTGTCGGCTCAATGCGCCGTGACCACTGCCCAGTGCATCACATCCCTTCTATGCACCGCGCTGGTTCAAAAATACACAGAGATGAGTGGCCCGATGCGTCGCGCTCAGCTTATGGACTGAGAAAGTTGCCCGGTGCGTCGCGCCAGTCAATTTCACCACAGTTCGACCTCCAAACTATTTCTTCACTCCTTCATGATTTCTCTTGGCTCATTGATGTCTTTGGTATGCAAATGTAGCTTTGAATTTGGAAAGATCTTATATATACCGAAGATTTTATTTTTTTATTTGAAAAACCCACTTTCTAATATTCGAAAACTTTGGCACTTTTCAAATGAACTCTTTTTTTCTTGCTTTTTGATTTTTGGATTGAATGATGAGTTTCTTGTCTATTCTGCAGGGATGGATGACATGAAGTTTTGGAAAAGATGACCAGGGCTGCGGATGGAGCATTTACAACTGAAGAACTTAGAAATTACATTGCATTTATTACAAAAAGGATAAAATAGACAATTTTTCTTCCAAATAGATTTTTGAAGAAAGATCATTATCAAGCATTACAACGATGAAATTTTTGTAGTGAAACCTTATTTGAAACTTCTTCATGTTCCTGCTAACATTATTAGACATTCTGAAGACTAAATCAACGAAACGCTAGACCTAATGACACTAAAAACTCTAAAATGACTCTTTTCCAAATAGGAGACCAATCATGACTGTAAAATATTTTGATAGACAGAACTAGGTCAGCAGGTACAAGATATGAAGGATATGAATTACACGACCATTTCATTATGTGATCCATGCTCCTAATGGAATGCAGCTGACTAAACTGAATGAGACACCTAAAATAAAATTCAACAAAAGATATTTCTCGATTCTCCTCGACGGAGGGATTGTTGGAAATATGATGCAGAGTGTTGTCCTTGATGGCAACCCATTGAATGAAGATGAATACATGAGATTGTTGGCATGTGTTGTCCTTGATAGAAATACACCTGATGAAGTTGTTCTTGACTTGATGGACTTGGTAAATGATGTAAATCTGATATGAAATGATGTTTGATAGCAATATGATGCTGAGTATTGTCCTTGAAAGGCAACCCACTTGATAAAGATGATGGCAACTTACTTGATGAAGTTGTGCTTGCTAGAATATGTTCTTGATGAAGAAAATATGATGTATCTACAGTGTGCAATGAAGAAAGGAATTCAGAATGTGCTCAAAGTATGATGAAAAGAATATGTTTCAAGGAATACGCGGATCTGTCTAAGGGAAGTCGCGTATGCACGCGGAAAAGAACGTTCCAAGTCGCGTATGGGCAAAAGCGCTCAAAAAGTGCAAATCCAGGGGCCCGTGGTATTGAAGGCTCATGGTATTGATGACTCGTGGTATTGAAGACTCATGGTATTGAAGACTCGTGGTATTGAAGGCTCATGGTCTTGATGACTCGTGGTATTGAAGAGTATTGAAGGCTCATGGTATTGGTTTGGCTCGTGGTATTGAAGGCTCATGGTATTGTTTTGGCCCATGGTATTGAAAAAGATAAACCTATATAAGGAGAAGAAATTCATGGTGCAAATCACAAGTGTGGGTGCAAGATGTCTGAGCTTGAATGAATACTTCTCTTTGAAGTAGATCTGAATGGAAAGGGTTACACTTGAAGATAAATCTGAATGTATGATGCACCGATGATGAAGAAGGGGATCTAGATCTGAAATGCATTTGTATTTGCTAGATCTGATTATGGAAGGCTTAGATCTGTGATGAGGCGAACATCTAGGCGAACATCTGTCTGAAGTGAAAGGGTATGAAATATCTGATCTGTTCTGTTGTGTTTCTGCTATCTGATCTGTGTTGATAAGTATCTGTTGGTGATGTATGATTGTGCTTAAAAGTATGGAAAGGGTCCAGTTTGAAAATTGATGAAACGTGGTCCAAGGTGGTGCTGAGGGTTGTAGCCTTCAGTCAGGGGGTTGTAGCTCCCTTCCAGGTGAGGCTGGTAAACGAGATCGGGGGGTCGTAGCTCCCTTCCAGGAGAGGCTGGTAAACGAGTCAGGGGGTCGTAGCTCCCTTCCAGGAGAGGCTGGTAAACGAGCGCAGGTGGGTGCCTGCGTGCTGGTCAAGTCTGCGCCAGCACATATGTTGTTAGATGTTTTCTCTATAATAAAATATTGAAGGCTGAGCAACTGCAGCGGTGGTTTTCTCCCGATTTGGGTTTCCACCTAAAAATCCTGGTGTTCATGTGTGATGCTTTATTCTGTTCCTACTGCACCTGTTTACTGCTTATTGAATATCTGATGAATAAATGATGGAATAGTTTAAGTGAAGATTTAATGACATATCTAAATCTCTGTGTATACGCTAGTTTCATAAAGGGGATCCGCGTATATACGCTAGTTTACTGAAGTAAAGTAGCGTATGGGTTTCAAGGAATGAAAAGTAAAAAGATTTGATTATGCAGTAAATACTGATTCACCCCCCCCTCTCAGTATTTTTCCCAACAATTGGTATCAGAGCAGGTCCTTGTGGAGAAGCTTGATCGCTTAAAGGAGATCCGTCGCAATGGGAAGTCAAGAAGGAATAATGTCTATAAAGCCACCTATATTCAATGGAAGCAATCTGATATTCTGGAAGGTACGTACAAAAGAATTTCTGCAAAGTCTTGGTGCGGATGTATGGGCAATCGTGGAAGAAGGTTATCAATACCCGGCAAGTATTCCTACTGATGCAGCAGAAAGAAAGAAGTATGAAACCAATGCCAAAGCAGTAAATGTTTTGCTGGGAAGCATGTCTGAATCAGAATTTTCTAAATTGATGCAGCTACATTCAGCAAAAGATATATGGGACAAAATCATTCGGAGCTATGAAGGAGATACAAAGGTAAAAAATGCAAAACTCCAAACTCTTAGAATTGAATATGAAAATTTGAAGATGCATAGTGATGAAAGTGTTGCCAATTTCTTCCTTCGTCTAGATGATGTTGTCAATCGAATGAGAAATTTGGGTGAAACTAAAACTGATACTACTCTGGTTGAAAAAGTCTTAAGATCCTTGACTCCAAAATTTGACTCTAAAGTCTCCGCTATTGAAGAAAGGCAAGATCTGCCAACTCTTACTATTGTTCAATTACATGGGACTCTGACTGCTTTTGAAATGAGACAAGGAGGTCCTTCTCAAGTAAGAGAAGCTGCGTTTAAGGCTTCTACAAAAGGAAAGGAAAAGGAAGTTGTCAAAGAATCCAACTATATTTCCGATGAAGAAGAAGCAAATTTCGTAAGAAAACTCCAACTAGGAACTGGAAGATTCAAAGGTAAGCTTCCCTTCAAATGCTTTGAGTGTGGAAAAGTTGGTCATTATGCTGCAAAATGTCCTTATACAGGAAAAGAAGTTGTTAGAAGGAATAAGAACAGATCTAGCTCTAAGAAAAGTTACTATACTAATGAAGATAGTGATGGGTCATCTAATAGTGAGGAAGATTGTGAAGAAGATCTTAGACTTCTCATGGCCTTTGAAAAAAATGAAGAAAAGGATATGTTTATGGATGCTCTAGAGGAAAATGATTTTCTTGAAGAAAATAATCAACTCAAACTTTGCTTAGAAGATTGCAAAATTCTCTTAGAAGAACAAAAGGTGATCAGAGAGACTGTTGAAAAGCAGCTTGAAGAAGCAAAGAAACATATTGAAAAGCTAGAATGTGATGTGGTAATTCAAAGAAAAGAAGTAGAGAAAGCAAAGACCTTGAATCTTAGATTTGCTAAAGGATCTGAAACCTTAGATGAGATTATCAAGGTACAACGTTCTCCTCTTATAAAGGCAGGTCTGGGATATACCGGAGAATCTTCTCAAACTTCAGCACCAAACTATCTAAAAGCAGTTACAGGTGGTTTACTACATTCAGCCACTCAGCAAGGGAATAGAGGATCTCTACAGGGAAAGAAGGACCATCTCAATTCAAGGAACACTAACAGGGATAACTTTCAAAGACTCTACAACCAACAGGTAAACTCAAATAGAAGATTCCATGATCGCAGAAATTTCTACTTCAATGGGAAATGTTTCACTTGTCACAATTTTGGTCATAAAGCTATTCAATGTGTGGCATATAAAACCATCATGACAAGAGAAGCAAGAAATAAAAGGTTGGATACTGAACCAAAGAAGAATACCTATAACAATTTTTCTCCTCTTCAAAGTGAAGTCGAATGTACTTATTGCAATAACTTTGGCCATGAAGAATCTGAATGCAGGAACAAGATCCAGCCTAAAGAACATGTTCCCTCAAGCTCCAAAGTGTCGAAGAAGAAAGAAAGAAATAGCGAGTTGAATTCTAATGGTTGCATTGTTGGAAATATGACTGCTTATTCTTTGGTCTTGATCATATAGAGTTTGGTTGCTATGGTTGAGATTTTTTTTTCCTACATATGTTACTTCATGTTACATCTTGAAGATCATGGTGATTTTGGACCACATGGATGATTGCTTGACACATATCTGAAGATGCTGTTCTGGTATGATAATCTTTTTTGGAAAGAATGTATTGATGCTGCAAAGGATCCGAAGGCTTGGTTACTAATGGGCTTATGCTACAACCATTGGATGACGCTTGAAGACACAACTACACTATTCTGTTATATCTGTAGTCCAGGGAAGCAGTCAAATATCTCAGAAAGAAGTTGAACACTGTCTTTGCCTTACAAAGAATCGGATCTGGTTGAAACTTAGAAGGTGTCTTGGGATACGCGGGTTTCCTGAAACACAGTCGCGTATGTACGCGAGTTCCTGCACATAAAACCGCGTATGGTTGGTTGCTGACAATTCTTGGTTGGTTCAGCTCTCTTCAGCATAGCTGCAGTGCTGTTTGGTATCTCTGGTGGTGTTCCAGTTCTCATAAATCTGTTTCTAATGTTTTGATGAAGATGCCTTGATGATTTGTTGGTGAAAATGTCCAGGTTGCACAAACTAAGGGGGAGCCTTAGTCATATGAAAAGGATGCATGGATGCACAGATTCAAGGGGAGCATTAGTGTTGCTGAGTATAAATGCATTGTTGGCATTATGATGGTTATGTTATATGATATCTCTTGAGGTCTTCTTGGTGTTGGTCATAAATGGTCATATTTATATTTTGGTGAAAAGGTCTTGTTGAGACCCATGTTGTAAAATTGTAATATTCAGTCATGTAAGGACTTGTCAATTTGTAAACCCACTTGGTTGGGTAGTTGAGTCATGTTTGTAAACCCACTTGGTTGGGTAGCTGAGTCACATTTGTAAACCCACTTGGTTGGGTACTTGACTCTTCTATGTAAATCCACTTGGATGAATCTTTGATGTAAGTATGAGTCATTGGTGATAGGAATGTCATAGAGTCATGTACTTCATTGAAAAATATGTTTGAAGATTCAGCATGAACTCAGGGGGAGCTTGGTCACTTCAGTATACATCAGATCTGCCGAACGCTTCTTCTACATGAGGAGAAAAGGGGGAGAGTATGTTGTTGTGGATCCGCCCGTTGCCCTTGATGTCAAAGGGGGAGAGTGACATAGTGTTTGAATGAAGATAATGATGTGCCCTTTGCCCTTGATGTCAAAGGGGGAGAGTAACATGGTGTTTGAATGATGCCAAAAATGGAGAGAGTGACATGGAAAATAGGGAGAATGACATGGTGTCATTATACTATTATTGTACTTATCTGTTGTGGTAACCAAACACCATCATGGTTGCCATCAAGTCCAAAGGGGGAGATTGTTGGAAATATGATGCAGAGTGTTGTCCTTGATGGCAACCCACTGAATGAAGATGAAGACATGCGACTGTTGACATGTGTTGTCCTTGATAGAAATACACCTGATGAAGTTGTTCTTGACTTGATGGACTTGGTAAATGATGTAAATCTGATATGAAATGATGTTTGATAGCAATATGATGCTGAGTGTTGTCCTTGAAAGGCAACCCACTTGATAAAGATGATGGCAACTTACTTGATGATGTTGTGCTTGCTAGAATATGTTCTTGATGAAGAAAATATGATGTATCTACAGTGTGCAATGAAGAAAGGAATTCAGAATGTGCTCAAAGTATGATGAAAAAATTATGTCTCTATGAATACGCAGATATGTCTAAAAAGAACGTGATAAGTCGCGTATGGGAAAAAGCGCTCAAAAAGTGCAAATCCAGGGGCCCGTGGTATTGAAGGCTCATGGTATTGATGACTCGTGGTATTGAAGGCTCATGGTATTGATGACTCGTGGTATTGAAGACTCATGGTATTGAAGACTCGTGGTATTGAAGGCTCATGGTATTGATGACTCGTGGTATTGAAGACTCATGGTATTGAAGACTCATGGTATTGAAGGCTCATGGTATTGGTTTGACTCGTGGTATTGAAGGCTCATGGTATTGGTTTGGCTTGTGGTATTGAAGGCTCATGGTATTGTTTTGGCCCATGGTATTGAAAAAGATAAACCTATATAAGGAGAAGAAATTCATTGTGCAAATCACAAGTGTGGGTGCAAGATGTCTGAGCTTGAATGAATACTTCTCTTTGAAGTAGATCTGAATGGAAAGGGTTACACTTGAAGATAAATCTGAATGTATGATGCACCAATGATGAAGAAGGGGATCTAGAGCTGAAATGCATTTGTATTTGCTAGATCTGATTATGGAAGGCTTAGATCTGTGATGAGGCGAACATCTAGGCGAACATCTGTCTGAAGTGAAAGGGTATGAAATATCTGATCTGTTCTGCTGTGTTTCTGATATCTGATCTGTGTTGATAAGTATATGTTGGTGATGTATGTTTGTGCTAAAAAGTATGGAAAGGGTCCCAGTGTGAAAATTGATGAAACGTGGTCCAAGGTGGTGCTGAGGGTTGTAGCCTTCAGTCAGGGGGTCGTAGCTCCCTTCCAGGTGAGGCTGGTAAACGAGATCGGGGGTCGTAGCTCCCTTCCAGGAGAGGCTGGTAAACGAGTCAGGGGGTCGTAGCTCCCTTCCAGGAGAGGCTGGTAAACGAGCGCAGGTGGGTGCCTGCGTGCTGGTCAAGTCTACGCCAGCACATTTGTTGTAAGATGTTTTCTCCTATAATAAAATATTGAAGGCTGAGCAACTGCAGCGGTGGTTTTCTCCCGATTTGGGTTTCCACCTAAAAATCCCGGTGTTCATGTGTGATGCTTTGTGTGATGGTTTATTCTGTTCTTACTGCACATGTTTACTGCTTATTGAATATCTGATGAATAAATGATGGAATGGTTTAAGTGAAGTTTAATGACATATCTAGATCTCTGTGTATACGTGAGTTTCATAAAGGGGATCCACGTATATACGCTAGTTTATTGAAGGAAAGTAGCGTATGGGTTTTAAGGAATGGAAAAGTAAAAATATTTGATTATGCAGTAAATACTGATTCACCCCCCCCCTCTCAGTATTTTTCCCAACAGGATGAAGATACCGACTCTAACATTGGCTCCAATGGGGATGGTAGCTCCTTGGAGGTGCCAAGAACTACAGATTTCTAGGAGAGTAGGCAGTGCCTTCGTCCATTGGGCTATGGAGTCCATAACTTCAAAAAATCAACACAAGACTCTCGACTCAATTTTATTGAATGAAAATTAACTCAAACCCACTCAATTTTGAAACCAAAATTACTGAAAGACCGGACTCGACAAACTCAAACCAAAGCTGAAATAAATCTTCAGAGTTATAGCCTTCACCTCGGGCCCCAAACTGAAGAAAAGATCACGACACACACTTGCAATGAAACTGAAATAAACTAGTATGTACAGTGATAATGTAAAACAGCATAAAACATTTCAGAAATGATACCGCTTGAGCAGCCGACCATTGACCAGCCCTCCTGGACAATCTTCCCCATTCATCTCTTTCAGAAGAAACGCATTCTGACCCTGATATGCAGCAATTTTAAAGGGTCCCTTCCAGAGATTTTTGAACTTACCATGCTTACCCTTTTCCTCGTTTCTTGCATCCCATTTCAACACCACTTCTTCCAATTGAAATTTGTCCACCTTTGCTTTTCTATCGTATATTTTCTTAATTCTCTCTTGCAGCTTCAACGTGTTTTCGAAAACTTCTTCTCTAGTCTGCTGAAAATGGATCATTTGATTTATTTTCCTTTGCATATGATCATCTTCACTGCCAGCTTCCTGCAGAAGTTTGATCACTGGAACTGCAAGAGAGGTAGGAAATGCCATGTCAACTCCATATACTAGCTCAAAAGGGGACATACCAATGGATTTCTTCTGACTCACTCTGTCTGCCCAAAGCATATTGACCAACTTCTTATGCCAAATTTTCTTGTTTATTTCCAGCAGCTTTTTAATGATGTTGACCAAAGATTTGTTGGAAGACTCCGCCAATCCATTGCCTTGTGGATGATAAGTGGTTGAGTGTCCCAAAATGATGTGATACTTGTTACAAAACTCAACCATTCTTTTTTATTTGAAAGTAGCTGCGTTATCAGTAATTAACTTATTCGGGAAGCCAAAGTGAGACAAAATATTATTCTCAAGAAACAAAATTATTACCGAATCTGTAGCTTGCCTGGTGGGAATTGCTTCAATCCATTTCGTGAAATAATATGTCGCTGTGAGGATCCACCTATGTTGAGCTGAAGAAGGAGGATGGATCTCGCCAATGAAATCCCAACCCCATTGCTGAAAAGGAGCACTTACCTCAATGGGCTTAAGCAGAAAAGGTTGCAATTTCTTCCTCCCTTCAAAAATCTAACATTCATGACAGCTTTTAACTGTCTTATACACATCAGCAAAAAGATTCGGACAATAATATCCCGCTCTCAAAATTTTGTTGGCCGTTGTTTTCCAGAAAAGGTGACCCCCGCAATCTCCCTTATGAAAATCCTTCATAACCCGCTTTGCTTCTTCTTCAACCAAAAAATTCAGCAAAACACCACCTAGATCTTTCCAACAGAGTGGATTGTTCAAAATACAAAACTTGGCATCCTTCAATTTCAGAGTTCTACTTTTGTTTTTAGCCATTCCTAGTGGTGGTGACAAATTTTCGAGCACATATACAATATCCGAATACCAAGGAGAATGAAAAAATATTTCTGATACCTAAATTAGCGAACTTTCTTCATTTTCCTCGAACATAGTAGCAATGAGATTAATGTCCAAGGCATGTAAATTTGATTCAGCCATTAGCTTAGCCAACCCTTGTCCTTTGATAAGCTTTGTAGGCTTTATCTCCACATCATACTCTAACAAGGCAGCAATCCATTTGCCTCATCTCCCTTCCAGATCTGTTTGCACTAAAAAATATTTAACAACAACATTAGGAACATAAGCAAGAATATGAGAGTACAGAATATATACTCGAAAATATTTCAACACTTTCACTAAAGCAAGAGCTTGCTTTTCAATGATGTTATACTTTAAGGCTGCATATCTTATGGTTCGGCTGAAAAAAGGAATTGGTTTTTCATGCTGATCTCTTTTCTACATTAACACTGCTGCCATAGTATGCTCTGAAGCAAATGAAAACAAAATAAAAGCCTGAGTATAATCCAGGCTGATCAAAAACAGAGCTAAAGAAAGAGCCAACTTTGGTAAATTGAAAGAATTTACAGCCTCCTCAGTCCACTTCACTACGCTATCTTTCTTAAGCATGTTTGTAATCTCTCTTAAATGTTTAGCAAGATTAGGCACAAAACGGCGCAAAAAAATCATCTTACCATTGAATGATTGGATCTCCCTTTTGTTTCATGGAAGATCAATTTGCTGAATAGCTTCTACTCAAGCTGGGTCAAGACGGATGCCATATTTTGATATTATGTGACCAAGAAGTTTGCCCTCATCCATGGCAAACAAACTCTTCTTCGGATTGAGTGACACACCATACTTTATACATCGCTGAAAAACAATCTTCAAATGGTAAAGGTGCTCTTTTTCAGAATTAGAAAATACTATCAAATCATCAAGATACACAATTAGAAAAACATCTTTCTCATTTGCAAATGCCATATCCATTGCCCACTGAAATTTCGCACCAATATTCTTTAAACCAAAAGGCATTTTAGCATAATGGAAAGTTCCCCATGGAGTGGTGAACGTTGTTTTGTCTCTATCATCCTCATGGAGCAGAATTTGGTTATAACCGGAATAACCATCGAGTAGTGACATACGAGATGCTCCAAGTACTCGCTGAAGTATGTGATCCATTTTGGGCAACGGATAATTATCTTTCAAAGAAAAATTATTCAGATTCCTAAAATCAATGCATAAGCGAATCTCACCTATCTTCTTGCGTACGAGCACCAAATTAGAAATATAGTCTGAAAACCTTATGGGAACGATAATACTAGACTTTTACAACTAATTGAATTCCTTTTCTATTGAAGACAACAACTTTGGATTTATTCTTCTCAATTTTTTCCGAAAGGGCTTTTGATTTGGCTTGATTGGAATGGTGTGTTGAATTATGTTTGTATCATATGTCTTAAAATCTGAATAGTCCCAAGAAAATACATCAGCAAAAGATGACAACAAACTGATATAATTTTATTTTACCTGTGGGGATAATGCTTTAGATAATTTCATCATCTTTGGATTTTCAGCTGATCCAATGTTCACATCTTCAACTCCCTTTTCGGTTGGCCGCAAGGTTGGTTTTTGAGCTACATCATCTTGATAGAAAAGCTCCTCTAAAGGTATTAGACCTTTAGGAATGACGTTATCCTTTAGCTGCAAAACTTCCATCTGATTTATTTGTACATCATCCTCACCATCATCATGCTCTACATCAATAGAAATGTCTTTGAATTTACCTTTATTTTGTATAAATTCATCAATCTCATCATCATCTTGGAATACTTGCCAATACCTTTAATTTTCCGGGACAGTCGGATGATGCTTCACATGAATTTAAAATTTGTTACTTGACTTCATCATAATTTTCAAATTACTTGCTGCCTTTGCAAGCGCATCTGCAATACCATTCTGAATACGAGGGACACAAGTCAAAGTATAGTCTGAAAACAATTTCAAGATATCAAGAACAACATTTCGGTAAGCCCGCATTCGAGGATGCTTAACTTCGTATTGACCTTTCACTTTATTGATAACCAACTCGGAGTCGCCATACACTACAATCCTCTTAGCATTCAACTTTCTAAGAATTTTCAGACCAGCAATTAAAGCTTCGTATTTTGCCTCATTATTTGAACAATCAAAAGCTAATTTACAAGAACAGACCCTTACATTACTCGGTACCTTGTTTGGGGCGGAAAAAGGGTTGCGTACCCAAATGCCAATTCCAGCACCATCACTCCCTATTGCACCATCAAAATCCATGGTCCATAAACCATCTTGATCTTCTTCCAAGTGCTGAAATTATGTTTGCTTTGTTATTTCTGCTTGCTGTCCATCAACTTTTTGCTACTGTCGGAAGGCTAATTGCTTAGCGGAACTTTCAAGCATTTGTCTCTCTTTCTTTATGACCTCTCTAAAATTCTCAGTGGTTTCTGGAATGGCTTCTATTTCAACTAATTGGCTATTTACATCATTGAAACTATCTAAATACAAAACAAATGACTCTAAATCTGTATGTACATAGTTAATTGGATGATTTACCGGTTTCTCCTTGCTGGTGATAATATACTTCATATTTTGCTCCTGATATAATTTCCTCATCTGACCAAACATGGGAATGGTAGCATAGGAGAAATCAAGCTACAATGTCTCTTTAGGTTTTTCTCCCTAAGATCTGGAAAGAAGCATGCCAAATCTAGGAGGAATATCTTCCACAACCACATCCATCAAAAAAATTTTAGTAGGAATATGATCCAAGCTGACCACCAAATATTTGATAAGCCCAATGCATCTTACTCTGCTGGAATCAAAAGAGTAAAGATCATGATAGTTTCTAGTGATGTCCAATCCCAATTTCTCCATGATTGCCCTAGGCATGAGATTATGAGAAGCTCCGGAATCAAACATAGCATTATGTAACACATAATCATGCAATCTGAGGCTGATATAAAAAGGAGGCACATCACTATCTGGAGACTCACCATCCAGTGCTGGACCAAAAATAAGCTCAGGTTGATCATCTTCCACATTTACCATATCAGACATCGGATGGAAATTCAAAATTTTAGATACCTGACCCTTATAGCTGCTATTCTTCATCAATTCAATCAAAGGAATGGATACTTTTAACTTAGAAATTTCACTTTCTAAGTTAAAAAGTGAAGTTTTTTCTACCTCTTTGGCTGGAACATCCTTCTTTTCAGCTTCCTCCCTCGATATATTTGGCTGATTAGATCTTTCATTTGTTGATGGGGATTTGATAGTAATGGGATCAAATATCTCTTTTCCCTTCTTCTTTGCAATGGGTGAGTCATTCTTTGGTGCTAAAACTTCCTTTCTCTTTTGAATTGGATTAATAGGGACATCTCTATTTCTAAGTGAATATTGATGCTGCTGGGCAGACAAAGAATTCATATAACCTCTCTGATATTCATCTGACTCTTCTTCAAGAGTTGTCTCATTTGCCAAGATGAAATCCTCGTCTTTTTGTACAGCTGAGTTTTCTGCATACTCCTCATCTTCAGTGATAAAAGTTGGCATATCAACAGGTGTCAATAAGTGATTCTCTTCTCATATTACATTATCTTCATCATCTCATTCTGGACCAACAAAATTCTGCTGTAAAGGTGTTTTTACCTGTTGTTGTGTTGCCAGTTCTTGTGCTCACTACTCTCTTTGCTTGATCCTGAATTGTGGTTGCTACTGGCCACGGAAGTTAGGATTTTTGATTTGTGGTTCAGGCTTATCAAGTGTTAATATTTCAAACATGTTTTCCACCTTACGGAGTACTTGATCGGAAGTAGAAACCTCTTCGTTTATTACTACTTTCTTTTCAGCTTTCAATCTAGCTCTCTTGTCATTCAAATTAGCTTCAACACTGACTGCAATTTTCTGCATGTCTTCCAAAGTGGTCGGATCTCTTTCTCTTAATTGATAGGCCATGTTCGGATCGAAACCATGTGGAAACTTAAGCAAATAAAACCTCCTAGATGGCTTTATATCATCAGGAATTGCATTGTAAACTGCATTGAATCTAATACAATAATCTTGGACAGACTCACCAACATTCTTCTTGATTTTGGTATATTCAGAAGTGATCTAAAGAGGATCATTCTTTACTTCCCATCAAACCAAGAATTGTCTCTGAAGCTCAGGAAATGTAGCATACTTCTAGGAGGCAAAGCTCTAAACCACTTTCTCACTTCACCTCCAAAGGTTTGCACAAATAATCTCATGGTCACATTTTCTGCATCAATCTCATGAAGGTCAAATAAATCTGCCATTTTATCCACATGTTGCTGAGCAGAAACACTTTGAGGAGTGCCATCAAACAATGGAATTTTTCTTTGATAATCATCAGGCACGTCATCCAAGTTTTGAGGCAACAAAAGGGGTGCAAATCGGGCAGCCATTTCTCTTGGTGGATTTACAATCGGATTTGGAAATATAGGAGGAGTCGAAGCAGTTGATGTATGAGGTGTATGTGGTGTCGATGGACGTGAAAATACTACAGAATGTTCATTAGAAATAGATGGTGGCACAGGAATGTTAGGAATGAAAGGAGGCTCAGTATGAATTTGTGAACCAGATGTAACTGCAAATGGCCCAAGAGTTTTAGATGCAGACTCTATAAACTCAGGAATATTTGTTGCCACAATGGAATTCTGAATATTCAAAATGTAACTATCAATGGATCTATTATTTTGTTCAATTTCAAGATACTTGACATTAGAACCAATAGCACTTTCAGACTTAGTCTCAAACAACGACAACTCAAATTGTTCATCAAATTCAAGATCTTCAAGGTACTCAAACACAGCGGGACATGAATGATATTTAAACAAAGGAATCACAGGACTTTCTCGACGAAGAATTCGTGAAATAAGATTGGGATTTTCATACACTAGAGGTGGATCAGGATCCAGATTTTCTCTAGTATGTCTTCTGGAAGCCATTGTGTTGAATTATTTTCAAAAATCAAAAGGACAAAACCAACTTGTTCATCCTATCAAATTCTAAACTCATCATCGAAAGTATAGAATGATCTGATGTACTGGGGGTAATTTACAAGTCAAGTGTCACGCTTATAAGCTAGACCTAAGACTGACTGAAGCAATGTTTATCTACTTTCGCTAATGCAAAGCAAGAGATTTTCGAAGGCTACCTGGCATAACTTCAGACTCCGTCTGTAGCTTATGAAACAAATAACACTAACAAGAAAACCATTTTAGTCCCCAGTATGGTCGCCACTATGTTATAGCCTAAATCTACCTCAGGCTGAAGGAAGATAGAGTTTAGGGTAACATCAAACCATGCTTAGTCTGGTAGCTAGCCCTACCAGATCAGGAAAGGGCTCTCTTCGGGTCAATCTCAGCAAAGATAATGAATAGGGCTTGAGATGACTTGAAATAAAATCTGATTTTAGGATAGGTATATAAGTAAAAGAGTTTGATTTTGATTTTGGGGGTTTTGTTGGAATCAAAGGGAAAGGTAGTTTTGGGTCCAGGGATGAGGCCTAGTTTTTGCAGAGTTCTGAATGGGGCAAGGAAGACAATTTTTTTGATGCTTTGGATTGAATGAATGGATAGTTCAGACCGGTGAGGATCTGAATAGGGCAAGGCGCTTTCAAGAATCCTCTTCAAACAGATGAAAACATGGAAAATTAAACAAAACTCAAGGCAGAGCAAAGCAATCTAATGAATTCCACCTTTATCACTCATTTGTTTAATTTAAGAATAAAATAGGAAGGGAAATGGTACACATAAAACATCAGTAAACTTAAAATCACTGAGAGAAACACACCATCAAAACATAGAGCCACATGGATCCCAAAGACTGTTACAAACCTTGGTCTATTCCTTTGCCAAAATTGCAGAGATGAAATGTACAATGAAGTGCCAAGCAATCCCAAGTGTCCAACCCTGAAAATGACTGAAGAACTACAAGATATAGACCAGCCTAACTCATCCCCATGCATCTAGGGGTCTAGCTCACAATTCTAGGAGCTATTTCAACAATATCTAAACTAAGAACTGGAAAATAGACAATGAAACAACTTGCCTCTATAAGATAGGAAACTAATTCATTCAGTTACATTTCACTTTTTGGTGAATGAATCTACTTGGAGGAGTAAAAATGTGCCAAAATTACATCAAAGTCATGAAATTACATCAAGTTACATCAAGAGTTGTACATATGAGAATAAAAATGTCAAACTAGCCAAAACTAGGTGAAAATCTAAACTGTTGAGTGAAAATTAGGCCAAATTTCCCAATGCGTCGCGCCTGAAATCTCTATGTGTAGTGCCACTTTGAGGCTGATTTTGAGGGCCTTTGCGAAGTCCAAATTAGGCACATAATAGCTCGTTGGAAATCTCTACCTATCTAACTTCCAAGCTAAGTATAATTTCCGACTTTTTTTTCCATTTTCCCCTCCAAAAAGCAAATTTCCCAACACTGCTTCCTGTGTGTCTGAAAAATGGCAGAAACGACATTTTTAGGGTGTTTTTGACCCTTTAGGAAACCAAAAGATTGTCAAAATACTTAGGTAATGGGTAGGCATCCATAATTTTTGATGAAAAATATAGAAATTTAATTTTTTCCTCAAAAGGAGCTGCCAATTATAAGCGCGCGCCAAGTGTTGTTATGCGTCGAGCAGGAAAATCTGTTTTAAGGCCAAAAATTTCAAAATTGACAAAAAGTTTCCCAAATTTTTTGAAATTTGGGCTGAATTTCCACCATTAAGTGCTATGCTAGGCAAAATAAGCTTCGCCCAAAATTTTGAGTCTATCATTCCGTTTACGACACTTTAGTGCCCTTTTTAGTCTTGCTTTCACGATCTTGATCCTCGCTTTGCAAACATGATTTCGCGCCCAATAATGGTTTTTCATGTGCCTGAGCATGTTATTTTCCTTGTTTTCCTTCTCCAAAAACTACTCAAGATGAATATTGACCCTCTCAAGCCAAGTCTCTATATCAGCCTCAATCTCTCGCTCAATGGATGTCATCTCGGTTTGGCTTCTTTGGGCAGCTTGCCAATTTTCATGGATGTTTTGCAACTCCATGATTGTTTGCTGATCTTCCAACTGTTTGTTTCACTGCTCCAGGTAGTTTATGATCCATTGGGCTCTCTACAATTTGATTGTCAATGTGTCAATCTCTGCCTTCTTCTCCTGAATAGTCTCTCTCAACTTTGAGCTTGGAGAGCTCAATTCCTCATCAATGAGTATGAAACTTGTGTCTTAGCCTCCATAAGGGCCCTTGTCCTGCATAGGCCTCTTACCTCTGTACTTTACCTGTACCTATCCTGCTGATGACGGCAACGAGACCCCTTCCACCCCAGGTGGAGATAGTACTCGTCGGGCTGCTGCAAATAATCCTCTAGTGCCTCTCTGATAAGTGACATATGTCGGCACACTAGTAGTCTTTGCCTCCTAACCTCCATACTGATGTGAAGGTTCACCTGCATCATGGACAACCTCTGGAGGAACCTGAGGAGCTGTGAATAAATCATGGGAAATGAAATCCTCCCATGAAATACCCTGCAATCCAAGCTGATGTACAACCACGATCTTGATGAGTGCATAGTGATAAATATTGTTGCACTGCTACTCGGGATTTTTCTTCTGCACAAGAGTGGTCATTCTCTTGATGTTCCAGCACATAAAATAAGGTATGTTCATCATCCTCACTCTGTTGAAATGCATCAATAACTTGATGTGGTAGGCATAGAGGCGTGAAAATTGGCCCTCACAACTGAAGTATCTCATAATGAGTTTCATCACAAGCACATAGGATTCCTTTAGGAACTGGAATGGGAACACTCTGCTGAGTTTCCTCACAAAGCTAGGCCTGATGTACGGTTCATAATGCACTCTTTGCACCTACTGTCTTTTGTTCCACTGTTCACCCACATTCGGTATTCCGGTTGCTTGAGAAATAGTTTCCGGTGTCAAAGTGAAATTTACACCAGCAAGAGTTACCTGACCATCATGTAAATGCAATACAAAAAAAACGAGCCAACTCCTAATGATGATGGATCCTAGCAATCATTTCACAAAACTAATAGCATGATTGTTCTCAAAAACATGCCATGGCAAGTGGACAAGCCTGCAATTCAGTCAATGAGGTGGGCTCCTCTCTCACATGTCTGCCACCTTTACGAGGCCTTCTAGGTGCATGTAGCTCAGCGGTGGAATCATTATCTCGGTCATATGATGTATCAATATCTGTCTCCATAATGTCCAAAGTCTATGCAAGGTGTATGTTCGCTTGTATGAGATGAAAATGAGAATTTTGTGCTTTTGTTTTAGTTGCCAAATATGTGTCAAAGTGGAGGGACTGTAAGAGAAATAGCGAAGTGGGGACAATGGGGTTTAATCAAGTGATAATTTTCCTTTTGAAAATTTTACAAATGTAGGGACAATGGACAACCACTTGATTTTTTGGGATTTTGGGAAATTTTGCAAATGGGATGGGGATAATAGGAATGAGATGAGTATAAGTGGCTTAAGGGATGTAGGGAGATAGGGGAATGGACTGTAATAATAGGATAACAGTGAGGAGAGGAATAAACAAGTTGAGTAATGAAGTATTTGGCACAAAGTTATTTTTAAAACCACAACTTCAAAACCCTAGGGAAGCAATTTTCAATAAGATAATAGGGTTTTTAGTTTTGACATTCAAATTCTCATAATCCATTTTCAAACACTTTTAAATAGCAATTATAAGTTCACATGAACTTACTTGGACAAAATAGATCGAGTGATTTGGAATTTTTTGGAGGCAATGACAAAAATCTGGGTGTCGGCTCAATGCGCCGCGACCACTGCCTAGTGTGTCGCGCCCCTTATATGCACTGCGCTGGTTAAAAAATACATGGATATGAGCGTCCCTATGCACTAGGCTCAGCTTATGCACCGCGACAGTTTCCCAGTGCACCACGCCAGTCAATTTCACCACAGTTCGGCCTCCAAACTATTTCTTCACTCCTCCATGATTTCTTTTGAATTTGGAAAGATATTATATATACCAAATATTTTTATTTTTTATTTGAAAAACCCACTGTCTAATATTCGAAAACTTTGGCACTTTTCAAATGAACTCTTTTTTGCTTGCTTTTTTATTTTTGGATTGAATGATGAGTTTCTTGTCTATTCTGCAGGGATGGATGACATGAATTTTTGGCAAAGGTGACTAGGGCTGCGAATGGAGCACTTACAACTTAAGAACTTAGAAATTACATTGCATTTATTACAGAAAGGATAAAATGGACAATTTTTCTTCAAAACAGAGTTTTGAAGAAAAATAATTATCAAGCATTATGAGGATGAAATTTTTGTAGTGAAACCTTATTTGAAACTTCCTCATGTGCCTGCTAACATTGTTAGACATTCTGAAGACTAAATCAATGAAACCTTAGACCTAATGAGACTAAAAACCCTAAAATGACTCTTTGCCAAACAAGAGAGCAATCATGACTGTAAATGATTTTGATAGATAGAACTAGGCTAGCAGGTACAAGACATGAAGGATATGAATGAGACGACCCTTCCGTCAGATGATCCATGCTCCTAATGGAATGCAACTGACTGAACTAAATGAGACACCTAAAATGAAATGCAACAAAAGAGATTTTGATCTCTGACGGAGGGATGAAGATACCAACTCTAACAGGTTAAAACCTACATTTGGTATTAGAGAAGTTTCGGCTTCAAGCGAACGCCTTTGCTGTTGAGGTTTTTTTGCTCAGGCCTGTGGTAGACCCTGTTCAGTGGGAGATCTGCGGAATCGATTCTTGCAGTGAAAGAAGATGGCGAGCAGCGAGAAGATAGATATCGAGAAATTAATGGTCATAGTTTTGAGTTATGGAAGCTCAATATGGAGGATATGCTGGTGGATAAAGGTCAGTGGATTGCAGTACATCCAGGTACTAAACCAACAGAAATGTCAAATGAAGACTGGAAGAAACTGGATCGGAAGGCTAAGAGCACAATACGGTTGTGTGTCTCAGATTCAGTATTGTTGAATGTATCTGGGGAATCTACGGCGAAGACCTTGTGGGACAAGCTAGGGACTTTGTACCAATCTAAGTCTTTGCTGAATAAGTTGTTCCTGCGAAAAACGTTGTATAACCTGAGGATGAAGGATGGAGACTCGGTGACAGAGCATCTGAACACCTTCAATATTGCGGTAAGTCAGCTGTCATCTGTTGATATTAAAATCTCAGATGAAGATAAGTGCATCAGTTTGTTTTGTTCTCTACGAGATTCGTGGGACAGTCTGGTTATTGCAATAGGTAGCAATACAACTACCTTGAATTTTGATGACATTGTCTCAGCCTTGTTGTCGGAGGAAATGAGACGGAGAAATATGGAGGGTAAGAATGGAGATGCCTTATCTGTATGAGGAAGGTCCCAGAACAGAAGCAAGAATAAGTTTTCAAGTGGGAGATCTAAATCTAGAGGGAGATCTAAATCTCCTGGAAAGTTTGTAAAGGTGTGCTGGAAATGCAAAAATAAGGGGCACTAGAAAAAGGACTGCAGATCTAAAGCTCATGAGAAAGGAAAGGGATCTGATGATGCTCCTTCTACAGAGGAAAAAACCACCTCGGATGAAGGTGGGGATGTGTATTTGGCTTCTTCTTCAAATACACATGTAGATCATGAGTCATGGTTGATTGAATCAAGTGCATCCTTTCACTTCACTCCCAATAGGGAGTGGTTCTGCGAGTATGAGAAGTATGATGGTGATGTCTTCCTAGGGGATCATAGGAAGGCCAAAATCATTGAACGTGGAAAGGTCAAGCTGAAGCTACAAGGTGGAAGGATTAGAACACTTCCTGGTCTTCTGCATATTCCTGCATTGGCCAGAAATATGATTTCTATAAGCAAGATGGATGATGTAGGTGTAAAAACAGTGTTCGAGAAATATGCTTGCAAGATGGTTTGGGGAGCACTGGTATTAATGCAGGGAGTTCAGACTGGAAATCTGTACAAGCTACAAGGTAGCACTATTATTGATGGGTGTAATAGTTTTTTGGTTCCTGAAAGTGGGATAGAAATCCTATCTGTCTCTGGAGAAAAGACCATGCTATGGCATCAAAGGCTTGGACATATTGGAGAGAAGGGCCTTCGTATACTTCATAGAAATGGTATGGTAGAAGTTATGTCTAATTGTTCTCTGGATTTTGATTTATGTGAACATTGTGTATATGGGAAGCATAATCGGGTGAGTTTTCCTTCTTGTGCTAAGAGGGCAAACGAGATATTAGAACTTGTGCACAGTGATGTGTTTGGGCCTGTGTCAGTTCCATCACTGGGAAAGTCTGTGTACTATGTTTCATTCATAGATGACTTCTCAAGGAATACATGGATATATTTCTTGAGGAAGAAATATGAAGTCTTTGACAAATTTAAAGAATTTAAGGCTCTGGTGGAAAACCAGACAGAGAAGAAGATAAAGGCGTTGAGGACAGATAATGGTGGGGAGTTTTGCAAGAAGGAATTTGAAGAGTTCTGTAAGAAGTGTGGTATAGCACGGTAGAAGACTACTCCATACACACCTCAGCAAAATGGAGTTGCAGAAAGAATGAATAGAACACTGATGGAAAAGGCAAGAAGCATGCTCAGTGGTACCGGGTTAGGACAAGAATTCTGGGTAGAGGCAGTGGAGACTGCATGTTACTTAGTTAACTGATCACCTTCATCAGCGTTGGAGGATAAGACCCCACATGAGGTATGGACTGGTAAGAAACCCTCTCTTTCACATCTAAGGGTATTTGGATGTGATGCATATGTACATGTTCCAAAGGAGAAAGGGACCAAGTTGGATAATAAATCTGAAAGGTGCATCTTTATTGGGTATAAGGATGGTTTAAAGGGTTACAAGCTTTGGAACCCAGAAACAAGGAAGGTTGTCTATAGCCGAGATGTAGTGTTTAGAGAAGTGAAAGATGTTGTTAAACATGAAGTCCTACCAAAGGAACCTGAGAAGATAGAGTTTGAGCTAAAGGAGGATGAATCATACTCTACAATAGAAGAAGACTCAGAAGATGAAGAGCCACAAACTCCAGCTTTGAGAAGAATGGTTGAGGAAGAAGGAAACAGAAGACCATAGTCCATCTGCTTTCTGTTCAGGTTTTGCCTTAACTATAACTGATGATGAACCCAGAACTGTCAGGGAGGCAGTAGATTCAAAGGATGGAAAACTCTGGAAGGAGGCCATGGCTGATGAAATGGCATCCTTGCACAAAAGCGATGCATGGGATCTGGTGGAGTTGCCGGCTGGAAGGAAGCCCATTGGGAGCAAATGGGTGTTTAAGAAGAAGATGAATGTAGAAGGCAAGGTGGAGAAATACAAAGATCGGTTGGTAGCGAAAGGTTATTCCCAGGTGCCGGGAATTGATTTTGGTGATATTTTTTCTCCTGTTGCCAAAGTTACTTCTATTAGATTACTTTTATCTGTTGCTGCTGCATTTGATTTTGAGATAGAACAGATGGATGTGAAGACAACATTTTTTCATGGGGATCTAGAAGAGGAGATCTACATGAAGCAACCTGAAGGCTTTATGGTGAAGGGTAAGAAAGAACTGGTATGCAGGTTGAAGAAGTCTCTGTATGGGTTAAAACAGTCACCAAGGATGTGGTATCAGAAATTTGATACCTATCTACGGGGACTTGGCTTCACCAGAAGCAAGGAGGATCACTGTGTTTATTTTAAATTAATTGGTGACCGTGTTATTTATTTGGTCTTGTATGTGGATGATATGTTGTTGATTGGAAATGACAAAGAAATTATCCAAGATTTGAAGACCCAACTGTTCTCCAAATTCGACATGAAGGATCTGGGTGCTGTAAACTATATTTTGGGCATGGAAATTAAGAGAGATCGGGCAGAGAGGAAGCTCTGGTTAAACCAGAGGAAGTATGTCGAGACTATATTGCAGAGGTTCAATATGCAGGATAGTAAACCGGTGAATGTTCCTATTCCTGTAGGTGTAAAGTTGTATGCTGAACAGTGTCCCAAGACACAAGAAGAAGAGGAGTATATGTCCCGTGTTCCATATGAAAGTGCAGTGGGTAGCCTGATGTATGCAATGGTCTGTACTAGACTAGACATTGCACATGCAGTGGGAGTATTGAGCAGGTTTATGTCAAACCCAGGGAAGGAACATTGGACATCAGTGAAGTGGGTTTTCAGATATTTACGTGGCACTAGTGATTATGGATTGTGCTACTAGGGAAGACTAGGATTGGAAATAATGTTGGACATTCGTGGTTTTTTTGATGCAGAATGGGCTGGAGATCTGGACCAAAGAAGATCTACAAGTGGGTATGTTTTTAGCCTATTTGGAGGCATAATCAGTTGGATGAGTAAAAGACAGTCTATAGTGGCTCTTTCAACTACAGAGTCAGAATACATAGCAGCCACTCATGTAAGCAAGGAATAAATTTGGTTTCAGAGATTGTGTTCAAGTATGGGGTTGGTACAGTAAGCTGTAAGGATAGACTGTGATAGCCAAAGTGAAATTTTCTTGGCTAAGAACCCTGCTTATCATTCAAAGGAAAAGCACATTGATGTTCATTATCACTTTGTTAGAGATATGGTTCAGGATAAAAGGGTGTTGTTGGTAAAGGTGGACACTTTGAAGAATGTTTCAGATGCATTGACAAATTCTGTGCGCACTCAGAAGTTCTCTTGGTGTAGAGAAACAATGGGTGTTGAAGAATTGGGCCAATGACTAAGCTCTCCTGTGGAAAGAAAAAAAAAAGTGGGAGAATGTTGGGTATGTGTTATATTCTTTCCATGACTAAGCACGCGCGGGGGGGTAAGATGGGGGTGGTAGCCCCTCGTGTTGGGGTCCGGGGCAGCGCCCCGACAAAAATTTTTGGTCCTTAATTTTTGGTGGGTAGTCCATGTCAATGGTTTTGTGCATGGCTTTGCACATTGTATTGGGGCACGATGGTTTTTGCCCCCTGGTATTTTTGTAGATCCGGTCAATGGAACTACGGTTATGTTCTAATCAAGGGTTTATGGATTGGGGTTTATGTATGCTTTGGCATGTATATATATGTGTTGTAACACTAAAAGGAATATAATGAAAAATCAAGCTGGTCATCCCGATTTGGGATCCAGGGGAAAATCTCTGTGTTTATCTATTTTATGTTTTGTGCTCTCGCTATTGTTTATCTTCTGTTATAAGATTTGCGAGTAGATAATTTATGTTCAGGGTTAAAACCTACACAAAAACCTATAGATTGCAAACATGTTTCTTTTATATACTAGTTACTAGAAAAATATTTTTATCCAAAATTGGACCCTCAATATCGTAGATAGGTGGTACATGAAAATTTACCATGTAATGTTTAGAACTCTTCTTTCTCCAAAATAAATATAGTTTTGAGCTGAGGGAAATATCTTTATCAAAACTCTTATGACGTATAGAATTTGAAATAGGACCATTAGTTATTTCAAACTTCTTATTGGAATCTCCTTTATTCTCACTATTGTTGTCACAAATTTTCTCCCTTGGGTCAATATATAAATTACCATACAACTCATCCTCTTTGAAAGGAAAAATTAAAGTTTCCTCTTCTTCATATCGATTGGCATCGCCCTTGTCATTCTTAGGAAAATCTAGAAGGTATTATATTTGTATATTTGTTAACAATAATAAATAGGTATTAAAAATTTAACATTTTAGTGGGAATTATTTCAATAGATACATTCATAAAATTTATCTTCTTCAATATAAAAGTAGTATAGATATAATCATTTTTCTTTGCTTCTAGAGAGTAGAAAAAAACATGATTAGCATTTCCCCATGTACCATATTATACTTTGATGAATAATTGAGGAATTTTACAACATGAAGGAAAACTAAAGAATGATATATATCATGTTCTAGAATTTATTTAAATCAATTAATATTATATAAATCGGGGTATCAAAGGATAATGTTAACATCAATGACTTCATATCTTTCATGAAACTTTCATGGATCCATATTTTACTACATGCAAATTTTCAAGCATAAAAATTCATATTTGATGTTGAATGAAATTTTTTACCTTTTTCACAATGGTCTCACTAAGGTAAATAGTCAATTCATTGACAATGGTACTTGTTTCACCTCAGAATAATTAATATTTTACTTTATCTAATGTTATCTTCTAGGGAATGGGTTTTATCCTTTGAAATGGTGCCAAGAAATTACAACAAAATATCAAACTTCTCAAGATAAAGTCAAAGCTATCAAGTATTAGGCCCTATGTACTCTAGATGAATAAAATATCACCTTACCAAACCTTGTCTCACTTAAGGAAAACTCTCAACTATCTGAAAGGGGTTTTTCCTATGTATATCTCAAGTATCTAATAACCAAATAAAACCAAGTAAAAACACCTATGAGGTTTCTACTTGTATTAACACCATTGAAAGAATTGAAAAATTAAGTTCTTAGGTGGAAGATAGGATTTCTAGGGTTCTATCATATCTCCTACAACAACCCTCCTCAATATCTCCTAGTGCCTTGAGCCTAGAGGAATTGAGGTACCTAGATAGCGAAGTTAGGCTATAACTTATCTTGCAAAACTTGAATAAATATTGTAAGTTTGACTAGCCTATGATGACTTGGGATAGCGTTTAGCCTTGATGACCAATCTAGTAACAAAGAGTCTGTCTAGTCCTTATCTAGTAGAAGAGAAGAACTTTGGAACTCTTTAACTTGCTGAGGTAAATCTTAGATAGGGCGCTTTACTTGCATTTTACTGCTATTTTTAGTCCCTATTATTTATTTTACTTCTCCCCTTCACCTCTATTCCAGTTCTATGGTGCATTGATCACCTCTAAAAGAGCACTATACTCTCATAATTAGCTTCAGAAATTGATAGTGTGCCTTGCAGACTTTGTGTAGTTCTCTCCTACCATAAAAAGTACTGCTATGACACTCTTCTAGCCCTAAAGTTGGTGTCATGAGCTTATAAAGAACCCATTTGTTAGGTCCCTATATTACTAGTATAGTCCTTTATTGTTGTTTTTTTTTTTTTTCTAAGTTAGAGTATTCTATTAACAATGAAAAATATAGTACATCAGGCAGAGGCCTTAACAGTGCCTTTGTGGAGGAAATTTGAACTGACAGAGACTAGTTTTTGGCTACCCTGCGAGAGGGAAACTAGCCTGAAGGACCACCAACTGAAAAAATCCCACGCAGGGGATCGGACTAGACTGTCTTTGACTGAAACTAGGAACATAGACATTATATAGCAGTGAAACTGGACCATAAAAAAATTGGACCACTGTAAAACCTGAGACTGGTCATTGACAAAAATTGGACCATAGCTAACGGAAACATAAAAACAACATAACACGCCCTCGGAGAGGGCAGAGAAATAGCATGAGAATCATAGAAAGACGACCGAATTACTCATCAGGAACAACCTCCTCGATCCTGCATCTATAATCTTCTGGGTTGCCACGATCATGGGAGAGTTCTGCGTTGGAGTGGACCGCTGCAGGAGTTTCCATCACATTAGTCTGAGCGCGCCCCGAGTCCTCCTGCATAATCTCCTTGCTCCCGCTAAGCTGTCCCCGTGAATCTTGCTGCACAACATCCGTGTTTGCGCCTTCGGCTGGATCCTGCTCTTCCAGCGGATTCTCAGGCTGGGGATCCTCCAGGAAGACAACAGAGATGGCCACAGAGACTCTCGGTCTGTTGAGTGCACAATCGAACGAAAATAGAGCTGTATGGGACTGTGCAGGCAGCGCATCACTGGAGGGCGAGTCTAGCCTGCAGCCTGAGCGGAACAGGCGTCCATGGAGGAGGCAATGGAGGCTGATAGAGGGCGCAGAGATTTCTGATGGGGAAGTGGAGGTGGAGGGCGAACGACTTCTAGCATTGCGAGAGGACCCCCGCCTACAATGCATCCTCTGTCTCAGTCGGGGCATGCTTGCAACCAAATTGGAGCTAGAGCTCTGGACTGCCGAAGAATTGACAGGGTTCAGCGCAGGAGGAATGCCCAGAACAACAGTAGCAGACATGCAAGAACCTGCAATGGAAATGTGAAGACTGTCGGCGGGCTCCAAGCAGCAGGTGCTGCGACTGCGTTTCCCAGTGATGGTGCACTCGCTGGCTTTGCCCGCAACAGAGTTGCACCACCAATTCATCGGCATAGGGGTGAGCGGAGCCTTAGCATATAACAACCTGTTCCTGCAACAATCAATCCTTAGCATTGAATGACCAGACCTGTTAACCCGATGCGAATCGTTGTTGCGGCAATCGAGACTGCCTCGAACCTCAACATTCTTATTGAGAAGCGCCTCCATTGCAAATGCCATTAAGAGCAGGCGGGGGGTATTTACTGCGATCAGGTGGGCACGATGGTCTCATGTGGGAAGGCAGGTGGCCTCTCGTCCGATCGACCTCCGTCCCATCGCCAACATTAACTCTTCTTGCACCCGCATTCGGGGGGTTTGCCTCATCTTGTATCAGGTTATGGAAAATCCTCTTTTGATCTTCATCCTGAATTATGTCCAGCGTCCCTGTTCTGAGATTTCTTTCACATTCAACCCCCAGATTGGCTAGTAAATCCGCAACTTTTTTGCCTTCCCTTCTGGTGTGTTTGAATAGGAGAGCCCTGTTTTCCTGAAGCCATCTTTCCATTGTTTCCAGTCGAGCCTCCAGTCGCCAACTGTTTGCAATCTTGCGCGCCTGAGCCCCATTTAGAATTTGTGTTGCTTTGTTGATGAGGATCTGTGAATATCCCTCAATCTCAATGGGATGCATCCCCTCTTGTTGAGAGAGAAGAAGGCCTTGCCATAGTCCCTCCAGCTCCGCCGAATTGTTCGTGTCCCAGCCAATGCTTCCCAGATAAACAACCATGGGTGTACCAGCATGATTCCTTATAATTCCCCCGAAGCCTGCTTTGCCTGGATTGCCTTTTGAGGCACCATCAAAGTTGAGCTTGTAGGTGTTCCTAGGGGGGGGGAGTCCATGTGTGTTTGAGTCTATCAGTATTGGGGCCTGTATGCTTCTGAGTTTTGGGTTGAATCTTAAGTCCCCAGTTCTCCCATATAGACTTTTCCTTGGCTAGTGTGGGATAATCCTTGATGCTCCAGGAATGCAAAGCTAGAGTTTCCATTAGATTCAGACAAAAATTACTCCAGATGATGTCTGTCGAGGTCCTCTGATCCTTAAAAATGCGCTTGTTTCTCTCTTTCCAAATGGTCCAAAGGAGAAGGCTTGGGATGATTCTCCAGAGATGATTGAGAATTCCACTCTTGAAGGGATGCTGATGCCAATCACGTATGGCACCTCGGATGTCTGTGTCAGGTTTACAATTCCTTTGGCACTTGAAGCTAACCTTCTCCCACAGCTGAGTTGCAAGGGGACAAGCATAGAGGAGATGCTGCTGAGTTTCCTCATTCACCCCACAATTGGGACATATGGAGGGTCCATGGAAGTGTCTCTTGCGTAGATTATCCCATGTGAGTATTCTTTGGTGTCCAGGGAGCCAGAGAAATACGGCAACTTTGGGCCATACTCCTATACTCCAGATCCTGCCCCAAAGAGGATCCTTGGGCTCGGGATCCATACTGAGGATCCTGTAGGCCTCCTGAGTGGAAAAAGTTCCTTTTGGAGTATGACCCCATCTTAGTATATCCTTTTCATGTGATATTCTGATACATCGAGTTCTGATTTCATCTGTGATGGCTTTTCTTGCTTGCTCATTGGCACTGCTAGTAATTCTAGCCACCTGTTTCCATTGCCGATAACCCTTCTCATCGGTGTCCTCCCAGAATTGCTTTACTGTCTCCTGCTATCTCATATTCCAATCTGGTTCCATGGACAAATTGTATGCGTTGGTAAGCTTTGGAAGTTGTTCCCATGAGTCTGTCTAGAACCGGGCAGAGGTGCCATTTCTTATCTCCCAGAAACTGTGCTGTTGTATGAGAAGGTGATGATGTTTGGCTGAGTTCCAGATAATGGAACTGTGTTCCTCCAGAGTAAGTCTGACGAGCTCTTCCTGGGGTCGGTTTTCAGCATATTTTGCTTTCCATAGAATGGCCCAGGGCTTTTCAGGGGCAGTGAGCCAGTTCCACCAAATTTTTGCATTCATGATGGCATTGTTGCGGAGAGGGTCACGAAGGCCAATTCCCCCTTGCTCTTTGGGCTTACAGACTGTTGACCATTGAACTAGCACCCATTTTCAGTTGGTCCCCTTGGATCCCCAAAGGAAATTCCATTGTAGGGCTTTAATCTTATTAAGGACCCATTTGGGAGCCGCCAGAATGGGGAAGAGGTAAAGCGACATAGCTTGAAGTACGGATTTAATGAGAACCAGTCTTCCAGCAATGTTTAAGGTTCGAAAAGTCCAGGAGGAGAGATGAGCTTCCAGTTTGTCTAAGAGCTTGCGCCAGGAAGCATGCTTAAGCAGGGAGGCAATGAGCGGAGCACCCAGGTAAGTGGATGGGAGAGAGGCTATGGAGAATCCGAGGATACGGGCAATTGCAGATTGAGTGGGGGGAGGGGTGTGAAAGAAGAAGATCTGAGATTTAGAATTGTTTATGCTGGCTCCTGATGCGGCGGAGAAGTCTTGCAGCAGGGATTTTATCTTGGAGGCTTCTTGAATAGAAGGGTATCCGAAAACCATATTGTCATCCACAAAATATTAGTGGGTGACGGCTGGTGCATTATGAACGAAGATACCTTGGATTTGCTGGGTGCGGAGTGCTGAGCAAAGGTGGTGTCCCAGACCTTCTGCCATCAAAACAAACAGGAAAGGAGAGAGGGGGTCCCCTTGTCTGATACCTCTGGTGGGGGTGAAATTTCGAGAGGGAGTCCCATTGATGAGGATGGAGAAAAACGAGGAGGAGATGAGACTGTGGATCCATCGAACCCAAGTAGGTGAGAAGCCAAAGGCCAATAGCACTTTCTGTATATAGGTCCAGCTCAATTTATCAAAATCTTTAGAAAGATCGATTTTGAGAATCATACTTGCCTGTTTGATCTTCTTGAGCGAATGGATGATCTCATGAGTATGAATGATCCCGTCCAGAATTTTCCTGCCTTCGACATATCCAGACTGCTCAGGTGAAATAAGTAGAGGCAGGAGAGGTTTTAATCTGTTGGCAATGACTTTGGAGATAACTTTGTAGATCACATTGCATAAGGCAATAGGGCGATATTTATCCGGCGTGCTGGCCTCTTCTTCTTTTGGAATGAGAGCAATGAACGTTGCGTTTAAGGAAGGGAGAAGCCAATGCATAGCTCGCAATTCTTCTACAACCATGCACACTTCCTCACCAATGAGGTCCCAAAACTGGTGGTAGAAAGTGGTAGTGAAGCCATCTGGGCCTGGAGCTTTTCCATCTTTGAGTTGCTTCATAGCCAAATAAACTTCCTGCCTGGAAACTGGGCGTAGCAGCAGCTGATTGTGCTAATCAGTGATAATTCTTGGAATGTTTTGGATTATTTTGGTGATGGCAGGTCCTCTGTCCACAGGAGGTTCTTTGTGAACCGTCTGGAAGTGAGCTAGGAATGCCCGCTCTATCTCTGCCTGCTCTTCCACTTTCTCCCCTTCTTGATTCCTAATAGTGGTGATAGAGTTGTGCATTCGCCTTTGTATGGTGGTCTTGTGAAAGAATTTAGTATTCCTTTCCCCTTCCTTCAGCCATCTTACTCTGGATTTTTGTCGCCAGAGGATCTCCTCTTGATTTAATCGATCTTCCAGTTGGGTTTTGAGCTGCTGCTCCCTTGCCATTAACTCTTCTGTGTATCCATTCATGATGATCTGCTGCTGGAGGGCCCTCATCTCCAAATTTAGATTCTGTTGTACCTGGAAAATATTGCCAAAGGTATTGTGATTCCAATGTTTTATGTGGTGTTTGAGGCTTTTGAGCTTACACTGGAACTGGTACATTTTTGACCCTTCAGGCGGCTTGAGATTCCTCCACCAAGCACTGATGAGATCCTTGAAGGCGGGATGGGTTAGCCAGAAGACCTCAAAGAGGAAAGGGCATTTTCTAGAGTCCCCCAGTTTCTGCCATTGTAAGGAGATGGGCCAATGATCCGATCCATTTAGCGACTGTATTGAGGCTGAGATGTCACCCCCTAAATGTACAGCATTATCATAAATTAGAAATCGATCTAGCTTTGAGGTTATGTGTTGGCATCCCACTCTGCGGTTGCTCCAGGTGTAAATTCCGTTGATGTACTGCAGATCTATTTGCAAGTTGTTGTGAATGAAATCCTTGAAGTGGTTGCTTTCTGGTTCTAGCTTAGCCCTACCTCCCATTTTCTCCCCCAGGCTTGTGATCATATTGAAGTCACCACCTAGAATCCAGAGAGGATGAGTTCTGGCATTGTTTAACTCTTCCAATCTATCCAAGAGAGCCATTTTTCTGCCTGCTTCCTGTGGGAAGTAGACATTAGAGAGATGTCCATGAATGTTGGTGCCGATAATGTGAAAGGTGGCTTGAATGAGGTGATGGGAGGCATGGAGATCATATAGCGTAATGGCTTGAGTATTCCAGGTGATGGCAAGCCCTCCAGAAGCTCCCGACGCATCAACTGCCACCGAGTGGCAACCAGGCCATGCGCTAGAGAGGATATTGCCTAGTGTGCTGCTATTACACTTGGTTTCCTGTATGAAGAGAATCTGTGGCTGTTCCAACTTTATCATGTTTTTGATCATTCTTAGTTTCCCAGGACTATTTAGTCCTCTCACATTCCATGAGGTGAGCTTCATAGTTCACTATGGGGGACGGGCTTGTAGTACTTTGTCAACTTTGCATATCTTCCTGATTAGAACATGATTTTCCCTACTGAGATTGTTCGCTCCAGATCAGTTTTCCGGCCTCGTTTCTTGGAGTCCTTGATTGCTTGATTGCCATCCCATCTGCTACCTAGCTGTATTCCCAGCTCTTTTTGTCTAAAAGCTCTGGAGATGATAAATTCCAGCCTATCTAGCTGTTGGTCTAGAATCTTATCAAATTCCTTTCTTTTCCAGGCTAGTTCAAGTTCAAGAATGTCCACCCGAGTGAGATCGATACTCTCTGGTTCTTCCTCCATGTTTTGAGCTTGGCTGCTGCCTTCTGAGTGCTGAGCTGGAATACAATCCACATCCATTCCATTTGGCTTCCAATTTGGATCAACGGGAATCCCTTACGTGGAAAGCCCCTATTCCTTCAAGGCACTAGGGGAGGGCTTAGGGTTGGGCGAAGGGGGAGTCGGAGTGTCTTTGGTCATGTGGGGAATTGAATGACCTGCCGGAGATTGGTTCCCTGGATCAGAGGCAAGAGCTTTAAAGCTATTACTAGTGGAGGGGATAGAGGAGATCTGAGCCATAGGTTTTTTCCCATTGGGAGTTTTCTTATGGGATCTTCGACGGTTGGTGACTTTTGTAAAACCCTCCGGATCAGAATCATCGGGAGGATTGGAGGCTTGAGGCTTGGCATTGAGAGGGCAATCCCGTTATAGGTTCCCATGTACATGAAATTTACGGCAGCGAAAGGGAACATGCTCAAAATCAAGAGGTTGGATCCATTCAAAGTCGTCATGAAAGAGGATTACTGAGTCTGGAAGGGCTTTGTCCAACCACATATAGAAACAGATGCGGGCGTAAGAGGTGTAACGGCGCAGCTTCGTTTCCTCCGCAATTTTGATAAACTCCCCTAAACCCTGAGCAATGTCTTTGAGAGAGTCCTCATCCCAGTATTCTAGGGGAAGAGAGTACAGTCTAATCCAGACAGGGGCCTAGCTGAAATCTTCCTTGTCGGGGTTGAATCTTTCAACCTAGTCTCTTAGGTAGAGGCTAGCTGAGTTGAAGAAATACGGTCCTTCATCTAGGACTCTGTTTTGATCCTCAATGCAAATGAATATTGCTGTAAAAAAACCTTTGGGGCCAAGTTGAAGGGTAACCTGCCCTTTGGGTTTCCACTTGGCGGCT
Source organism: Pinus albicaulis (assembly GCA_034641835.2). Lineage (NCBI taxonomy): Eukaryota > Viridiplantae > Streptophyta > Pinopsida > Pinales > Pinaceae > Pinus > Pinus albicaulis. The sequence goes on from CM076574.1 coordinate 912,573,931, forward strand.
ATCCATCCATGTAAAGATTTTTCCGTGGGCCAGAAACCTATAAATTTTCCTATCAGGGCGTGGTCCTTCATGTACTGGATCCTTCCGTTAATCCTGTTGTTGGGCAGCTCGATTTTGGGCCTTTCTGCCACAATCAGTTTGCAGGTGGTCGATTTCTCCTGGGGCTTTTCATTTCTTCCCGAATCTTCTTCCTGTACCTCTTTCTGTTTGTCAGCCGCATCAGCTTTTCCTTCAGAACGGCTTTTATCTTCTGTTTCCAGATTCCTTGTGTTTGGGATCGTTTTCCTTGTCTTATCCTCGGCAGAGGGTTTGTCATTTTGTGAGGGGGAATAACCTTTGCTTCCCCCCATCGGGCCTGCCATGGCAGGTGAACCAGCTCCCGTCCTCAGCAATTTGACAGGAGCGAGCTAGGGTGAGGCTCAGGGTTTCTGCAGTTGACGGCGCCGGATCAGGGGCAGCGCATGAACCCTAGCTCTCTCCAACTTACTCTACATTCATTATCCAGTCCTTTATTGTTGTTAGTGTAACCCCCTTATTGTTATTATTGTACCCTTATAACCCCATATTGTTATTATTGTGTCCTTAAATTATTATTGTTAGGTCGGCTAGGATTACATTGTGGCCCTACTAGGATTACATTATTGCCCCATGGAATCCTATATATAGAACGAAGGTTTTGTAAATTGTATCATCCAAGAATTGTTAATTTATGTAATGTATTGGAGGTTTCGCCCTCAAAGTGGCTTATTTATAAGGCATTGATATCTTTTTTCTTCTATTTTTGGAGCTGGTTACACAACATTTGGTATCAGAGCTTTGGATTCTAGGGTTTCACTACTTTAAAGAGGTTATCATGGAATTTGTGCTATAAATTTTTTTCTATGAAGGTTCAGAATCTGAAATATTTAGGGTGCGAAGCCGAAATCCTGGGGAAACTCGTCAAAACATTTCAGAGCTTGGCTCGCAATATTTTCAGAGATATGATTTGTGGAAGTTAGTGCTTTTTTAGGCTCTTGAATTTCATCTCAAATAGGTGATCATGGGAAAAGATTCATAACTCTCTCTCTGAGCATCAGATTGGAGTGTCATAAAAATTGGTTGCAAGTACATGGAATTTTGTTTCTTGGCTATCAATTATAGAGCTGAAGGCTGATACAGTCACACGTGGCAAGTCATACAAGTTCGCTTTACTGAACCACTCCATAATTAGGTCATTGTGGGAGATTGGACACAACTTTGTCTTGGAGAATCCAAATCAAGTCAAAAATGTGGCATTCGAAAGAGAATTCAGAGGGATACGTTGGTACCAAAACTCAAATATTGAGGTGCTGCAATCACAAAGATAATCCAATTTCAATATTGAGCTCCTCAAAAGCAAGAAAAAGGTGTGTATTTTTTTTTTTTCCGAATTGCATAAGTCTTGTTTGAAGAATCAATTTGAATTGATTCCAAGGGCATATTGTAGAATAGATATCAGTATTAGGTTCCAAAATATGCCCCGTAAAAATAATTCAACACCCATTAAGAATTCAGAAGGCTCTACTATGACTCATGAAGATGAAGAATTGCAACATGATCTATCAAAATTACAAGAGCAAGTGCACCAAATTTCGCTCTCGCAAAGAGCAACAAAAAATGAAATGGAAGTTTTGAAGAAAGGCGTGGAAGCTAAGATGGATGGCATGGGAGCTAGCATGGAAGCTAAGATGGATGAAATGAAAGACAACATGAAAAACATGAAAAATGATCTAAAAGAAGACATGGAAGGTTTGACAAAGTTGATATAATAAATGTTTCATAATGGTGAAAAGATAGTAGAAGAAACTCATGATGACAACAAAATAAATGTTCATTGTGATTTCATAAACTCTAATGTTGGCAGGAAGAACCGCCATATTCCAAAAATGGAGATGAGGAAGTTTGATGGAAAGGATCCTGTAACATGGATACTACAGATGGACAAATACTTTGATTTCCATAACGTGAAAAACACACAAAAGGTATGCATTGCAACTTTACATTTAGAAAAAATACATTTTTATGGTATCGATAGATTTTCTCCCGTAAAAAAGCTATCACTTGGTCAATTTTTACGGAGGAAATGATAGCACATTATGAGGATACAAAGAGCAACACCTTCTTTAGCTAATTGATAAATCTCAAACAAAAGGGCTTAGTGGTGGAGCACATTGAGGACTTCCAAAAATTGAATATAAGGGTAATTGATATTCCAGAGGAACGCAGGATTGATCTTTTGATACGCAGTTTAAAGGATAACATCCAACATGAAGTTCGCGTTTTGTAACCTAATTCATTGGAGAAGGCATTCAGGTTGGAAAGAAAAATTGAATGTAAAATTATGGCGACAAGGAAGCCTACCACTCTCTTCTATAAAGAAGGAAGTGTTGCTACGCCTAGATTTCCACAACCTACAAGGTTGACACCACAAAAATTGGAAGAAAAAAGAGCAAAAGGGCTTTGCTACAGTTGTGATGGCAAATGCACTAAAGTTCATAAGTGTGCTGAGAAGAAATTATTTTACATAGATTGTGAAGAGGAAGAAGAAAATGAATAAGAAGAGGATATACACCAGGAACCATCCATAGAAGGGGAAGAAATGAATCTGACCATTTCATGTAATGCACTGGAAAGAATTACCACTCCTCAAAATCTCAAGATAGAAGGACATATCAAGAAGACAAAGGTGATAGTGTTGATTGATTCAGGTAGCACCCAAAATTTTATTCAGTGTAAGGTAGTCAAGGAAATAAATTGTTTCCTATATCCAGCACCAGAATGTCAAGTGATGGTTGCAAATGGAGGAACTATAAATTTCTCTGGAAAATACCATAATATCAAGCTAACCATGTGGGAATATGTATTGACTAGTCCAATGCTTTCCATTCCTATGGGAGGTGCTGATGTTGTACTAGGAGTACAATGGTTACAATCTTTGGGGACGGTAACTTTTAATTTTCAAGAAATTTTCTTGAAATTTTTTTCAGAAGGAAAGGAAGTCAAATTATGGGGTATTGCAGGGAAGCCAAGAAATATAATAAGCTCTAATGTCATGACAAATCTTCTAAAGAAACAACAACGAGGCATAATTTCACAATTATGCTCACTATAAGTTCCAACATAAAAATCATCTATTTCTACAGATCTCCAACAAGTCTTGGACAATCATTCCAAGGTGTTTGAAACTCCCAAAGGACTCCCACCTATTTTTGATCATGATCATGCTATTCATTTGATTCCAGGAAGTGTTCCTCCAAACATCAGGCCTTATAGATATCCTTACGTCCAAAAGAGCGAAATTGAACGTATGATTGCGGAAATGTTAGAGGCGGGTATAATTCAACCTAGTCAAAGTTCTTTCTCTGCTCCTGTAGTATTGGTACACAAGAAGGATGGATCATGGCAAATGTGTCTAGATTATAGGGAGCTCAATAAGCTCACCATTAAAGATAAATTTCCCATTCCTGTGATTGATGAATTATTGGATGAATTACATGGAGCAATTTATTTTACCAAATTGGATCTTCATTCAGGATATCATCAAAGTAAAATGAAGACTGAAGATTTTCCAAAAATAGCATTTCGAACTCATAAGGGTCATTATGAATTTTTGGTCATGCCTTTTGGCCTTACCAATGCACCTTCTACATTTCAAGGGTTGATGAATTCCATTTTCAAACCCTTCCTTAGAAAATTTATGCTAGTATTTTTTGATGATATACTAATCTATAGCAGGTCTTGGAAGGATCATGTTCAACATGTTGACAAGGTGCTCAAACTATTGCAGGAGAAACAATTATATGCAAAAACATCCAATTGTTTCTTTGGAGTACAAGAGGTGGAATATATGGGTCATATTGTATCTCACGAGGGTGTTAAAGTAGACCCTAACAAAATTAAAGCCATTAAGGAATGGAAAGTCCCCACAACCATAAAGCAGTTGCGAGGATTTCTCGGGTTAACAGGGTATTATCGCATGTTTGTTAAGAATTATGGGAGAATAGTAGCACCTCTAACAACATTATTGAAGAAAGATGCATTTTCATGGACTCCTGAAGCAACTAAGGCCTTTGAACATCTTAAAGAGGCAATGTGCCTAGCACCGGTCTTAGCTATGCCATACTTCACAAAAACCTTTATTGTGGAATGTGATGCCTCAGGAAATGGAATTGGTGCAGTTTTAATGCAGGAAGGAAGACCCATTGCTTTTGAAAGTCGTCCAATCAAAGGAAAGTATTTACAAAAACCTATTTATGAAAAGGAAATGTTAGCAATACTGCATGCACTAAAGAAATGGCGAACTTACCTAATGGGAAGACACTTCAAGGTAAAAACTGATCATGATAGTCTTAAACACTTTTTGAAACAAAGACTATCTTCAGAAGAGCAGCAAAAATGGGTCACAAAGATGTTGGGTTATGACTTTGAAATAATCTACAAAAAAGGAAAGCTTAATGTTGTTGCGGATGCACTCTCAAGAAAGAATGAAGAGGTGGAAGCATTGCTTTGTGCCATTTCTATTATCCAACCAGATTGGATAAAGGAAGCAAGAGATGAATGGAAGAAGGAAAAAGATGTATGGACACTCATTCAAAAGTTGCAGCAAGATCCTAGTACATCTGATACATTTAGTTGGAAAAATGATTCCTTATCGTACAAAGATCACTTATATCTTTGTAAGAATTCCCAACTAAAACAAAAGATTCTTTTTGAATTGCACACTTCTCCTTTAGGAGGACGCTCATGATTTCTAAAAACTTACCACAGGGTGAAGAAAGAATTTTTTTGGGATGGCCTTAAATCTGATATTAAAAAGTTTGTGGTGGAATTTTTGGTTTTCCAACAGAATAAAGTCGAGAGAATTAAGACCCCGGGACTTCTACAACCTTTATCCATTCCAAGTCAACGTTGGGAGGAGATTTCAATGGATTGTATCACAGGTTTACCTATGTCCGAAGGAAAGAGTGTCATCATGGTGGTAGTTGATAGACTTACCAAGTATGCACACTTTTGTGCATTATCTCACCCATTTAAAGAAATTACAATTGCTACTACATTTATGGACACAATTCAAAAGCTACATGGAAGCCCAAGGGTTATTCTGAGCGACAAAGATCCCATTTTTACTGGAAATTTTTCAACAGAGTTATTTTCTTGTTTGGGTACTCAATTAGCTCATAGCTCATCTTATCATCCTCGATCTGATGGTCAAACTAAGATACTAAATAAATTTTTGGAAGGATATCTTCATTGTTTTGTATTTGATAAAAAAACATAATGGGTCAAGTGGTTACCTCTCGCTGAATGGTGGTATGACACTTCCTTCCATACTACAGCAAAAATGATCACATTTATGGCACTTTATGGATATCATCCACTATCCTTCACATCATATTTAAGGGAAAATTCAAAGGTTCAAGTAGTGGAATATCACATTGAGAATCAACAAGAAGTTCTCCAACTCTTAAAGGATAACCTAAATTTGGCACAAAACCGAATGAAACAATAGGCATATCAACATCACAGCGAGAGAAGTTTTGATGTAGGAGATTTGGTATTTTTACGGCTACAACCATACAAACAAATGTCGCTCAAGCAATCCAGTAAGGATAATAAATTATCTCCAAATTATTATGGTCCTTACATGGTGTTGCAAAATATTGGTACTATGGCATACAAATTGGAGCTTTCTGCTTCTTCGCGAGTGCATCCAGTTTTCCATGTTTCATGCTTAAAGAACGCTATAGGTGAAAATATTCCAGTTCAAACAATATTTCTAGAACTTGATAAGGAAGGAAAAATTATATTGGAACCTGAAGCGGTCACAGAAACAAGAACTCGATAGCTACAGAATCGATTAATTTCAGAGTATCTCATCAAGTGGAAGAACTTACCCATTGAAGATTCTACATGGCAGTATGAGAATTTTATACAAAAGCACCCAGAGCAATTCAAGCGTTGATGAAAACACTTTTTGGAAGGAGAGGGGCATGTTAGGTCCCTATATTACTAGTATAGTCCCTTATTGTTGTCAGTGTAACCCCCTTATTGTTATTATTGTACCCTTGTAACCCCCATATTGTTATTATAGTGCCCTTAAATTATTATTGTTAGGTTGGCTACAATCACATTGTGGCCCCACTAGGATTACGTTATGGCCCTATGGACTCCTATATATAGAAAGGAGGTTTTTTAAATTGTTTCATCCAAGAATTGCTCATTTATGTGATGTATTGGAGGTTGCCCCCTCGAAGTGGCTTATTTCTAAGGCATTGATATCTCTTTTCTTCTATTTTTGGAGATGGTTACACAACACAATTTTTGTCCCCCCTTTCAATATTTTGTCTTCTAAAGTTTCTTTAAGTTCATCACTGAGCTTATATAGGTTTTTATGGCACTCCACTAACCCCTAGTGTAACCCTAGAGCCCTCTAAATTTTATGTCAAGCCTATACTCTCTATCTTCTTAATCTCCATAGCATGTCATTGAGATTTTATACTACACCATAAAATCTATATGACCCTCATTATAGTGTTATAATACATTTTTTCTCTCTATTGATTGCCTGCTTAGCTATATTTTTCTACCATAGCACACGAGTAACCTTTTAAGGGGTACTATAGGAAAGCACCAAGACTAAATGGCGTTTCATACTATTCTTAAATATCAAGTATGCATTTAAAAGTTAACTTGAAGCTTTTATGAAGTCCTGAAATCCTTTTCATTACTTTTCTTAAGTCACTTTGAGTGAACAAAAAGTGTAAATTAAAGTTGAATTATTTTATGAAACCATCTCTAAAAATAAAATAAAATATAGATCAACGCCTTATAAATCATCCACTTTGAGGGGGAAACATCATTTTCATTACATAAATGAAAAATTATTGGATGACAGAAATGACGAAACCTCCTTTCTATATATAGGAGTCCATGGGGTCACATTATAATCCTAGCCGACCTAACAATAATAATGTAAGGGCACAAAAATGACAATAGTGGGTTACTCTGGGGCATAATAATAACAATATGGGGACTAGAAGGCTACAAAAATAACAATAAGGGGGCTACACTAACAACAATAAGGTACTACACTAGTAATATAGGGCCCTAACATGCCCCTCTCCTTTAAAAAAGTGTTGTCCTCAATGCTTGAGTAGTTCTGGATGCTTCTGTATAAAATTATCATCCTCCCATGTGGAATATTTAGTGGGTAAGTTCTTCCACTTTGTGAGATACTCTCAAATTGAATGATTTCATAGTTTTAGAGTTCTTGTTTCCATGACTACTTCAGGTTCCAATATGATTTTTCCTTCCTCATCAAGTTCTGGCAATATTTTTTGAACCATAATTTTGTCACCTATGACCTTATTTAAGCATGAAACATGGAAAACAATTATGAAACCAAATCCAAAAATATAATAAAAGAGAGATCAATTCCTTAGAAATCAACCACTTCAAGGGGGAAACCTCCAATACATTACATAAACGAAAAATTCCTGGATGATAGAAATGACCAAAACCTTCTTCTATATATAGGAGACCATGGGCCCAAAATATAATCCTAGCCGACCTAAAATTAGCAATGTAAGGGCACAATAATAACAATATTGGGGTTATAGGGGTACAACGATAACAATAAGGGGGCTACACTAACAAAAATAAGGGACTAACCAAGTAATATAGGGACCATACATGCCCCTCTCTTTAAAAAACGTGTTGTCCTCAATGCTTGAGTAGCTTTGGGTGCTTATGTATAAAATTCTCATCCTCCCATGTAGAATCATTAGTGGGTAAGTTCTTCCACTTGATGAGATACTCTGAAATTGATCGATTTCGTATCTATTTAGTTTTTGTTTCCGTGACCGCTTCAGGTTTCAATATGATTTTTCCTTCCTCATAAAGTTCTGGAATTTTTTTTTGAACTCAAATATTTTATCCTATAACCTTCTTTAAGCATGAAACATGGAAAACTCGATGCACTCGCAAAGAAGCAGGAAGCTCCAATTTGTATGCCATAGTACCAATAATTTGCAACACCTTGTAAGGACCATAGTACTTTGGCGATAATTTATCATCCTTCTTAGATTTCTTGAGGGACATTTTTTTGTATCGTTGTAGCCATAAAAATACCCAGTCTCCTACATCAAAACTTCTCTCGCTACGATGTTGACCTCCCTGTTGTTTCATTCGATTTCATGCCAAATTTAGGTTATCCTTTAAGAGTTTGAGAGCTTCTTGTTCATGCTCGATGTGATCTTCCACTGCTTGAACCTTATAATTTTATCTTAAATATGATGTGATGGACAGTGGATGATATCCATAAAGTGCCATAAATGGGGTCATTTTTGCTGCAGTATGGAAGGAAGTATTATACCACCATTAAGTGAGAGGTAACCACTTGACCCATTGTGTTTGTTTATCAGATATAAAACAACAAATATATCCTTCCAAACATTTATTCACTATCTCAGTTTGACCATCGGATTGAGGATGATAGGATGAGCTATGAGCTAATTGAGTACCCAAACAAGAAATTAACTTCATCCAAAAATTTCCAGAAAAAATGGGATCTCTGTCGCTCACAATAACCTTTGGGTTTCCATGTAGCTTTTGAATTGTGTCCATAAATGTAGTAGCAATTTTGCTTGCTTTAAATGGGTGAGATAATTCACAAAAGTGTGCATACTTGGTAATTCTATCAACAACCACCATGATGAAACTCTTTCCTTTGGACTTAGGTAAACCTCTGTTAAAATTCATTGAAATATCCTCCCAACGTTCACTTGGAATGGATAAAGGTTGTAGAATACTTGGGGTCTTGATTGTCTCAACTTTATTTTGCTGGAAAACATAACAGTCTGCCACAAACTATGTAATATCAAATTTAAGGCTATCCCAAACAAATTATTTCTTCACCCTGTGGTAAGTTTTTAAAAATCCCGAGTGTCCTCCTAAAGGGGAAGTGTGCAATTCCAAAAAACTCTTTTTCTTTAGTTTGAAATTCTTACAAAGATGTAAGCGATCTTTGTACCATAAGGAATCATTTTTCCAAATAAATGTATCAGATGTACTAGGATCTTGCTACAGCTTTTGAATGAGTGTGCACACTTCTTTTTCCCTCTTCCATTCATCCCTTGCTTCATTTATCCAATTTGGTTCGATAATAGAAATGGCACAAAGAAATGCTTCCACCTCTTCATGCTTTCTTGAGAGTGCATCTACAACAACATTTAGCTTCCCCTTTTGTAGATTATTTCAAAGTCATAACCCAAAATCTTTGTGACCCATTTTTGCTGCTCTTCTGAAGATAGTCTTTGTTCCAAAAAGTGTTTAAGACTATCATGATCAATTTTTACCTTGAAGTGTCTTCCCATTAGGTAAGGTTGTCATTTCTTTAGTTCAAGTAGTATTTCTAACATTTCCTTCTCATAAATATATTTTTGTAAATACTTTATTTTGATTGGATGACTTTCAAAAGAAATGGGTCTTCCTTGTTGCATTAAAACAACACCAATTCCATTTCCTGAGGCATCACATTCCACAATAAAGGTTTTTGTGAAGTCTGGCGTAGCTAAGACCAGTGTTAGGCACATTGCCTCTTTAAGATGTTAAAAGGCCTTAGTTGCTTCAGGAGTCCATGAAAATTCTTCTTTCTTCAATAATGTTGTTAGAGGAGTTGCTATTCTCCCATAATTCTTAACAAACTTGCAATAATACCTTGTTCAACCAAGAAATCCTCGCAACTGCCTTATGGTTGTGGGGACTTTCCATTCCTTAATGGATTTAATTTTGTTAGGGTCTACCTTAACACCCTCGTGAGATACAATAGGACCCAGATATTCCACCTATTGTACTCCAAAGAAACATTTGGATGATTTTACATATAATTGTTTCTCCTCCAATAGTTTTAGCACCTTGTCTACATGTTGAACATGATCCTTCTAAGACCTGCTGTAGATTAGTATATCATCAAAAAATACTAGCAAAAAATTTCTAAGGAAGGGTTTGAAAATGGAATTCATCAAACCTTGTAATGTAGAAGGTGTGTTGGTAAGGCCAAAAGGCGTGACCAAAAATTCATAATGCCCCTCATGAGTTTGAAATGTTGTTTTCAGAATATCTTCAGCATTTATTCTAATTTGATGATATCTTGAATGAAGATCCAACTTGGTAAAATAAATTTCTCCTTGTAATTCATCCAATAATTCATCAATCACAAGAATGGGAAATTTATTTTTAATGGTGAGCTTATTGAGATCCCTAGAATCGGGACACATGCACCATGATCCATCCTTATTTTGCACCAATACTACTGGAGTAGAGAAAGAACTTTGACTAGGTTGAACTTTACCAGCCTCTAACATTTCTGCAATCATACATTCAATTTCTCTCTTTTGGACATAAGGATATCTATAAGGCCTGATGTTTGTAGGAACACCTCCTGGAATCAAATGAATAACATGATCATGATCATGAATAGGTGGGAGTCCTTGGGAGTTTCAAACACCTTGGAATGATTTTCCAAGACTTTTTGGAGATCTGCAGAAATAGATGATTTTGATGTTGGAACTTCTAGTGAGCATAATTGTGTAATTATGCCTCGTTGTTATTTCGTCAGAAGCTTTGTCATGACATTAGAGATTATTATCTTTCCTTAATTCCCTATGATACCACGTAATTCGACTTCCTTTCCTTCTGAAAAAAATTCAAGAAAAGTTCTTGAAAATTAAAAACTACCATCCGTAAAGATTGTAACCATTTTACTCCTAGTACAACATTAACATCTCCCATAGCAATGGAAAACATTGGACTATTTAATCAATATCGCCCAATGGTTAGCTTGATATTATGGAATTTTCCAGAGTAATTTATAGTTCCTCCATTTTCAACCATCACTTGACATTCTGGTGCTGGGTATAGGAAACAATTCAATTCGTTGGCTACCTTACAATGAATAAAATTATGGGTACTACCTAAATCAATCAACACTATTACCTTTTTCTTCTTGATATGTCCTTCTATCTTGAGAGTTTGAGGAGTGGTAATTCCTGCCAATGCATTACATGATATGGTTAGACTCATTTATTCCTCTTATAGGGTTGGTTCCTAGTGTATATCCTCTTCTTTTGAAGATTCTTGTTCATTTTATCCTTCCTCTTCACAATCTATGTAAAATGATTTCTTCTCAGCACACTTATGACCTTTAGTGTATTTTCTATCAAAACTGTAGCAAAGCCCTTCTGCTCCTTTTCCTTCCAATTTTTGTGGTGTCAACCTTGTAGGTTATGGAAATCTAGGAGCAGCAACACTTCCATCTTTATATATGTGAGTGGTAGGCTTCCTTGTTGCCATAATTTTACATTCAATTTTTCTTGCCAACCCGAATGCCTTTTCCAATGAATCATATTCCCAAACGTGAACTTCATGTTGGATTTTATCCTTTAAAGTCCCTATGAAGGCATCAATCATGTGTTCCTCTGGCATATCAGTTACCCTTATATTCAACTTTTGGAAGTCCTCAATGTGCTCCACCACTAAACCCTTTTGTTCGAGATTTATCAATTGGCTAAAGAAGGTGTTGCTTTTTGTATCCTCATAATGTGCTATCATTTCCTCTGTAAAAATTGAGCCAGTGACAATTTTTTTGTGGGAGAAAAGCCATTGATACCATAAAAATGTAATTTGTTCTAAATGTAAAGTTGAAATGTGTACCTTTTGTGTGTTTTTCACATTATTGAGATCAAAATATTGCTCCATCTATAGTATCCATGTTATAGGATACTTTCCATCAAAATTCCAGATATCCATATTTGGAATATGGTGGGAGTTTATGAAATCACGATTAATATTTATTTTATTCTCATCATGACTTTCCTCCACTGTCTTTTCGCCATTAGGAAACATTTCTTGAATCAAATTTTCCAAAGCTTCAATGTCTACTTTTATATCATTCTTCATGTTTTCCATTTTTTCATCGATCTTAGGTTCCATGTCATCCATCTTAGTTTCCATGCCCACTTCCATACCTTCCATCTTAGATTCCAAACAATTCATCTTAGCTTACATTCCTTTCTTCAAACCATCCACCTTAGTTTCCATGCCTTTCTTCAAAACTTACATTTCATTTTTTGTTTCTCTTTGCGATAGCGAAATTTGGTGCACTTTCTCTTTTAATTTTGATACCTCATGTTGTGTTTCTTCATCCTAATGAGTCATAGTAGAGCCTTTTGAAGGCTTAGTGGGTGTTGAATTCTTTTTAGGGGGAATCTTAGAACCAAATATTGATATCGATTCTTCAATATGCACTTGGAATAAATTCAAACTAACTTTCTTTTTTCAAAGGAGACTTATGTAATTCGAAAAAAAACACACCTTTTTCTTAGTTTTGAGGAGTTCGATATTGAAGCTGAATTATATTTGTGATTTTGGATCTTCAATATATGAAATTTTACCCTGAAGTAGCCCTCTGAATCATCTTTCAAATTCCATAGGACTGACCTAATTTGGATTCTTCAAGGCAAAGTTATGAAAAATCTCCCGCGATGAGCTAATTATGGACTAGTTCAGTAGAGCGAACTTGTACGACTTGCCACATGTAACTATTTCCTCCATCTCTGAAAGTGATATAATAAAAAATAATGCCCGTGTAATTGTATGGAATTTTTACATAATCTCAATCTGGTGCTCAGAGAGAGAGTTATGACATTTTTCCCATGGTCACCTCTTTGAGATGAAATTAGGGAGCCTGAAAAAATCCTAACTTCCACAGATCATATCTCCAAAAATATTGCGAACCAAGATCTCAAATTTTCACACGTGGTTCTTTGTGATTTCAGCTTTGCTTTGTGAAAATTTCAGCGTCTGAAACCTCATAGAAAAATATTTATAGAAAAAATTTTGCGATCACCTATTTAGGTTGAATTCAGGAGCCGGAAAAAATCCCTAACTTCCATAGATCATATCTCCGAAAATATTTTGAACCAACCTCTGACATTTTATGAAAATGTTCCTCAGGATTTTGGCTTCACACTCTAATAATTTATCTTTTGAAAATTCATAGAAAAAAATGTATAGCGAAAATGCCATGATGACTTGTTTGGAGCAGCAAAACCCTAGAATCCAAAGTTGTGATACCAAATGTTATGAAACCAACTCCAAAAATAGAATAAAAGAGAGATCAATGCCTTAGAAATTATCCACTTTGAGGGGGAATCCTCCAATACATTACATGAATGAGCAATTCCTGAATAATACAAATGACCAAAACCTCCTTCTATATATAGGAGTCCATGGGCCCACAATACAATCCTAGCCAACCTAACAATAACAATGTAAGGGCACAATAATAACAATATTGCGGTTACAGGGGTACAAAAATCACAATAAGGGGCCTACGCTAAAAAAATTAAGGGACTAAACTAGTAATATAGGGACCTAACAAAAACCGGTTGCACTCAGGAAGATGCAGGAATATCCAGTTCGTATGCCATAGTACCAATATTTTGCAACACCTTGTAAGGACCATAATACTTTGGCAATAATTTATTATCGTTATTAGATTTCTTGAGGGAAATTTGTTTGTATGGTTGTATTCATAAAAGTACCTAGTCACCTACATCAAAACTTATCTCGCTACGATGTTGATTTAACTGTTGTTTCATTCGATATTGTGCCAAATTTATGCTATCCTTTAAGAGTTGGTGAACTTGTTGTTGATGCTCGATGTGATATTCCACTACATGAACCTTATAATTTTCTCTTAAAGATGATGTGATGGACAACGGAATATATCTATAAAGTGCTATAAATGGGGTAATTTTTACCGTAGTGTGGAAGGACGTGTTATAGCACCATTTAGTGAGAGGTAACCAATTGACCCATTATGTTTTTTTATCACATACGACGCAACGAAGGTATCCTTAAAAAAAATTTCACTATCTCAATTTTCCCATTGGATTGAGGATGATATGATGAGCTATGACCTATTTGAGTACAAAAATAAGAAAATAATTCCATCCAAAAATTTCCAGTCAAAATGGGATCTCTATCGCCTACAATAATCTTTGAGTTTCCACGTAGCGTTTGAATTATTTGCGTAAATGCAGTAGCAACTGTAATTTCTTTAAATGGATGAGATAATGCTGAAAAGTGTGCATACTTGGTAACTCTATCAAATACCACCATGATGACACTCTTTCCTTCTAACTTAGGTAAACTTATGATAAATCCATTGAATCATCCTCCCAATATTGATTTGGAATGGATAAAGGTTATAGAAAACTTGAGGTCTTAATTTTACCAACCTTACTTTGTTGGAAAACCAAACCTTCTGTCACCAACTTTTGAATATCAGATTGAAGGCCATCCAAAAAAAAAAATTTCTTCACCCTGTGCTAAGTTTTTTTAAATCCTGAGTGTCCCCTGAAGGGAGAGTTGTGCAATTCCAAAAAATATTTTGTTTTAGTTGGGAATTCTTACAAAGATATAAGTGATCTTTGTACCATAAGGAATCATTTTTCGAACTAAATGTATCAGATGTACTGGGATCTTATTGCAACTTTTGAATGACTGTCCAAACTTCTTCATCATTCTTCCATTTCTCCCTTGCTTCGGTTATCCAATGTTGTTGGATAATAGAAATGGCACAAAACAATTCTTTGATATCCTCATACTTTCTTGACAGTGCATCTGCAACAACATTTAGATGATTTCGAAGTCATAACCCAACATCTTTGTGACCCATTTTTTCTTCTCCTCTGAAGATATTATTTGCTCCAAAAAATATTTAAGACTATATTGATCCATTTTTATCTTGAAGTGTCTTCCCATTACATAAGGGCGTCATTTCTTTAGTGCATGTAGTATTACCAACATTTCCTTCTCATAAGTACCTTTCTGTAAATAATTTCCATTACTTTGGTGACTTTAAAAAGTAATGGGTCTTCCTTCTTGCATTAAAACAACACCAATTCCATTTCCTGAGGCATCACATTCCACAATAAATGTTTTCAAACACCTTGGAATGATTGTCCAAGACTTTTTGGAGATCTGAAGAAATACATGATTTTGATGTGGGGACTTCTAGTGTGCATAATTGTGCAATGTCACCTTGTTGTTATTTATTTAGAATATTTGTCATGAAATTATAGCTTATTATATTTCTTGGATTCCTTGTGATACCTCGTAATTCAAATTCTTTTTCTTCCAAAAAAAATTCAAGAAAATTTCTTGAAAATTAAAATCTATTGTCCCCAAATATTGTAACCATTGTATTCCTAGTACAACATCAACACCACCCACCAGAATATAAAGCATTTGACTATTTAATGGATACTACCCCATGGTTAGCTTGATATTATAGCACATTCCAGAGAAATATATAGTTCCTTCATTTTCCACCATCACTTGGAATTCTAACACTTGGTATAAGAGCCAATTCAATTCTTCACTACCTTATAGTGAAGACAATTATGGGTTGTACCCGCATCAATAAGCACTATTGCATTTTTCTTCTTGATATTTACTTTTATGTTGAGAGTTTGAGGAGTGGTAGCTCCTTCCAATGCATTACAGGATATGGTCGGATTCGTTTATTATTCCTCTAGGGTTGGTCCCTGGTGTATATCCTATTCTTTTGAATTTTATTTTTATTTTTCTTCCTCCTCACAATCTATGTAAAATAAATTCTTATCAACACACTTATGACCCTTAGTGTATTTTAATTTTAGAGTATCTCATCAAGTGGAAGAACTTACCCACTGAATATTATACATGGGAGGATGAGAATTTTATACAGAAGCACCCAGAGCTACTCAAACGTTGAGGACAACACGTTTTTGAAGGAGAGGGCCATGTTAGGTCCATATATTACTAGTATAGTCCCTTATTTTTGCTAGTGTAACCCCCTTTTTGTTATTATTATACCCTTGTAACCCCCATATTTTTATTATTGTGCCCTTAAATTATTATTATTAGGTTGACTAGGATTACATTGTGGCCCCATGGACTCCTATATATAGAAAGGAGGTTTTGTAATTTGTATCATCCAAGAATAGTTCATTCATGTAATGTATAGGAGGTTTCCCCTTCAAGGTGGTTTATTTATAAGGTGTTAATATCTCTCTTCTTCTAATTTTGGAGATAGTTTCACAACATTTGGTACCATAGCTTTGGATTCTAGGGTTTCGCTGCTCGAAACAGGTCATTGTTGCATTTTAGCTATAAATTTTGTTCTACGAAGGTTCAAAAGCTGAAATTTTTAGAGTGTGAAGCCAAAATCATGAGGATCATCGCCACATAATTTTAGAACTTGGTTCACAATAGTTTTGGAGATATGATCTGTGGAATTTAGGGCATTTTGAAGGCTCCTGAATTTCACTTAAAAGGGTCATCGCAAATTTTATCTATAAAGTTTATTCTATGAAGGTTCAGAAGCTGAAATTTTTAGAATGCTAAGCCAACATTGTCAGAAATATTGTAGAAATATTTCAGAGCTTGTTTCACAATATGTTCAGATATATGATCTGTGGAAGTTAGGTCTTGTTCACGCTCCCGAATTTCATCTCAAAGAGATGATCATGGGAAAATATTCATAACTCTCTCTATGAGCATCGAATTGGAATTCTATAAAATGTGACTATAATTACATAGACTGTAGTTTCCTGTCTATAAATTTTAGAGCCAAAGGAGCAAACAATGACACGTGCCAAGCCGTACAATTTTTCTCTACTAAAATAGTCCATATGTAGGTCATTGTGAGAGATTGGACATAACTTTGCCTTGACGAATCAAAATCAAGTTAGACCTATGGAATTTGAAAGAGGCTTCATGGGACTACTATAGGGCTAAATTTCAGATATTGAGGATCTGCAAGTATAGAGATAAGTCAATTTCAATATCAAGCTCCTCAAAAGAAAGTAGAAGGTGTGTATTTTTTTCTCCAAATTGCATAAGTATTGCTTGAAAAATCAAGTTGAATTGATTCCAAGGGCATATTGTAGAATAGATATCAGTATTGGATTCTAAAATGGCCCCTAAAAATAATTCAACAACCATTAAGCCTTTAGAAGGCTCTACTATGACTCATGAAGATGAAGAATGGCAACATGACATATCAAAATTACAAGAGCAAGTGCAACAAATTTTTCTCTCGCAAAGAGCAACAAAAATTGAGATGGAAGTTTTGAAGAAAGGCATGGAAAGTAAGATGGATGGTTTGAAGAAAGGCATGCAATATAATATGGATGGTTTTAAAAATGGCATCGAAGCTAATATGGATGGCATGGAAGCTTTCATGGAATCTAATATGGATGACATGGAAGCTAAGATGGAAAAAATGAATAATGATCTAAAAGCAGACATGGAAGGTTTGACAAATTTGATACAAGAAATGTTTCCTAATGGTGAAAATATAGTAGTGGAAGCTCATGATTAGAACAAAATAGATGTTAATCGTGATTTCATAAACTCTAATGTTGGAGGGAAGAACCACCATATTCCAAAAGTGGATATGAGGAAGTTTGATGGAAAGGATCCTGTAACATGGATACTACATATGTAGCAATATTTTGATCTCAATAATGTGAAAAATACATAAAAGGTATGCATTACATCTTTACATTTAGAACAATATACATTTGTATGGTATCGATGGCTTTGCTCCCGTAAAACATTTTTCACTTGGTCAATTTTGACGGAGGAAATGATAGTACATTATGAGGATACAAAGAGCAACACTTTCTTTAGCCAATTCATAAATCTCAAACAAAAGTGTTCATTGGCGGAGCACATTGAGGACATCCAAAAATTGAATATAAGGGTAACTAATATTCCAGAGGAACATAGGATTGATCTCTTCATAAGTACTTTAAAGGATAACATCCAACATGAAGTTCACATTTTAAAACCTGATTCATTGGAGAAGGCATTCAGGTTGGCAAGAAAAACTGAATGTAAAATTATGGCGACAAGGAAGCCTACCACTCACTTCTATAAAGATGGAAGTGTTGCTACTCCTAGATTTCCACAACCTACAAGGTTGACACCACAAAAATTGGAAGAAAAATTAGCAAAAGGGATTTGCTATAGTTGTGATAGAAAATACACCAAAGGTCATAAGTGTGCTGAGAAGAAATTGTTTTACATAGATTGTGAAGAGGAAGAAGAAAATGAACAATTATCTTCAAAAGAAGAGGACATACAGGAGGAACCAGCCCTAGAAGAGGAAGAAACGAGTCTGAACATATCATGTAATGTGTTGGCAGGAAATACCACTCCTCAAACTCTTGATATAGAAGGACATATCAAGAAGAAAAAGGTAATAGTGTTGATTGATTCAGGTAGTAGCCATAATTTTATTCATTGTAAGGTAGCCAACGAATTGAATTTTTTCCTACACCCTACACCATAATGTCAAGTGATGGTTGCAAATTAAGGAACTATAAATTTCTTTGGAAAATTCCATAATATCAAGCTAACCATGGGGGAATATGTATTGAATAGTCCAATGCTTTCCATTCCTATGGGAGGTACTGATGTTGTACTGGGAGTACAATTGTTATAATATTTGGGGACGGAAGATTTTAATTTTCAAGAACTTTTCTTGAAATTATTTTCACAAGGAAAGGAAGTCGAATTAAGAGGTATTGCAGGGAAGACAGAAAAGATAATAAGCTCTAATGTCATGACAAATATTCTAAAGAAATAACAATGAGGCGTAATTGCACAATTATGCTCACTTGAAGTTCCAACATCAAAATCATCTATTTCTACAAATCTCCAAAAATTCTTCGACAATCATTCCAAGGTGTTTGAAACTCCCAAAGGACTCCCACCTATTCATGATCATGATCATTCTATTCATTTGATTCCAGAAAGTGTTCCTCAAAACATCATGTCTTATAGATATCCTTATGTCGAAAAGAGAGAAATTGAACGTATGATTGCAAAAAATTTAGAAGTGGGTATAATTCAACCTAGTCAAAGTTCTTTCTATGCTCCTATAGTATTGGTACACAAGAAGGATGGATCATAGCACATGTGTCTAGATTATAGGGAGCTCAATAAGCTCACCATAAAAGATAAATTTCCCATTCCTATGATTGATGAATTATTGGATTAATTACATGGAGCAATTTATTTCACCAATTTGGATCTTCGTTTAGGATATCATCAAATTATAATGAAGACTGAAGATATTCCGAAAATAGCATTTCGAACTCATGAGGGTCATTATGAATTTTTGGTCATGCCTTTTGGCTTACCAATTCACCTTCTACATTTCAAGGGTTGATGAATTCCATTTTCAAACCCTTCCTTAGAAAATTTGTGCTAGTATTTTTTCATGATATACTAATCTACAGCAGGTCTTGGAAGGATCATGTTGAACATGTTGACAGGGTGCTCAAACTATTGCAGGAGAAACAATTATATGCAAAAAACATCCAAATGTTTCTTTGGAGTACAAGAGGTGGAATATCTGGGTCATATTGTATCTCACGAGGGTGTTAAGGTAGACCCTAAAAAAATTAAAGCCATTAAGGAATGGAAATTCCCCACAACCATAAAGAAGTTACGAGGATTTATTGGTTTAACAGGGTATTATCACAAGTTTGTTAAGAATTATGGGAGAATAGAATCACCTCTAACAACATCATGGACTCTTGAAGCAGCTAAGGCCTTTGAACATTTTAAAGAGGCAATGTGCCTAGCACTGGTCTTATGTACACCATACTTCACAAAAACCTTTATTGTGGAATATGATGTCTCAGGAAATGGAATTGGTGTTTTTTTAATGCAAGAACGAAGACCCATTTATTTTGAAAGTCATCCAATCAAAGGAAAGTATTTACAAAAACCTATTTATGAGAAGGAAATGTTAGCAATATTGCCTGCACTTAAGAAATGTCAAACTTACCTAATGGGAATATTATTTAAGGTAAAAACTGATCATGATAGTCTTAAACACATTTTGGAACAAATACTGTCTTCAGAAGAGCAGGAAAAATGGATCACAAATATGTTGGGTTATGAATTTGAAATGATCTACAAAAAAGGGAAGCTAAATTTTGTTACAGATGCACTCTCAAGAAAGAATGAAAAGGTGAAAGCATTACGTTGTGCCCTTTCTATTATCCAACTATATTAGATAACCTAAGTAAGAGGTGAATGGAAGAATGATGAAGAAGTGTGGAAACTCATTGAAAAGTTGCAGCAAGATCCTAGTATATCTGATACATTTAGTTAGAAAAATGATTCCTTATGGTACAAAGATCACTTATAACTTTGTAAGAATTCCAAAATAAAATGAAATATTCTTTTGGAATTGCACACTTCTCCTTTAGGAGGACACTCAGGATTTTTAAAAACTTACCAGAGGGTGAAGAAATAATTTTTTTGGGATGGCCTTAAATCTGATATTCAAAATTTTGTGGCGGAATGTTTGGTTTTCCAGCAGAATAAATTTGAGACAATTAAGGCCGTGGGTCTTCTACAACATTTATCCATTCCAAGTCAATTTTGGGAGGTGATTTCAATGGATTTTATCAGAGGTTTACCAAAGTCCGAAGGAAATAGTGTCATCATGGTGGTAGTTGATAGACTTACCAAGTATGCACACTTTTGGGCATTATCTCATCCATTTAAATCAAGTACAGTTGCTACTACATTTATGGACATAATTCAAAAGCTAAATGGAAACCCAAGGGTTATTGTGAGTGACAAAGATCCCATTTTTACTGGAAATTTTTGGAGGGAATTATTTTCTTGTTTGGGTACTCAATTAGCTCATAGCTCATCTCATCATCCTCAATTTGATGGTCAAACTGATATAGTAAATAAATGTTTGGAAGGATATCTTCATTTTTTGTATATAATAAACAAACACAATGGGTTAAGTGGTTGCCTCTCGCTGAATGGTGGTATAACACTTCCTTCCATACTGCAGCAAAATTGACCCCATTTATGGCACTTTATGGATATAATTTTAATATTCCAAAATGGGAATGCAACAATAATTGGACACAATTTCAATTTAAATTAGCTCATAAGATGTGAAAGGAACATCTAACCAGCAAAGTAATGATCAGAAGCAAGAATATGATCCATTACATCAGGAAAAAGTGGGGAAAAGCAACAATTTATGCCCTAAAAATGTTATTTTAGGAAAATTGTGTTATAATAGGGGAAAATAATGCTTTTATCACTTATTATATGTACTTTGGGACTCAAAACCATAAAATATCCCCAAAAAATCACTTTTTCTTATTTAAACAGATGTCCCGGTCCTGGTATGGCTTAAAACGACCCAAATCCCATGACTTGACTAAATAGAAGTTTTTTGAAGCATGAACAACGTATTTTAAAAATGGTTTCTAATAAAATATGATGAAAACATCATATATGGAGTTTTATTGCTTATAAAATGAATAAAAATGGATATCTATCTCCTTTTACACATCAGAAAAATGACCCAGCAAGGATTTCATGAAAGCATAAGTACAAGATGCATGGATCTGTAGATCTGGATCTGAAAATAATGTATTATGATGAAGAAATATGTCTATATAGTTGATTAATACAAAAATCAATGATGATCTTTATTACAAGGCTTTGTGGGAGAAGGGTTGGCCCTTTTCCTGAGAAAGCAATACAAGATTGAGGGGATTGACCCTCACACTGCAACACTGCAAGAAATGATGCAGTTCCTACAAGGGAATACACTGTAGCTGATGGATGTCCTTTTTCCAAGTGCCAAGATATGAAAATCTACTCCCAAACCTTCCTTACTTATCCCCCAAAGGAAAGGAGGCTCCCTCCTTTGAAAAATGAGTGTAGGAAGTGGTATTGTGAGCCCTCACTGCAACACCCTCAAACACAACGTTATACAACTACAAAAATAATGTTGTAGCTGAAGGAGGATGCTTGGCCTCAAGCCTAGATGTGAGACAAATCACTACAGGCTCCTTTAAGAGGCCTCTCAAGAAAGAAGAGGGATTCCTAAACAGGAAATCCTTGTGCTAAGAAGCACAACAACTCTGGTAAATAGAAAGAGAATGCAGAAAAATCTAAGAAGACAAATCAAATATAATCCAAAATATGTCTTGCTATGGCTGCCTTACCGTCCTTTTATACATGTTTTAGACTTCTTTCCTTGGGCACCCCCAATTAGGGTTTCCTCCACCAAAGAATCTTCCTCCCATTATCTCTGTGTTGTCTCACAAGATGCTCTCCACCTCCTATCCCAATGTTGTTGACTTGGTCAAACTTGATCTTGTCCACATGCAAAAGTTCTTGTTCACACATAAAGGTGTGAAATCCAGCCTCTATGTTGACCCCTTTTCACATTATGAGGGATTTTATTTAGATTTTTATTATGTATGGGCCTCCTTACCTATTTATTCATCTCCTAAGTGAAATCAGAAAAATTTAATATTCCAATTTGCTGCATGAAAATTTTGGAATATTACAGTCCTCCCCTCCCAAATGTTGTTTGTCCTCAAATAACTACAAGGATAGAACAAAGAGTCTCCCTTCCTCCTAATGTAGCATCCAAATATGATGTACTCCTCCAAGGAATGGGGTGATGTCTCATCAATGAATCTCCAAATTTCCCCTCCCAAGCATGCAAGCTAACCAAATGGTTATCACCATGAATAAGTAAAGTACTCAAGGAGGAAATAAGGTGCTATCTGGAGGTCCTCTCAAGGCATGGAGTCTGAAATTTATTGGGAAACAAAATTCCCATGTGGATCCTCCATCCCCAAGAAATCATCCATACAGAATGAGTCACCTCCCAACATGGTAACTACTGAAAATCCTCCTCCACCTTGAGCTCCTGCAAAGTAGGTGGGATGAAATTTTGAAAAAATTAGCCTACCCCACGAATTCCTCCTCTCCACTTAAGATAAGTGCAGCTAATTTTCTGATCTTGGGCAGCAATAATGTTTCCCTCAAGTGGCAAGAAGGAAACTAGATCTACAAAGATCCCTTTCCCAACGTTGTGAATCAAGATGGCCCAAACCATCTCATACATGATGGATAAGAAATCACCACCATATGGCATCCCATCAATCTCATGGCCCTCCTCATATAGAAAAAAATATTTTGCTGTGGTGGCCATATCTCCTCGCCTGCTCCCCTTAGAACATGTAATGCAAAAATTGTGGAAATCCTCCTTCCCAAAGAACGCATCCACCCAGTATGTTTCTCCCCCAATCATGCTCCCCATAAAGGCAAGAACAACATCATAAAATTGGATCATTATTAGCATCAAAATGAAATAAATATTGAAGGTTTAGTGTGGTACTGGAAGGTACCAATAGTCTCCCAAGTGGTCACAACGCAGTCTTCCCCACTGCAGCTTCAAAAAATAGCATGGCAAGTTGTTTCTTGAAAAATGGCTAGTTGTGTAAGTCATCACATATACTAGCAAATAGTAAATGGTTGAATGTATCAACTGAGCATAAAAGACGTAACCAAACACTTTCCCAAATTCATACAATATATGGTTGTCTCCATCATAATAGCTAGCCAAAAATGGTCCATGGAGCCCAAAGAAAAGCTTGCCCCTTTTTGGAGCCATGCATTGCAAAGAAATGGTAAGAGAATGCAAATATTGTGTTGGACAATCAATAAATGCAAAGACAAAATTATTACCATGTAATGAAAGTAGGATGATGACAAGATCCATAAATAAGTCCTCCGTAGTGGTATGACATACTTCTTGAAGAGGAATGAACCATATGCTGCATGAAGGTTCTCCTTATTATGCTTGGAAACCCAAGTCAAGAAGAGCATACCACAGTAATATATGAATCCATCCACTACTCCATCATTCTGACCTCCTCCTTGTACACCAAGTGCATCAAATTTGAATTGATCCTGGGGACACTCCAACAATAATTCCATGCTCCAGATTGATAACATTGTTCGCCTATGAAAATAGGCTCCTGCCAACTCATAACTCCATTCTTTGACATGCTCAAGGTCAAAGACTCATCCCATAAGGCTGCCACATACTAGAAGCTTCCTCCAAAGTGGAAGTACTTCTAGATCATCTAAGTCTAATGAGTAGCCCCCTTGCACCATTATAGTACCATATCCTACTCCTGCAACATCATACAAAGTGTGAGAGAAAATCTACCCTTGCTCTCTCAAAATCCTCCAAAGAAAAAACAAAAATTGCTACCTCCTCATACCTCCATCATAAAAATCATGTGGTGAAAACACACGGATCATATCATCACAATGCATCGACACTCCTTTCTTCCCCATGATGCAAGTATCCTTCCAAGTTCCTTCCACCCACGTACCCTTGGAAAAAGGATATGTCCCATGATGGCCAAACTCCTTCAAGAGTAGGCAACGTAGCCAAGCCTCCTGTTGCTCGGTGTCAAATATTTGCAAGTATATTACTATATTCTTTCTCTCCATCCACCCCCATTCATCCAAATGTGGGTGCCTCCCATCATGATCAACCTTGGTACCCTTCCAAAGAAGACTACCCTTCTCCCAAATCGTATTTTTCTTCTTGCATTCCATGGGATGTTGGAATACAATTCCTTGGAGATCCCCTAGAAAATATCTCACACCAATTACCATCTTCAATCCATAAGGATCCAAGTGAGCTAAAGGAAAAGCCTCCTCACTGATACCTCTTGAAAACACTGTAAATCTCCTCCATGGTGTTTTGGATGTCTCATGTCCCAACTCAAGGATGAAAATATGGTTTTGCATAAAAAATTTTGGGACAAAGTTCATCCCATCCTCCAAGGATTCACACGCCAACCTCACATGTGGTGTTCAGCCCAATAGTGGCCCATTAGGATGATGTTTCATGCCTTCCTTGATCAAATGAAGGTTGCGCAACGCAGTGCAATTATGTTTTTCCAAATGATCAGTATGCAATGGTATACAATCATCCATATGATTTGTTGAAACCATATGAGATGAAAATTTAGGCATACCTTGATGAAACTTGGAATTATCTTCTATGGTTGTAAGTGCTTCTTCCTCCCATGAGTTGGCTCCTCCAACTGAAGATGTTAGGGGTTGCTCCCCCATAGTTGTGACAACGCTGGTACAAGTCTCCTCCAATGGTGGTGAGGGTTTCTTCTCCTCTAATTTTTCTTCACCAAATTTCCCAATCAACCTTTGAGTAAACTCAGCAAAAGTAACCACTCTTGCAAGGCTCAAATGATTCAAGCACCAAATATTTGCTTCACCCTCTAGGATTAGTGCTGCAATCTCTACAACCTACCTTTCTACCACCAGATGTAGTAGGAAGAATGCATGTAGTTTCCTTGCCCAAACACTTGCTGCAGATGACCCATCAAATGTAAACAATAGAAACATATTTCCCTTGATCAAGGTCTTCTTTCTTCCTCCAATTGAATGAAATGAGGGAAAGCTAGAGTCTCCTTGAAGGCTCTAGGTTGATATTTGTACTCGACAAGGTATTCACTTAGCATCATGTGATCCAAGTTTTCTCCATATTTTGGAAATTTTTCCTTCCTCTCAAAAGGAAAGGATATGTTCCAATGCTTTGGAGCTCTCTGCAACACTGGTCTCCTCTTTCGATCATAGGAAGTGCATGGTTCTTCCTCCTCTTGAAACTCTCAAGAAGTTCCACTCCTCCTTTTCTCTTATTATTGTTTAACCTCCTTGGAGAGGTTATTTCTAGATATAAAAAGTGATGAGAGTAAAGTCATCCTCTTCATCATTCTGTCCTTTCTCTTTCTCTTATAGGATTTTGGCTTGAAGCCCACAAGCTGAGCCAAAGATCTTGCTCTGACACCATTGTAATATTCCAAAATCGGAATGCAGCCATACTTGGAAAAAATTGCAATGTAAATCATATCATAAGATGTGAAAGGAAAATATAACCATAAAATGAATGATCAGCAACAAGAATATGATCCATTACATCAAGAAAAAGTGGGGAAGAGCAGCAATTTATGCCCTAAAAATGTTATTTTCATAAAATTGCATTATAATACGGGAAAATAATTCTTGGGTCCCTTTTTATATGTAAATTGGTACTCAAACCCAAAAAATATCCAAAAAAAATCACTTTTTCTTATTTAAACAGATCTCCCAGTCCTAGTATGGGTTAAAAATGCCTAAATCCCATGACTTGACTAAGAAGAAGTTTTCTAAAGCATGCATAGCGTCTTTTAAAGAGGGTTTCTAATAAAATATGATGAAAACCTTAGATATGGAGTTTTATTGCTTAGGACATGAAGAAAAATGGAGATCTAACACCTTTTACACATCAGAAAAATGACCCAGCAAGGGTTTCATGAAAGCACAAGTATAAGATGCATAGATCTACAGATATGGATCTGAAAATAATGTAGTATTCTGAAGAAATATTTCTAAATATCTAAAGAATACAAAAATTAAGGAGGATCCTTCTTACAAGGATTTCTGGGAGAAGGGTTGGCCCTTTTACCGAAAAAGAAAGACAAGATTGAGGGGATTGACCCTCACACTGCAACACTGCAAGAAGTGACACAGTTCCTGCAAGGGAATCCATTGTAGTTGATGGAATTCCTTTGGCCAAGTGTCAAGATATGAAAATATACTCCTGAGCCTTCCTTATTGATCCCTAAAAGGAAAGGAGGCTCCATCCTTTGAAAAATAAGTGCAGGAAGTGGTATTGTGAACCCTCATTGTAACACCCTGCAACACAACGTTATAATGCTATAGAAATAAAGTTGTAGCTAAAGTAGGATGCTTGAAATCAGGCCTGGATGTGAGGAAAATTAGTACAGGATCCTTCGAGAGGCCTCTCAAGAAAGGAGAACGATTCCTAAACATGAAATCCTTGTGCTAAGCAGCACAGTGAAATAGCAAGAGAATGCAGAAAATTCTAAGCAGATGAATCAAATATCATTTCAAAGATGTGTTGTTATGGCTTCCTTGCCATCCTTTTGATGTGTGAGCCTTCTTGCCTTGGGCACCATTCAATTAGGGTTTCCTCCATGAAGGAATCTTGCTCCCACTATCTCTGCGTTGTCTGAGAAGATGCTCTCTACCTCCTATCCCAGCATTGTTGACTTGGTCAAACTTGACCTTGTCCACATACAGAAGTTCTTATTCACACATGGAGGTGTGAAATCCAACCTTTATGTTGATCCCTTTTCACATTATGAGGGATTTTATTTATATTTTTATTATGCATGGGCCTCCCTACCCATTTATTCATCTCCTAAGTGAAATCAGCAAAATTTAATATGCCAATTTTTTGCATGCAAATTTTGAAATATTACAATCATCCACCATCCATCACATCATCTTTAACAGAAAATTCAAAGGTTCAAGCAGTGGAATATCACATCGAGCATCAATAAGAAGTTCTCCAACTCTTAAAGGATAACTTGAATTTGGCACAAAATCAAATGAAACAACATGAAGATCAACATTGCAGTGAGAGAAGTTTTGGTCTAAGAGACAAGGTATTTTTACGGCTACAATGATACAGATAAATTTCCCTCGGGAAAGCTAAGAAGGATAATAAATTATCACCATAGTAATATGCTCCTTACAAGGTGTTGCAAAAGATTAGTACTATGACATACAAATTGGAACTTCCTGCTTCTTCACGAGTGCATCCAGTTTCCAATTTTTCATGCTTAAAGAAGGTTATAGTTGAAAATATTCTAGTTCAAACAATACTGCCAGAACTTGATGAGGAAGGAAAAATCATATTGGAGCCGGAAACGGTCACGGAAACAAGAAATCGACAACTACAAAATCGATCAATTTCAGAGTATCTCATCAAGTGGAAGAACTTACTGAATGAAGATTCTACATGGGAGGATGAGAATTTTATACAGAAGCACTGAGAGCTACTCAAGCGTTGAGGACAACACTTATTTGAAGGAGAGGGGCATCTTAGGTCCCTATATTACTAGTATAGTTCCTTATTGTTGTTAGTGTAAACCCCTTATTGTTATTATTGTACCCCTGTAACCCCCATATTATTATTATTGTTCCCTTAAATTATTATTGTTAGGTCGGCTAGGATTACATTGTGGCCCCATGGACTCCTATATATAGAAAGAAGGTTTTGTAATTTGTATCATCCAAGAATTGTTCATTCATGTAATGTATTGAAGGTTACCCCCTCGAAGTGGCTTATTTCTAAGGCGTTGATATCTCTTTTCTTCTATTTTTGGAGCTGTTTTCACAACATTGTTATGGTGTCATTGTTTTAGGTTGTGGAAATGTTGGAGTAGAACCACTTCCATATTTATAGATGTTAGTGGTAGGCTTCCTTGTTTTCATAATTTTTCTTTCAATTTTTCTTGCCAATGTCAATGTCTTCTCTAGTGTATCAGGTTCGAAAAGGTGAACCTCATGTTGGATGTTATCCTTTAGAGTCCCTATGAATAAATCAATCCTATGTCCCTCCAGAATACGTTTTACCCTTATATTCAATTTTTGGAAGTACTCAATGTGCTCCACCATTGAACCCTTTGGTTTGAGATTTATCAATTATCTAAAGAAGGTGTTTCTCTTTGTATCCTCATAATTTGATATATTTTCCTTAATACAATTTTATCAAATGATTAGTGGTTTACAATAACATAGCCATTGATACCATACAAACTGATTTTGTTCTAAATATAAAGTTGCAACGCATACCTTATGTGTTCTGTGTAGTATGGAGCTCAAAGTAATGGTCCATTTGTAGTATCCAAGCTCTGAAATCCTTTCCATCAAAATTCCTCATATATATATTTTGAATATGATGGGTCTTAAATGCAACATGAGATTCTATGAAATCATGAATAACATTTCTTTTTTTTTCATCATGAGTTTCCTCTACTAATTTTTCTCTAGTAGGAAACTTTTCTTGTTGCAACTTTTCCAAACCTTCGTTCAAACCTTCCATGTTTTTTTTTGAAATATTCCATGTTTCCTTCTATACCATCCATATTATCTTCCATGCCATTATTCAAAAATCCATGTTATCATCCACACCTTTCTTCAAACAATCCATCTTAGTTTTCACGCCTTTCTTCAAACTATCCATATTAGCTTCCATGCATTTCTTCGAAACATCCATCTTATCTTCCATGTTAACTTCTATAAAATCCATATTAGCTTCCATGCCATCCATATTAGCTTCCATACCATTCTTATAAGCATCCATTTTAGCTTCCACACATTTCTTCAAACCATCCATCTTAGCTTCCATGCCTTCTTCAAAACTTCCATTTCATTTTTTGTTGCTCATTGCGAGAGCGAAATTTGTTGCACTTGGTCTTGTAATTTTTATATATCATGTTGCAATTGTTCCTCTTCATGTGTCATAGTATAGCCTTATGAGGGCTTAAATGGTGTTGAATTCTTCTTAGGGGGAATTTTAGAACCCAATACTGATATCTATCTTAAATATGCCCTTGGACTCACTTCAAATTGATCTTTCAAACAAGACTTATGAAATTTAAAAAATATATACACAAATTTCTCTTGTTTTTGAGGTGCTCAATATTGAAACTGATGTATCTCTGCAATTTCTTATCCTCTATATTTTATGTTTGGTCCTTTAGTATCCCTCTAAATCTTCTTTGCAATGCCACATGTCTGACCTGATTTGGATTATTTAAGACAAAGTTATGCCCAATCTACCACAATGGCCTAACTATGGACTAGTTCAGTAGAGCGAACTTATACAGCATGCCACATATCATTGTTTTCTCCTTTTACTCTAAAATTGATACAAAAAAAAACTACATTCCATTTTATTTCAGCCACCTTTTATAGAATTCCAATCCGATGCTTAGAGAGAGAGTTATGACAATTTTCCTAAGGTCACCTCTTTGAGATTAAATTCAGGAGATTCCAAGAACCCTAAATTCCACAGATCATATCAAAAAAAATATTGCGAACCAAGATCTAAAATTCTTAAATGAAGTTCCTTGGGATTTATTCAAAAATGAGTCTTTTTTTTTAGCTTATGAAACTTCCTAGAAGAAAATTTATAGCAAAAATTCCACAACAGCCTTTTTGAAGAAACAAAACATTAGAATTGAAAGCTCTGATACCAAATGTTATGAAACTAGCTCCCAAAATAGAAGAAAAGATGAATCAATGCCTTAGGAATCAGCCACTTCGAGGGGAGAACCTCCTTTAAATTACATAAACGAACAATTCTTTGTTGACAC
Organism: Pinus albicaulis; assembly: GCA_034641835.2. NCBI lineage: Eukaryota > Viridiplantae > Streptophyta > Pinopsida > Pinales > Pinaceae > Pinus > Pinus albicaulis. The sequence continues at coordinate 912,604,125 of CM076574.1, forward strand.
AAATGAAAAAACATCCTTTCTATATATAGGAGTCAATGGGGTCACAATATAATCCTCACGGACCTAACAATAATAATGTAACGGCACAAAAATAGAAATAATGGGCTATTATGAGCCCAATAATAACAATATTCGGACTACAGGGGTACAACAATAACAATAAAGGGGTTACACTAACAAAATTAAGGGACTACATTATTAATATAGGTCCCTAATAAATTAAGCAACTACTGAAGTAATCAATAAAAAAGCATTGTGGTAAAATTTCAAAATAATCTCATAGCACTCCTCTTCACTCATATGAATTGGATATATTATTCTAGTGGTCAAATCACTTCAACGATGATGAATTCCACTTCATAATTACTTTTCCATTACATATTTGGACACCTTAACTTAAGCAGGTTAAGTTTTATGCTCATTCTAGTTTCCTTTTATTATTTTATGATAATTCCCACCATAGTTATTTACCTAGTCTTTTTTTTTAATTTCATAAATAAATATATTTCATTGTATATAACAAAGATAATAATTTTTACATAGTGTCTGTCAATATTCAAGTCAAGCTACGTTTTTTTTATGTAAGACTAATCTTCCCAACAACCCAAGGTGCATTGTGCACATAAAAAAACTCTTGAAGAAGGGAAAAATCACTGAACTTGACCTCAGTAGCAACCTTTGAAGGTTTTAAATTCCATTTGAGCATCTCATGGTTACATCCCTCTCATTATTAACAATATATCAACATGATCCTTTTGTGTAGGCTAGAAAAATTTTGATTTTTAACCTTTACAACATTTTTCCATCATAAAATGCCCAACAAACCAAATATAAAAGCTCAACAAAATTTATCTATTCATTTTATGGAGTTATTTATCATTTTTCTCACTTGGATACCTATATCTTGTAACCTTAATCTATTTAGAACCTTGCAGTCTCATTTTTGGTTTAAAATTTTAGCGAGATCTTTATTTCTAGAAGCTAGGAGAATCACCAAGTCTCCTCTTTCTAGAAGCCCTATCTTCTCTCCTTCCACCTCAATCATTTCCTTCGTAGGAATAATTTCAATCATATGAATTAATATGACAAATCTAACAATATTTTTTTCTCCTCAATGAGGACACCTATGTTTTCTCTAAAAAGAATATAGCTCTAAAAGCTAAAAACCTTAGTTATCTACATTCTATTTCTAAAATATAATCTATATAATGGGTACCTTCTTATTTTCTTATTTTTGTAGGATAACCATGTTTGCATACAAAATATTGGTTGGAAAGGCCCTATTGCTTCAATATTTTAATGATGAGGAGCATAATAACTCCTCTGGTTTTATGCTGCATGATACTCCCTCTTATATGGACATGAACACCTCGTACACATGGTTGGCGTAATAAAATATATTTAAAAAATAAAATATTCATCCAAGTGATCCAAATTCCAAGGTGGAAAATGTTGAGAAGATATCATGGTTGTTAAAGGTGGATACCCACCCAACTATACTTTTGTGTGTAGAAGCTATGATTGGATGATTTAACATGAAAATCCCAACTAATTCATGATCAAAGATAGCCATAATATTTATCCATGGAAAATCCATTAATTCGTTCCATTATTACAACATTTTGATGTATTAGTAGTTTCCTAGGGAGGAAGTATGCTTGGACAAAGGTTGGCTAGCCAATTTAAATATTTGCCCCAAGTAACTACGTAAGAAGTGGTATACTAGAAAAGGGACATTTAGAATGTGGGAAAGTAAGGATTATCTCATCAACCTGTTAATGAATCCATTTCACCTATTATCAACTAATGAAACCTCCCTTAAGGGCTAGGTCCTACTGATGTATGTTATCACAGTTGAGGGGAAGATATTTTAGTAGGAGTATATATTAGTAGTCTCTCTTATGGATAATACTTAGTAGGAACAAATAGATATTCATAAAGGCTAGAAGCCTAATTTCATTAGGGTTTCACATATTCTACACATAAAATGTGCGAAAATTACATTCCCAATCACGAACGGAAGTGGACCATAAATGAAGGATTGATTCAGATTTTTTGCAAGATCCTCTGGGAGGATCACTATGTACTAGTGTACTTACAAATATTCAAAATTGTCTTGATGCCTTTGTATGATGTATTTTTCAATGAAATTTTGCCATGGATGTCAGAAACAGGAAAGAAAACAGTACCATTAGTTGGTGATTGTTTTTTGGATTGGGAGGCTACTCACATTAGGTATTTTGGAGCAATGAAACCTCCCCATATATTTCCCAAATTTGTGATTGACATGGTAGTATTGTAGGAAATGTCCTATCACGTATACATGGGGGTAGGTGGATCTATTTCAAGGATAAAGAAATATAATTTTCCTAACATGCCTCTCTACCTTGAGGCTTATGATGTAAAGGATATCAAAAAAGAAAAGGAATATGTTGATGATCTGAAAAATTTCCATTTTTTGGATTTTATGTTTCACACATATGATCCCAGATTTATACTGAAGGACAATTATAGGTCTTGCAAGTTGAAATTTGAATATGACTCATAGATCTAGGTATAGAAAGAGCAGTAAAATAATTCCTTAAACATTTTATTATCTATTTCAAAGGTAAGTTACAAAACTATCTCTAAAAAACATCAAAATACTCAATAGTAGGAAGATATAGTAGCTTAAGGACATGTGGCTCATAAGGAGCGAGAAGAAAATAATAATACTAAGACATGAAGCAACTTCATTAACATAAGAGGCTTCCGAAGAATCTAGGGAGCTAGTGATGAAAGAGAAGAAAGAGGAGAAAAATAAAAGAGTTGGAATGGGGAATAAAAGAAGAGGAAATAAGAAAAGAGGATGAAGAAAAGAATAATTAGATAAAGGAAGAATAAAATTAATTACATGATTAAGTAGAATCTAAAGCAAGGGAAAAGGCTCTCCAATTTCAAAAAATGGAGCTATAGACAAAGACTCATCCAGATTCAGCTATAATGGAGATTTAACCAACACCATATATATTCTTAAAAATCACTTAAGGTCATACTATAGTGATAGATATGAGAATCAAAACATTAAATATGAAGAAGGTGATCAACACCAAAAATGTTTAGATTTTATCATATCCTAAACATAACTATAGAGCACACAAAGTAAAATTATGTCACACCACACTTGTGGAAAATGTAAATGACACTAAAGGTAACATAGTGCTAGATACAAGGAAGTATCCTATCACAATGGCCTCAGAATGAACAAAATTCTCTTCGGCCACTAAGAGGAATATGATATATCTCCTAGAAGAAAGGAAAAGGAAATATGTATAGACAGCTAAGTTGAATAAAAAAAATCAAATTGTTGAATGAATAGACTAAGACAATGCAATAGGAGAGAATCAAGGTGGAATACTACAGGGCATGTGCCTGAAAGGTGTATGAATCATACAAGTCCATGGCCTTAGAAGAGTTCTACTACTTTCATATTTTATGGAATATCTTTACCTATTTATTAACCCTTTTGGAGATAACTACATAGAGAGGCACTTAATTCCAAGGAGCACTAAATACTCTAATTAAATTGGAATGGTTAGACCAAATATCATGCTAAGAGGGGGGGCTTAAATCAGTGTAATGGAAAAAATATCATTTTCAAACCTCTCACTAATTAAAAAAACATGGAGTAATGTATCATAACCATTTGTATTATACAAATAAATAAAATATTATATGAGGAAGGCATCATCACATCACTACAAGAGGACACAAAATATATGTTGAAAACCTAATGGAAGAAAATTAAAAATAGTTCTCTTCCTATTATTCCTTCCATTACATATAATTGAAGGAATTAGACTACTAGATACACCCACCCAAAAATCTACAATAAAATATGTGTGGTATGATACAACCTGATTGAGGCACGAACCTCAAATACTTGAAAGAATCCACTTGCATTATTCCTTAACATGATTGAGGCAACAACATTAGAGATTTTAAAGCTACGAATCATTATATTATTTAACCTTATTAGTGCACCAACCTTAGTGGAGGCACCAACCTCCATCTTTAACATTGTGTGGACCACTTTTCATAATATTTCAAATTGGATCCACCGTCTCTTCAATGAAGTTCATCAAAATTGTTTATTTAGTTTTAGGATTTTATGTGTAACAAAGGAATGCTCTCAAACATCCTCAAACTTTGACGTCAAAAGAGTACCACTCACCTACTGAAATAGGGCCTAAACTATTCCATCATAATCATTATAATCCTTAGCTTGTAGGCTGAAAGTTTTTTATTTTTTATTATTTTTACCTATGTGTAGGTTGAGTTTAAGCGAGGACTAGCCTATTTATTGGATGGAAAAAACATTGAAAAACCCACAATTGGATGCTTATCATCAATATTGTGTGAGGCTCAGTCGAGCATAAACACCCCCTGGGAAGTTTACTTCACCCAAAGTGGCTTCCATCCTAAACCCCTCCCCATGAGTTTTGAACTTATGACAAGGTGGGTAATAAAACCCATGCAAACCAGCTGTTTTATGCCTTTGCATCAAATAATTAAAGAACGGGCCCTTTTTTTCCTTGAAACCTAGTCCAACTATATTAATACCAGATTTAAAACACTCTCCCCATGCACTCAAGGTTTCCTTCATCATTTCTTAAAATCTAGATCAACTAACTAGACCATCCTTTGTTGAGAGTTGGTTCTCGAAATTTCTGTTAGTTTGGATCCATGGTTTTTTCAAGTATTTTTGTAGTACCCCATTCAATAGCCATATTCCTCTTTCTTAGCTAACTATTAACTCAACACATTTATGCAATCTAGGTTGTAAGAGACCCTGTCTATCACTCTTTTACTCATAATTGGGGATATGACATCGTTGTTTCTCAACCTGAGCAATTCTAATGGTTTTTGAAATAATTTGAATGATATGGGGTTGATTATATGTTTTCATAGAGGCATGGATTCAACATCGACACATGGGTTGCAACAATGTTCCTGTAAAGGAACTAGACCTAGTGGAGCACATTACTTAGGAGGAGCATTGCAGTCCTCAAAGGATTGGATGGATGTCAAATAGATATCATGGAGCACACTTGCATGGATCATTTCCCCTGTATGAAATGAGATTGGATATTGACATGTTAGTATATCAATTCACATGTGAGAGACTACTTGTGTCTTTTAATATGGGCTTAGGCCCATATATGGATTGTTGCCTTGCTTACCTCTTAGGTATCTAAAAGAAAGAAAGGTTATTTTCATCATCTTGTAGTCTTCTCTTTGTACCTTCCTTCTTGAAGTAAGGAAATAGGGTTCATGAGGAACCTTGGTAGTTATTAATCATCATCATCTTCTATTAAAGATCTTAGTAGAAGAGTACATGTCTCTCTCTCTCTCTCTCTCCCATTGATTGCCATATTTGTACTTACTCTTCCTCATCTCAAATATTCTAGGGTTTCTTGAAGCTTGTGAAGATTATTTCATACCTCATCCCTAGGAGACATTAGAGACAAATTTTTTAAGTAAACCATAGGTTGTACTTGCTAACTAGTGATGGAAATGAGGCATTTTTCCTTCAAGCACATGTCATTGTGATGCTTGTTGGAGCTCCTCGATGTTGGTTAGTGTTTCTTTTGGTTGTACTAACTAAGGATTTTGAGACTTGAATGATTTTTCTAGCCTTAGGATGAGGCTATGGAATGTACATGAATTTCATCATTATATCTGTGTGTGTGAAGTTTTTAGCTACCAAAAACAGTCATATTGTATATTGTATTTTGAGCTCACTATTTTTTCATTGTTTGGTAACTTTTAAGACTACTATGTCTTGTTGATTTGAAATAAGTTAAGGTTTAAATAGTTAAATTATTTAACATTGATATTGAAGAAGATAGGGAGATTTATTGTTGTGATTACAACCATCATAAAGTGAGTTTCAAATTTCGTTTACACATGGTAAGGTTTTCCTAAAGTTCTCAAACTTGTTGGAACAAATTTTGTATCTTTTCTATTTGATTTCCTTATTTATCACGGTTGTTAAGCAAAAACTAGGAATATGCTTTAGAGCCATCAAAACTTCTTTAAAGTAGAATATTAAATAGATGCATATTCAACGTATCATTGGCCAACAAAAACATATATTTCTTATAACACTTTTCATGTGCCTTGATTGCTTGCAGTTTTTCCTTTTTTTTTGGATATAGTGGTAAACATATTGAAACTACATCATTCATGTTATCCTGACATCCTCCAAGGAAGAAAGATGAAAACTCCATTTACAAAATAAATAAATATTGGCACTACTCATACACCAAGGATCAGATCTCATATTTCACTTGAACCTCAGAGAATCTACAAAGAAAAATAAATGGAATGCCTTCATCGAAGGGAAGAAAGAGAGAGATATTAATGTCCTTGAATGATCAAGGTAGGTAAATGGGTAAAGAACATGGTAAAATGACCGAGTAACTAAAAAAGTATCTAAATTATATATCAATTTTTTCAAAGAAAAAATTATAACCACAACAAAATCTATAAGACCTAAGTACAGACACAAATTTCCCAAAGGCAGATAAAGACTAAATCTGGAAATATAGACAAGAGATTAACCTTAAAAAGAAAACATTGTAAGCACAATTAAAGCTATAAGAATGAAGTATGAGTACCAATTTCCCAAGGTTAGATAAATTCGAAAGCATGAAACCTATACAAGAGATCAATGCCATCACAAATCTTCCAGAAGGGCCAAATTTGTAATCATCCACCACCTAAAAGGACCAAAAAATGAACTGATAATATCCACTAGAGACTACCTGGGGTTGAAAAGGCTAGGCTAGACATCTCTTGTATGAGACGTGATGCCTTGCCTTGAAAATATCCTAAAATCCAAGGCTAATCAAACTCTAGATAGCATAAAGGAAACAAATAATGCCATGTGCCCCCCTATCCCAAAATATACAAAAGAAGAACTAGACAAGGTTGAGAAAATTCAAAAACGATACACAACCAATTAATTCTCAAGAAACATATCCACAAATTAATGTTAATATTCCAAGGCTATTATCATTTTATGTTTCCCTCCATATATTTGAAAATATTTATGGTTCAAATATCTTCATTTCTATCACAATTCATAGGCTAGGAGTGGAAATGAGCACAATATTACCACAAAACGATATAGAAAAATCAACTTATCATAGGTGGTAGATAAAATTATGACAATAATCTAGATTTGGCATAAGAAGTGACTCTCAGAAAAAGTTGGAACTTAAGTGTAGAATATTATGTTATCTGGGAAAAATATATAGATAAGATAAATTCTGGTCTTATTTGATTATAAGATGAATATGGAACATTGGTTTGTCTATGAACCCCGATTGTAGATTGCACATTAAATAAAATTTATAATTCCTTGGCTACTAAGGGAGACTTGGATCCTCCAAAAGTGGTGGTGATCCAACTTCTGGAGATTCGATTGTCTCCAAAACCCCATTTATTTATTTGGTTAATACCAAATAATTAGGTACTAGCATCAAACTTCATGGAAAAGATAAATACTCATGGTCTTCAGTGCTGAAGTATTTGCAAAGAAAATGGTGAATCTAACTTCCATTTCATCGTGTCATTTCCCCTCTCACAAGAGGTGTGGAAAACAATGGATGGAATTGTGAGATTGAGATCTATTTTGTGAGGAGAGTCAATTGAAGAAGGTTGTGAAAAGTTATACAAGAATTAAAATACAAATCATTTCAAAGATTTGGCTTTTAATTGTACCATGGGGCATTCGGTTGGCAGGAAACTCTACAATTTTAGATGATAGGGAGGTCTCCCTTGTATGCTCATTTATACAATGGACTTTCAGTTCTTCATAATCTTTGTTTCTTTCACGAGAAAAGTTATTTATGGATGTTTTTATTGTTTCGAGAATGTTAGTTTTAGTATGGACATTATCAACTTGATCATCATTTTTATCATCCACATTGTCTTCTTCACCTAGCAGATTGCAAAACTTGTTTTGGGAGTTGCATTATTCCTTTGCATGTTGTATTTTATCCAAAATAGCATTAAAAACTTAATCATCTCTCGTGAACTCACTAGAATTCATGTATTCCATGACATTACTTTCATCAACAATATTATTTTTATCAGTGAGAAGAAATTTCCTTCTATCATTATGAAGGGCTTTCCCTGATCTCTTCAACATTTTCATATTTCTCAATGGTATTGGAGAAGCCTCTTCAGAAACAAGAAGAAGATATTCATCGCCAATATTCATGTGGGTCATTCACCTTTGGCTCATTTCCACTTCCTTGCTAAACAATTTAGTTATAAAGGACCTACACTTCATAGACACCATTAAATTTATCCAATCATTGTTACCATTGTTCCTGTTAAATTCACATATGTTTTTACTTCTTATAAAGAGCACAAATCAAACCTTTTATAGAGGTATATATATCAAAACCTAAATTTGAATGGATCAAAGGCAGAGTTAGCACAATGGAAATACATTGAAAATTTTAGAATGATTCTCTTTAGCTGCACACGAATATACTTAAACTAACGAGTGGAAAACAAATCCCTTAGAGAGACATTGGTGTAGAAGCAATGTTATTCAGAAACCTATGAAATAAGCATGAACGAGCCCTCTTTTTTGATAGTGCACATGGTAACTAATTACTAAACAAATTAAATAAATAAAAAAATTTAGATAAAATTAAGAACATTATATGAACTACAAGGTTTTCAATTTTTTCTTAGAATTGGTTCCTGATGAGTATGAGACTCATTCTGTTATCATTATTTGTAGAAAAGTGGCCCCATTTAAGGATAAATTGTTATCCCAACAAGTAGGAAATAGTGTATTAGATTAGGATGAAATAAGAATGATACATATCTCTTTATGTAGGAGTTGGTGTGAATACTCTTTTTATATCTAACTACTCCATTCATTTTTTAGATCTTGTATTTTTTAGATAAGAGTTGCCTATTGAGATCTCAGGTAGGATGTAAATTTTCAAGAAATATGTACATCCTCATGAGATCCAAGACAAATCATACCAACAAATTGTCCAGGGTGATGAATGTGACTTAAAATTTATATTGGAGAAGATAATAGAAATCCACTAGCAAATGAAAATTAAGATATTAGGTAGAATACGTTAAATTCTTATCTACAGTGACCGGAATATCTAGATAAAATTTCAAGATTTGAAAAGGATAGTGAACATAAGCAAAGAAAGAGCCAACTAATATTAATTCGATTGTAGGTCATAAAGGAAGGCTATGCTAGTAAAAATAGTAAAAACCCATATGCACTATGTGTAACCAAGACATTATTAAAGACTGGCAATGTATACTAGTTGACGGTCTTGTTTGCAGTAACACTTAGATAAAATTTGAGTCAGATAATACTGACACTATGCTAATTATTTGTAGCAACATATGAAACAATATGACGAGAAACCTTGGACAAAACAAAGATGAGACCTCAGGCAAGGAAAGAAGCTCTTAACTTAACATTACACCATGGGATCCCCAATCCTTTTCTTATTGTGCACTCAGAGTAACAATATCCACTAATTGTTGTTCCTATATATGGTTGTTCTCTTTCAATCATTCAATATGAGTAATTGGAAAGACAATTTTTTTAGCAAAAATTTCCAAGACGGGAATCAAGATGAGCCAATGGAGGTTATTTTCAGTAATATATGATTTGAAACAATGTACTCAATAGTAAACATAAAAAATCAAAGAGCTATGTGCCCATCATCTATAGCACTATAGTACAAAAATATCAAAGACGGAATTGAAATAAATATCCATACCTTTACAAATTATCTGTGTACTCTAAATCTCCAGAGATTAATAAGAATCATATGGGAGTGTTGAAGAAATACAAGGATGGGATGCGGTGATCCATAAATGGAATTTTAGGACTTATATCCTTGAATGTGTTATTGTTGCAGTGTCGAGAAATAACATCCCAGGCTGACTGATGTCATGGACATGCAAATATTCCTCTATGTACCCCATATTTCTAGATGAAAAAGGAATTAAAATGTGGAACAAATTGTGGTGCCAATTTTTTTTTGAATGACTTTGTCTTGGTTTAAACACAAATAATTTACCATAACATTGTGGCACCAAAATTTTGTAAATACTTTTATTTGGTTTAAATGTACTGAATTTACCATAGCAAGGGTTGGCTTTGATTTGTTTTAAATGTAGATAAGTTACCATAATATCAATGATATTTGTGTGGGGTGAGAGTGGAATTGGAGGTGACGATTTACCAATTTTTTTTATCTTCTCATTCATATTAGCATATTAATAATCTATAGTGTATATTTTTCTTTGTTGATTGAGCATCATGGGTTGTGTAATATTTATAAATATTACCATACTAATAATTAATACTTTATATTTTTCTTGGTTGATTGAAGCATCCTGGATTGTGTAATATAGAGAACTAAGGATTGAGGATTCTACATGTGTTTATTTGTGTTTTGTCTTCATTACGTCGATTTTTTTTTTAATGTTCATATTCTTGTATTTGTCTATCGGGATTGCTAGAAAATGTGTGGAAGTTTGAGGTTTTTGTTAAAGTTGAGGATTCACAAAATTTTTTGGTTCATGCACACTTCACAAATCATTTGAATTTTGATTCCATGTGAATGTTATCAGAAAATCGACCTTGAATAGTCTAATCATGTCTCGAATTGTGATCATCCATTGATCCAATAAGGAAGTGTTCGAGAAATTATAACCTTCTATCAAAACTATAAAAACATTTTAATGGCATGTCTATTTTATGTTTAGATTGAAAAAATGACACAATTAAACCTAAAAAACTAATTTATATAATTGTAGTACTTGATAGGTAGTGATATTTTTGTTCGTAGAGTAATTTAGTCATTATGTTAGTAATTTTTAGTTGTATTGCATATTAGCTACTCTTATATTTTAACCACAAACAAAATTAGACTTTTATCTTAGTATTTTTTAGTTGGGTTAATGTTGTGATTGCTCAATTTTGGTATTGTTTCACTTGGAAAAGCTATGGTGACTAGTTTTTTTAGTCACCTAGTCACTAATTTTATCATTTTCTACTAATAATTCCTCATATTGAATCCTATATTACTTTCCCTAATTGGAAGTAGGATATTTGAGAAATTGAACCCCCAACATCGTCTTAATGGGAAAATTTACACCTATTAGATAGGACCCATGGTCCTTAGAAAAATTGGAGGAATCACTTGAGTTTAAAGCTAGTAAGCTAATGATGGAAGATGCAAGTTAGCTACCCTTTCTCAGGTGACTTTTAGGTTATAACTAATAGAAAAATTCAATTATTACATATTACATTTGAAGCACGTTTTTGTTGAGATGGATCATCGTGTAGTTAAATTTTGTCCATATTTTACCATCTCCTTGTAAACAGTTTTGGACATTCCTACTGGCATATTTAAGATATCAACTCTATAATGACTCTCAATTCACACAATTAAATTTATTTTTTTCACAACTGAATATTATTACCAGCCTTTATACTATTTTAGTAAATTTTCCTTTATAAGTTTCCGTGGCAATTCGACATGATTCTATTACAATCATTTATATTATCATCTTTATTTTTGTTTCTTCACAAATCAATGAGATTCTGTTATCAATACTAAAATTATCATTTTCTCTTCTTGATTTCTAGTATTTCGTTCACTACTGATACCAATACTCTATGCATGTTCATGTACATTAAACTAAGGCGAAACCAACATCTTATGGTTTTTCTATGACAACTCCTTATTTTAATTAAACCATCTTTAACCTATTACTTCACCTAATTCTTCTTTGTAATCCTTTGGAATATATATGTGTGTGTGTGTGTGTGTGTGTGTGTGTGTATGAGGCCTCCTCACCAAATATATATATCATTTTATTTTCATTAAATAACCTACTTAATTGTTAACCTCTTTATTCATTTATTTGTTACATACCGTGAATTCATGTATTCAAGGGAGTTATATAGTATTCCATAGGTTACCCCTACACCCATATGCTATATAGTTATATAAAATCCTTGAAGATATACTTTAATATCCTCCTACCTCTATTGATATCACATTACGTGGATTTCATATTTCAAATCAAACCCATTGACCTTAATCGAATTTTTTTTCTAACTATAGCCTTTCAATATATATTAAATTTGGTTATCACAACATCCTAGGAGAAGCTTGCCTTACGTTTGACATTGGAAATCAACATGATGGAATCCACTGAATCTCCATTTGGTCTGAGATAGTTGTAATTATCAACTTATATCTTTTTGTACCTGACAACTTATATGTAACTGTGAAGAGACATGTAGTACCAAACTCTTAAATATTTCTTTGTAGCATCCCATGTGACTTTGTACTACTTATTAAATGTGGAGATCTCTGCAATTTACCTCGCGGGATTTTCCACAGGGTTTGATATGAAACTACATCATTTTTAAAGAACATTCTCATTGATCTAGCGTTTACCCTCCCATCTCTTGCCCCATGGACGGTGGAGATGTTATGTCATTTAGCATTTATTGAGGTGTATATCACTTGGCTTTTCCCGTGTTTACATTCCATTTGCCATTATTTCTTTCATTATTCAACGAAGAGGTTTACTATGCCTCCTCTCTCACTCATCTAGAATGAACCCACGAAGAATCTAGCACTCTCTCCACACGACTCCTTTGATTTACTTAGGTAATTTATTTTGTCTCATGCTGGTATTTGATTCCAGTTTGGTTAATGATAGATTGTCACTCTGATCTGTTCCAATTCCACTGTGAATGACAATATAGGGAAATCGTTCTATTTTTCATGGATTTCTTAGTTTTGGTAATCATTTTTTTACTTTTTGGAAGGAATAATGATTGTTATGGATTCATATTGGAAATTATCGTTGTCCTGATCACTAATACTCTTCCCTTTTTAAAAGGGTGTTATGTCTGTATGCGTTATTTTTATAAATGTGAGACTTTGGATTCATTTCCCTTTGTTGAATATACATCATCTTTAATAGATTCGATTTTCTTGATTCACCATTGTTATAACAGAGCTTACTGTTAGTATAGCTACGCAAATGAACACACTTCATTTGGGTTGTAGGACTTTAAATCAACCAGAAATGTTTGAAAGTATTTTAACTATATAGCATCATTTTCTTTGGCTTAATATTTTCCTCAGTGTTTTACCCTTGCCATGCCCTACTTGAGGCGCAAATTGACTCAACGTAGATTGAGCAGCTCCATTCGAATTGTCTCGGATGGTTTTTTTTGTGAAGTTTTGTACAGGTAGACTATGAGGTTTTATGTTTTACATTTTTTATTTATTTCTTCATTTTTGTTTTTTTTTTAACTCTAATAATTCATCTCACCTCTTCCTATGATTATTGTGATTGCAGGTATGATTTTCCATGAAGGCTGAACCTAGTGAAGGTATATCCTTCAATCTTGGTACTTGTCTTCCTCTGGCTATCATTTGGATAATTTATAATTACATTTAACCTTTTTAATTTGATTTATTGGTGTATGCAGGTATGTTCCTTCTCTATTGCTTTCTTTTTTTGATAGAAATTGTGTTACGCAGATACAGTCTTTCCTTGACACTAAAATCAGTTTTGTATAGGTCGGTATTGACACACTTATGTTTCTCTGCTACCTTGGCCATCTTGCCGCATGGCCAGAGACATATATTTTTTACTTGCAGTGACCTTAGATAGTACTAGATCACTATAATTATAGTGATTTCATTTTGTAATATATTTAGACATGGTTGCATTTAAAATCCACCAAATGGATTGTATTACACTTTTTCATAATTTCTCACCACTCATAAGCACTCTGACTGTCATTTGTTAGTATGAGCTTATTCTACCATTGCAGGGAAGAATTTAATCTTATGATGACAATAGTATACATTGTGTATGTATTATGTCAGTATTGCTATATGAAATTTTCCTTTCGTCGGAACTGTTTTATGTTTATAGTAGGTAGACTTGATAATTTAATATCATTTACTTTCTTTTAATAGTTATGTGGGTACAATATAACTATGCATGCATATCTAGTACAACAATAAATTCCTTTTTTCTATTACTATTCCTTAGTACCGAAATGTGTAATATTATCCTGTCTCATATTACACACATATCTTATGTCTTTAAATTTTCTAATATTTAATTTTATTATGCTTTATCAACCATCATGTTAAATATTTATGTGCATAGTACCTAGTTCTAAAGACTTATTTGGAATTACTTTTAACAATTATCCATTTTTTTTCTTCTATTCACTGCTGAAAATTTTGTAAATGATTACCTTAGAAAATCACACTACCATAAAATTTGGTTTATTTCATATCAGAATTTCAAGTTTCTAGAGATATAAATAACTTAGGTACATGCATTTATGTAGTTGGATTGCATTATTTAGAATTTTATCCAGATTTGAAACTTGAAATATATATCTAAAGATATTTCCTTTTTTTTATTCTATTCAAATAACAATAACCATTTAATTAGTTAATGAGACGAGAATAATTCTGGGTTAGAATTCCTAACCCCATATTTAAATTTGTCACCAGATTTAAAAAGTATAGTTGTTGGAGATAACTTGACTTTGTCCATTCAACCATATAGATTCCCATGTTACTACTGTAACAGAATCTGTTAAATGTATGGACCTCTTATAGATGATTGTACTAACTGACAATTAAAATAAGTAAAATATACCTGTCTTAACTTCAAAAATTTCACATAAACACATATCTTAACAATTTCCTAATTAGATATCGTTTAACACATATACAAAATCCATATCAAATAGTAAAACGTGAGTTAGGTGTGCATACTAATTTTTCTGACTAGTTCCACCGAACCGTAGAGCTATCTCTCCGTAACTCACCCCCGAGTCGGGACGTTAGCTCCTAGTGATAGACACCCTTTGTCTATCCTGGAGCATCTTATTTAAGCTTTTATTTCCCTATCATGTTTCTAGTTACTGCGTCACATAATTTTAGGATGCTTTATTCCTATTTTGCCTAGGCTTTCCCTCTGTTTCTTCCACCGAGGTACTTTAAAGATGTATTTTCCGCTTTTCCATCTTTTTCTGCCTCTTCCCAATACTTCCCTCTTTATTGGGGAAATTATATGTTTATCTCCAAATCTAATTTTGGTAATATTCCTTCCAAGTATTTCTGGAAGGTGTGGGAAAGTCTCATCACCTTGTCCACATCCTCATGAATTTAGGTTTTAGATCTCAATTCTCAACCTATTCATTCCACACATAATTTTTCATTTTATTTTTATTAATTAAAAATAAAATAAATCCACATACTAGTTCTCCATTGGGGTGTACTTCCCTTTAGACTTGTTCAATCATCAATTTAAAAGCATAGAAACTTGGGGTATTAAAAACTCATTCATCCTTAGATATTTTCATAATCTTCTTGAAAAAGTAACATGACAATAAACTATTTAATTTTTATATTTATATATGAAAACTAAATATAAAAAAAGTGATATTTATAAATTATTACTTTATAGTAATATATACATATAATTCTAGAAAAACATTCATCGGAATATTACTTTTTCAATGCCTCCTTTTTGTTGTTGTATTTTTTTGCTATTAAAAGTCTGACATGTCTCAGTGACCAATTCTCTGGAAAATATTCTTGTAGTTTAAATAAAATTTTGTTCTTCGAATCAGAAATAATATTATCGAGCTTCATCATTTTTTGGCTCTGCATGACAAAAATTGAAAAACACATATTAGTCAAACTTACATATAGTTCAAAAATAATATTTTTATAAAGAATTTACAAAGAAATTGTCTTTTCTTCTTTTCTCGATATGCTATCCGTATTTTTTTTACTTGAACTCTTATAAGCCATTTTTTTATCAATATAAAACCGAAACCATTCATTAATATATTTTATAAATAAATGACACACTTTTCATGTAAAAATAAAAAAATAAAAAAAAACAGTGTGTCTATCTCAATTAAATGCCCGGTGCCTTTATCGTATTAACCGTACTGGTGAAGTTTACAGTTTCACACTAGAAATCTGAAAAATAATTAAATGATAACTGTGTGATATATTATTATAAACGCACTTCCACTACAATAGAAAAACTATATGCTACTCTTTGTCAGTCAGAGACTGGGTGCGTTATGTTAATATGGGAGCACCAATTAACAGAAGGGAATATTTCGAAATAAACATATAAATGAATGGAAATTGTTTTTATCAAACATCTCTCTTTATCAATTCTCGCCCTGATGTGTTATACTAAAAGAGAGACTTATGCGCTATATTAAACGGGGTGCACCAATTAACAAAAGCCATACTTTAAAAAAACATGAAAGGATTGACAAGGTTTGGGATCTGAATCTGCAAGTAGCCCCCCGGGTTAGATGTCAAACACACACACACACACACACACACACACACACACACACACACACATATATAGCAATAAAAATTCTCTAAATCTAAAAAGAAAACCATAATTGTGAATTTTTGCAGTCACATAAATAAGAAGAAGGAAGGGTTTAAGCTAAAAAATGTTTTTTTTCTTTCTTTCTTTTTTCCTTTTTCTAAATTTTAATAAAATAAAAATAGGAATAGACATTGTGAATGATTTTGTTATTAAAATGCACAGTAAAACTTAAATTTTTTTCTATGCATGTATTAAATCTAACAAAAACTAAATAAAAAAAAATTATTACTTAAATTAAAAAAATTTACTATACTACAGGGTTTTTGTGTGAATCGTGAAATGTTTCAAATTCTAATTCTATAAAAAGTGTTATTCCTCAAAAGTATTTTATTGCTCGACAGTGCTCTATTACTCTAGTTATGTCTCTCCTCCAAATCCATCCCCTAAAAATTTTGGCAAAAATAATGAAATAATGAATAGTTTTCACCATTTAAAGAACTTTTTATGAAATAAGATTTCCGAAAATAATTTTATGCTCTTTTTTTAGTTTACCACTTTTTTTACACTTCAAAAAAATAAAGTCGTGTTTATTTTTTCCCGATATTTATTGATTTTTTTAACTAACCACACTGGTGTGTAAATTAATAAAACTGCACTGGTGCATTTAAAAGTACATTAGCACCAATAAAAATAACTTTTCTTTTAACACAATGAAATTTATTTTAGGTATGTACATCAAAATTTATTGTTGATGTTTCTCAAATGCAGGGAGAAAATATCATAATTATATCACATGGAAAATTCTTCAAAATCGAGCTCATTCCATAATATTTCTCAAAGTCCATAATAGAGTTATCCCTATCCATCCTGAGACGTAATTACTTCATATTTTATTGATATTTTCATTATCTAATTAAACTTATTTTCTATCCATGTAAATTTGAATAAAAGTAATGTATACAAATTTTCAAGTTCATGCAGATTTAGTATCGATTTTAGATGCAAAAAATATTCAAACGGTTCCAAAATGTCAGAAGCTTTTATGAGGCGCTGCATATAACAAGGCGCGGTTGATAGCTGAAATGGACATCCACTTCACCCTGTCAGTTGTAACATGCCATCTTCCAGCCATAATATTGGGACAATGATGGTAATACTTGTTTAGTATAATGTAATTATTTCAATGTCAAACCAATTAATAATTCATTGACATGCTTACTTATTGATATCATCGATATTTTACTAATTATGTTCGAATATATTTTTTTAAATTATTAAGATTCTAGTGATGATGAGAGACCTACCTACAATCTTCTGTTTCACCCCAAAACAATTTAAAATAGAAATAATACTGAATTAAGAGAAAAAATCGAAGAGGAACGATACCAAGAATGGTTGAATCAACCACCTATCCAATTCCCACTACGTCTAAATTCACCAATTAAAAATGAAAACAAAAAGATTATTTCTTCAAAAGCTAGCAATGGAGGAAATCAAATAGAGGTTGGTATGGATGATTACTTAAGGGATACAACTTCCATGGCGACAATGTTGTTGATGCATTCTAGAACAATGATCAGCTAGGGAAGATGCTCCTATCGCTGATACCTTTTTTCTAAAGCCCTAAATTTACGTCCATAACCCCTTTCTTTCGACATGGCGGTTATTCAATGTGTACCCAGTTAGGGACAATGATTTTATTGTACAAAGGGAAAATAATTTTTTTCTTGTCAAATGCATGTTTCTCAGAAATTTTGAGGTAATTGACCATCAGGTTCCTTATATTTTGAGAAATATTGTCACACAATCAACATTGCAAACAGTCAATTTTTTGAATTTTAATCATTATTGGAATTTTACATTTAATATTTTCCACCAACTACAAGTTATTCAAACATAAATTTCTTCCTAGTGAAAATGCCTTTCCCGGTAGCTGCGAAGAGGCAAACCAATTGTTCAAAATTTTTGGTGTTGAGAACATATCATATCATGCAGGTCCAAACAATTGTATTATATATCAAGGATAATATGTAGAAAAAGATATATGCCTGAAATATGGGCATGACAGGTAGGATAAATAAATAAAAAGGGTAAATCATGTGGTTCTCCTCTTAATATTTCGAGGCACATTCCTATAATCCTAGAGATTCAAAGGATATTTTGTTGCAAAGAATTAGCTATGTTTTAGGAATGGCATTCCTCACACAGAAGTGAGTTGGGAGTTATGTGAATTCCAACAAATTCAATAGCCATGAAGCATATGGGCAATACATGGCCCGAAAAATGCAATGATGAAGTATGAAGTCTATGACAGATCCAGTAGTGGTTCCACTAGATGTGACTCTAGGATTAGGGCCATAGCCACCACCTGGTTGGTTTCCCATATGTACATTGGTGCCTCACATGGTGACTATATGAGGATGAGAAGAAGATAAATTAGATGAATAGCTCGATGAACGAGAAGAACCAGATATAGAATGAGGACTGGGGGGATGACTAACTCAGATCATATGGGGGGAGTGAGACGTCCTAATGGAAACTGAGGGTGTATACCTTGGTGTCTCTGAGACAAATTCCTTGGAGGTGCAATGATGTCAAGGCACACTGAACATGAAAAGGTTTATGAGTGATAAGCAAGGATCAGTGTGGAAGATAAATTAAATTTCGTTGTTTATTTCTTGTATTGGCAGTGTAAACCACACGCTCTTCACTTTATGTGTGAGTGTGTGAAATAAGTGTCTTTATTTTAATCAAGCCTAGATGGTTGTTTAAAAAAATGTTGAAAATGGTAAATAAAAATGAAATAATAGTGAAATAAATAGCTAATCATGCATAAATCCAAACCCAAACAAGGTTCTCAAACAACCAGACTAAATGGAGGAAAAATTGACTCAAAACAAACTAAAATGGCCAAGGTATCTAATTTCAATGACAATCAGTTGTAATGACTTGATACTATTGAAAATAACAAGAGAACAACAAGAAACCAGAGGGGAAAATTGCTGAAAAAGATAGGGTTAAAGGTAAAATACCTAGGGAAAACAATGGGACCCTAAGGTAAAAGTATGAACTAAACTCAAGAGGGATTTTTGGATGTAACAATAACCTATCTTAAGGATCTCTAAAAATGATGGATCAAACCCTGAAAAAATAGCTGACAACATTGTATATATCAGACTACCTACTCAGATCAACTCCTCCTAAAAAGGTGAAAGTATATTGAAACCCTCAAGGATGGGTTCTAATTCAAGGAGAAAAATTGAGCATATCCAGTCCTAATACAAGCTGAAACAAAGTTCAGAGAACCCAAAATAGTGCTCTCAAAAAACCTCGACAATTTCAGAAAAAAAAAGAAAAAAAAAAGAAAAGAAAAAAATCAGCAAAAGATTCCAGATCAGAGATGTTGACTTATAAAGAGGTGATATCGCACTTTTTGGGTAGATAAGTGTGATTTCTGGGGGTAAATCACACTTTTTGGGCTAAAAACACTGATATGTTCTCCTTGGTTCTTAGGTGGAAGGTTGGGGAAAAGGTGTTGTCTCCAGTATGACTAGTACCAGTTACTTGCGGAAAACACCAGAAAACATCCAGAATTGAGAATTTTGACTAAATTAGGGAAAAAAGGCTAGAAAAAACATCAAAATACTGAAAAAAACTGAAGAAAAACCCTGCTCACTAAAGCTGGTGGTCATCTAGGAATCAAAATTACAAAAATGGGGTCACCATTTGTTGATGAGAATGTGTAATTAAAAACTAACTGGAGTCATCATTTTTAGTGTAAAATCTCATCAAAGGTGTACAAAAAGGTCATACTTTAGCTATGAATGAATTATAGCCCTGACAACATAAATGGTTGTAAAACCCTTTAGTTCTGCAATAGACAATGAGAACAAATCCTCCAAAAAAAAACATCTCTGGAGAAAAAATAGTTAAACAACAAAAATAAATAACAACTAATGCAAAATAACTCCAAATAACCAAAATATAAGACAAGTTTAAAGAAATATTTTTTTATATTATGTAACACCTCCTGAAGGAAACGAGTAAATATTACCAGTACCCCTCAATCGGATGTGTTCTTGGTTGTTCTCAAGGATTCATCTTCCCGGGTCTCTCTCTCTCAATGATGTAGAAAATCCAAAATATGTGATGAACTCAAGCGAGAGCTCAAATGGAAAAACAAAATTATAGCGACACTGAGAATGATCAAATTGAAGAATAAATGGGAAAAACCTCCTATTTATAAAAAAATGTTTTATCCTCGAAAGTGGAAATAGGAAAATATTATTAACCATTATCTATATCTAACCGCTTGGAATATTTTATTATAAATTTTTGGAGGGAAAATATATTTAAACTGGTTAAATAACTTTATTTACAGATAATAAACAAATAAATTATTTATTTATCATTTCAAGAAGTTTGTTAACAAATAATAAACAAATAATGATTTGTTTAATTATTCCTAGAGGCAAGTAAGAGAAATAATTATTTATCTAATTATTTCTCGTAATTAGGTTAAATATGACCAGGAATATTAGTTAAATATATTTTTAATTAATTGTTCCTAAAGGAAAATCAAATAAGCAACGATTTATTTAATTATTCCTCATGGGTTTTCTTGTTTTAACTATAAATAACTTAATGAAATATAGTTTATTAAATTATTTCTTATAGTGAAAGCAATCTTACTCTAGTAAATTTTTTCTTAGATGGTCTACTTCGATCCATCTAGCTAGAAATGGCTCCATCATCAATTTTTGGTGATAACACAAAGTCCTCAGAAGTGCTCAAAACTGATTCCAAAATCTAGATATTATTGCCCTGAATCTAATGCACCTTGAATCGCTTAAAACCAATATCATATTCTCATGATATCATATTCGATCGTTTTCATAAATAACCAAAACAATTGCAGGTTGGATGTAGGTACATTGACATGGAAGTCTGCACACTTACTAGGTGGGTTGACTGTGTTTCTAGGGCCAATGCCAGGCTACCAAGCAGCCTCTCTATATTGGTTCAAATATGTTGTGGTTTGATTCATTTGAATTTGAAATTTCTAATTAGTTATAATTGATTTAAATGGCCCAATGAGTGGGTGCCACGTGAGCGAATTGTGGGAAGCCATGTGTCTTCCCAAGGGTTGACCAAAAATATAATTAATGATCAAATAGGTAACTGAACTGGTACCTACTTTTGTGAGGTAGAAAAAAAACACCCAATTTTGAAAAGTGGTGATGCAAAATCACCCATATTTTTAGTGCATGTTTTTGGCACTTTAACTTTTTTTTTTATGTGATGATTTTCATGTCGATTTCAAATAGACGTGGTGTATCATCAACCACCTTTTTTTAGAGGGTCGATTTTGACACTATACATCTTTTAATGTCTTCTTCTTCCCTGACATGTTTATGTTTAAGTGCATTTATCTACTTGTATTAAAAAAAATAAAAATAAAAAACTGTAATGAAATCTTCATTTTTTCGCATAGATAAAAAAAAATTAAAAAGAGTCAATATTTTAAATTTTAAATTTTCTATATGTTTATACATTGTTAGTTAATATTTCAATGGAAATCAAATAATTTTCGCTAAAAACCATAATTTTGAACCATATGACCAAAAAATACACATTTTCAATAGAAAAATAATGGAAAAATACAATTTTACGAAGTTTTTGTTAAACAAAACATGTTAAAGAAGCTAGTTTTATGCAAAAATATTAACAAAAGAACATAAGAAAATAACATTTTTATGAATTTTATGTCAAAAAATAATAGTAATCACATGTTTTTGCAAGAATATAGACTCTTCTCATAAAATATTAAAGTCTAAACATTACAAGTAAAAATGATTAATAGCTCTCAATACTGAGCTTTATTTGCAAGCATAAATTAAAGATGATCAACAATATCAACTAATCCATGTTCAAAATCTTCTAGAACATCATTAATGTCTTCTTCCGCAACATTTTCAGCTTCATTTTGGTCATTTTCATCTTCTAACGAATCTTTCATGTCTGCAAATATTCCAAACTGTCCTTTTCCAATCATTCCATATAATAGTGGTTGAGGTTCCTTTGCTTTTTTGGCCACATTTGATTCATTAAAATACCCTTTCCTCAAACTAACTTCTTGCTTTGCATCTAGAATAAATTGAAGAGCGTTAGTTATTTGTTGAATAAACTTGCATCACACCAAGTCTTTCTCAATGGAAATTCATTTTTTTCCTTTTTTTAGGCAACATGTTAGTGTTGTACCTAATCATCAAGCACAAAGGAAATAAATAAGAAAATCAATACACACATAAAAATAAAAAATAAAAATATTTAAATTCGAATTTGTATAATAAAACTTACTTGAACTTGAGAATAAATCAAAAACCCAATCTCCTTCATTTGAACATAGATCTATAAGATAGTTACTCAATTCTTGCAGTTTGTGATAAATGTTAATTATAACTCCTGTTGCAAGTTTTTCCTCATATGTTATTTTTCTTACAACTGTATCATGAACCAATACTTGACTATGACTCTCTCCATCTACTTGATTCATAAGAATACACTTATAGCTATCATTTTTTGTCCAACACTCAACATGGATGAACGTGGGATGGACTCACAATCATTTGTAATAGGTTGATCTTCGGAAGAAATAAGAATTGACTTATGTATGTAACATAACATATTAAAAGTTCAATTAAATTATACATAAATGAGAAAAATTAACAGTAATCAAAAATAAAATTTCAAAGTCTTACCATGTAAGTTGTATCCTTCAGTTCATTTTTCCCTTGAGGCTGGTTAATAAAATTGAAAACTATGTGTCTGGATGAAATGTTACAAATGTCGCAAGTGGTGATATTGTGACTTCTTGAAAAGCCATAACCACTTTACTAAAATCTTGATAATTATATGGTTCACTATCATATTCAAGGTCTATGAAATTGAAACCATGAGGAATATATGCAATAACTAGGGCATATTACCCTTTTAATATTATTTTTGCAATGTTTTCATTGTCACCTTGTATTATTTTATATTGGAATCTGTCGAGCCCATTCCAAATGAAATGATTAAGAATAGGATCAAGTTCAACATTCATAAGACACTTCTTTGTCATATTTTCCAACTTAATTTTTTCAATAAATCTTTTGAAAGTATCTGGTACTCCATTTGCATCCTTCTTCAACATATTTACTGACATAAAAAATCTATATGTATAAGTAATTAAATAAAAATATTTTACATACGAATAAAATGAATGTATAAATCAACACACCTTTTTGAATGCAATATAAAAATATTTAAGTGTTGATGTAGAACTTGATTCTTGGTAGTGGCGCACAACATCATCCCAACTATCTTCATTCAACATTTTAACCATATGTTCTTATATTTTCATACACATCTTCTCACCGAATAAATAAAGTTAAAATTGTTAATATAGTGAAATTTATAATAAATTCTACCAACAACTTTGTGTTTTATTGAAAAGAAAAATATAATGAATGGAAAATAAGAAATAATTCAAGAAACTTACTTTTGAAATTTTGCACACCTTTCAACCATTGATAATTCACCTGAAGTCACACGACATAGTACTAATTTGAATAGTTTCCCATCCTTCATCCTTCTCTTATATTCATATCCTTTGGAATTTTTTGTATTACTGTAGGTACATATTATGGGTTTACTATTTTTAACCTTCTGATTTTTTATAGAAATATTCTCCCACCGCTCAAAAATCACATCAGTCAAATCCCATATCTCCCATGTTCAAAATGCCAACTAAAAAATGTTATCCATGCTTCTGAATATATTTGAATGAATTTTTCCATATTTTGATTTTTTTTTCCATCAATTTTATAATCTGTTTCCATTAAACGTTCCTTCTGAAATGTTAGAGTAACTTGTGCCTTATCCCCACCACATTTTTCAATGAATTCATTATGAATAAATTTGACCTTTTGGGTGAAAGTAATTTTCATTTTCTACTCATTAACTTCATTATGATCCCATGCCAATAAATTTGGTTATGTTTATTTTAAACCAACACAAATGATGCATTTAACTATTTGAAAAAGATAGTTATTGAGATATTCCTCAATCAATTTTCATTTAGGATCTATTGAATGGTTCCCTCCAATTACATAATATTTATAATAATAAAAAAAAAATTCTTGTCAAATGCATGTTTTTCAGGAACCTGACGTGGCTCAACAAGAACCACATAACCCACCACATGCGCATATCGATTGAACCTGAACAATGTGTTTAGGCTATGTACATGTAGGTGATGGGCCTTCCTAATTTTATATTGAGATTGTCCTTCATATGGACTATAAAATTGGCTGACATTGAGCTTAAATGTTTTGCAACCATAACTTAATTTATTCTTCCTCAACTCATATCATATGGAATTTTTTTTTATTTTAATAAAGGCATCATGTAACTCAACACCTGTTGTTATGATTTCTATGCTTCCTTTAGAGCTTTCAATCTTTTCTTCATTGTTGTTCACGAATTTTACATGATGACTAGGATTTGATTTCTTCTTATTATTGGTTAAAATATTATTTTTTTAATAAAAAATATCTTCATCGTCATATAAAAGAGAGACATCTTTGGTAATTTTTATTTTTGGTGTCTAATTTCTTTTCTCCTTTTGCACAAAGTTCTAATCTCCTCCTCACTAATTCCTTCATAATTTTCAGTTTCATGTTCCACATCTTCAATAGCAACATGTTTAGGTTTACTAGATTGAACCACCTTAATGACTCTTGGTTATTCGCCTCTTTGTACTATTGCAATGTTAGGAGCTATTGATCTTTGGTTCATTATCGTTTCGTCTTCTTTTTCTGTGTGGAAAGTGTTCATCATAGTCATAACATTTGGCTCCATATAATAAATACCCTCAAAAATGTTTGAAAGAGGCACAACAAAATCCTATAAAACAAAATAAAACATCTCAATGATCAGTAATTTATAAAAAATTGGATGATCCTTACAATAATGCATTGCACAAATATAAATATGCATACTCACATTTCTATTTGCAATGTTACTTACAATTTCTGCAGACAACTTTGTAGATGTTTAATTTGAATCATACTTGACCTTTGATAGATGATATATAACATTGTCATGTTTATTAGTCATTCTTGCATGAACATAAATAGCATTTCTATTCAGCAGCAAAAACATGCCTCGTACTCTACCCATCACCTGATATGATTCATATAATTCAATCATACAACAAATCAGATAGATATGTAAACCATCCTTCATTTCAGTGTCTTCAAGAAACCATGAAAAACCAATTTTATTTATTTCCTTTGTGTTCCTTCGTTCAGAAAAAATGTTTAATGAAATCGGCGGGCCACTTTCATGACTATTATTACTTGTTTCAATTTTTGATTCTTCAATGGTATGCATAGTGTGTCCAACAACGTCTGCATATATTTAATAAAACATATTTTTTATATTTCACATTTCTTGCCCTAGGTGTAGAAACATTCACATAAATATTTTTTGATGCAATTTTCTGGATAAAAAGAAATATATATTAGTTAATGGGAAAAAAATGTAACTTAATTAATGAATTTTTTATAAGTTTTCCAAAACAAATTTAAAATTAATAAAAAATTAATGTCTATAAAATAAGTAAATAAAACAAAATTTATTTGTAAAACTATATAAATTGAACATAAAGAAATAAAATTAACTATATATTTTTTTTCATTTAAAAAAGAAAAGGAAAACTTAAATCATATTTTCTCCTGAGAAAAAAATGAACTTTCTATTAGAAAAAAAAAAAGTTACATCAAATATGCCTTCGCATTCCATAAGTCATTTATCCAAGCATAGGAGCAAGAAACAAACCAGTGAACCTGCACTCGAGGGTCAAGATACAATAGTTGTGATATCTAGATCGCTCGGAGACCAAAATAGGTAGAGAGACTGCATAAGTGGTAAATGAGCAAATAAACCATAAGCATGTCCATCGCTACATGCCTCCAAACCACAAGAAACACCCGACAGATAAGATAATGGCTATAATGCCATCCAAGACATAGTCTCTTTAGAAGAGAGACTGATCTATCCAAAATAATAACAGTAAGTTTATCCAACTTGAGTCCATGAAAATTTACAAACATTCATACGTCTGAAGTTTTAAAAACATAAAAGGAATATATACATCAGCTCTAGACAAATACAACAGTGCTGGAGTAAAAATACAAAAGTAAACCATGAAAATTATATGAGTAGAGGCCCTCCATCAGTAAGGTTTGGTGTCTGACACATACACCACCAAATCATCCTTTTATTCTATCACCCACAAGCCTGGATTCTGTCTAAGAGAAATTTTAGAAAAATTTTCATCCTGCTGGTTCTGTTCCCTGTAAATATGGAAAATAGACATCCATGTAAAAAGTGTTTTTAGTGATAGAATATCATCAAGAATAGGACACAATAAATAATTTTGACATCTTTGTGTGTTTTTAAACCAATTAATGACATTCAATGAGTCACCAAAGATTTTTATGGAGGTGATTTCCTTTTAAAGAAGCCAACAAATTAGGAGTTTTAAGGTTTTTAGCTCTGCATAATTGTTTGTCCATGTGGCAAGACCCACTGAGGTCGCATATGAATAATTTGAGTTTTTATGAATGACCATGCCAGCCATACATAACCCCTGAGTAGTAGCACCATCGAAATAGGCCAAAGGAATATCTGATACAATGACTTCTTTCAGCACCCACCTAGGATGAACCGTTGAAGAAGGGTAGTAGGAGGCCAAGTAAATGACACCACTTTCACCAACCACCAGAGCTAGGGAGGAAAGAGAATATTTTAACACACATTTGTTCCTAGAAATCTAGATGCCACAAGAGATAATCATTGGAAGAAACCTGTGTTCTGATTCTTTACAACTCTCCCACCAAGACTTCCATGCATATTTACAATTATTACCCAACCACATAGAATCCACATTATAGATTTTAAGGGTATATTCCCAGACATTCATTGAGAAAGACCAGGAAATGAATAAATGGTCAATAGTTTCCTCTACCTTATTACAATTACAACACCACCCTGGAACAGTGAAAAATCTTCTTTTGAAGCTTATCCCATGTCAGGTCTTTTCGACAAAGAATGTTCAAGAAGAAAAGTGTGGATTTAGCAAGACATTCAATCTCCCAAAGAGATTTATACCACCATTCCTTATTCCCTTCCTCCTTGGATGCCATAATATGATCATATCCAACCTTGGGTGAATATATCCCTAATGTAGAATAAACCCAAACTAGGCTATTAGGAGAATATTTTAAGCATACTCGAGTATTTTCCAACTCCTTTATATACGGCTGCCATTATTCAACCCATTGAATATCAAAATCAATCACCTCAACCTTTTTCCAAGCCTATGCCCAGATAGTAGACTAACAAGGATTGTCGATCTGAGAAAGAGTGTTATAGCCTCTTTGAAGGAGGGAAACCTTGAGACCTATGGAGAGAGAGAAATTTCCATTGCATCCAATCCAAGGATCCAGTCCAATTCTGTGTCGTTCCCCATTACTAATATTCCAGGAAAGGCCTTCAACCACTAGATCAAAAACAATAATGGATTATTTCTAGATGTTGGAGACTCACTTGACATCTTTAACTCAAGTACGAATGCAATCATCCAATGGGACAGGATCAATATATTTTCTTCTGACCACATAGGTCCATAAATTATTTTCAGATAGAAACCTCTAGATCAATTTTGTAGCCAAAGTAGAGGAAAAAGTTTTTATTTTCTTGATACCCCAACCTCCCTATTCCTTGGGTTTAACAATCTTCTACCATGCCACCCATGGAAGGGTTTTTTTGTCCTCCTTACCTAACCAAAGGAACTTACTAAAGATGCTTCTGATTTTATTAAGAATACCAATAGGGACCCAAGCGAGACTGATCCAATAGACTGGGATGGATAATACTACAAATTTTATTAGAACTAATGTCCCCACTCTTGAGAGCCATTTGTGACTCCAAAAATTCATTGTCTTTTCAATTTTTGAGACCATCCGGTACCAATCTTGTTTATGGTACCCATACGGCTTAAGTAAAAACCTAACTAATTGATGCATGTACCCAATGGCGCTCGAATGAAGGGAAGAAGACTTGAAGTCCAATTAAGATCGGCTTTGCGGATGCCCTCGTGGGCAAGAAAAGACTTTTGATTGTTGATACGTAGGCTGGTAGCCTTCATGAAAAGATCCATAATTTCTTTTAGAGTGCTGACTTCACGTCTATTACCATTTTTAAAGAGCATAATGTCATCCACAAAAGGGATATGGTTGATAGTAAGATTTGGAGCCACCTTGATTCCCCTCAAGTACCCCAGTCTTCTGGCTTGGTAAATGAGTTGACTAAGACCTTCAACCACCAAAAGGAATAGTAGTGGAGACAAAGGACATCCATGTCTCAGTCCTCTATGATTAAAAAAAGTTGAGAGTTTACTCCATTAATAAGAACAACAAAATAAATATTAGTGATACAACTCATAACCCAATTAATAAAATCAATATGGAACCCTAGATGGGTCAACAAATGTCTACGATAGAGCTACTTAATTCTGTCATAAGCCTTGGAAAGGTCAATATTGACAACCATGCATCTTTTATGGGATAATTTAATATTCTAGAGAGTCTCTTGTGACACCCCAATGGCTTCATTAATTTTTCTACAATCCAGAAAGCCAAATTTCTCTTTTGTAATGGATCTAGAGAGGATAGGCCTTAAACAATTAGCAATTGTTTTAGAAATAACTTTATAGATATAATTGTATAGGGAGATAGGACAAAAATCATCGAAATATTATGGAGCATCACATTTTGGAATGAGGGCCAGGGAAGGATGTGGCTAACAGAATGAGATACCTCCACCGCATTTGTGATAGCATCCCCCATCAGGTCGAATAAATGTTGAAATAATTCCACTATCTAACCATTAGGCCCAAAGCTTTTGTCATCTTGCATAGCTTTTAAAATGTGTTCTACCTCCTTTTTTTCAATTGGTGCCATGAGAAGCGTATTAATTCCTTCATCAGTACATAGCGGAAATAGTTGAGAAACCTAAATGACTTGCTTGATACTAACCCCATCTTGAGCTGAATAAAGGCTTTAAAGTGATTTCCTCCCATAGATGAGAGATCCTTGAATGTTTTCACCTTAATCCCAGTTTATTTTTCCATTTCCCAGACATTGTTGGTATTTTTCCACCCCTTAGCATAATTGTGAAACAATTTTGTATTTTCATCTCCCGCTACCAACCAGATAACCCGGCTTCTTAATCGCAAGAGCTCTTCTCTATCATTCCAAATTTTCTTCCTTCTAGTTTCTAGCTCCTTGATTTTGTTCCGGGCATACTCATCAACAAAACCCCTCTCCCAATCACTGTCCAAAGTATCAAAATATTCATTGATGAATTTAATTGATTCCACATCTTTTCGGGCATTTTCTTTTTCCAAGAGTATGGTTTCTTTTTTTAATGATTTTCATGTTTTCAATGAAATCCTTGGCATGTGAGAAGCCCTCTTCGACTGGGGGGTATCTCCAAAGGTCGGCCACCAATTGGTGGTAATCCTCCTACTTGAGCCAGCTAGAATTAAACTTAAACTTAAAGAATAATTAATTTGAAACTTAAGTTTTTTTTTTAATTTCAAAAAAATAAATAAATAAATTTTAACAAATTTTAATATTAGTTTTTTTTAAAGTTAAAAACAAAATAAAATAAAAAAATTTAATGTTAAACTTTTTTAATATTAATTTTTTTTTAAATATAAAATAAATAAACTTTATTTTAAAATTTAAAATATAATTATAAAAATTTAAATTTTATTTTAAAATTTAAAATTTAAATTTAAAAATTAAAAATTATATATTATAATTAAAAATTTTATTTTATAACCATAAAATTTTATTTTTAAATTTTTAAATATAAATTAGTTTTAAAATTTTAAAATTTTTTTACATTTTAAAATTATTAATATCAAAAATATTTTAAAATTTAAAACTGTATTATAAAACTATTTAAGATTTTTTTTTTATTTTTTTTTTTCATACTTTATTTTTTTTTAAATTAATTTAAAAAAAAATTGTTTTTTCCACACGGTGGGAGCCGAAGATCGGTCGGGCAATGGTGTGGAGGGTTTCCCAGTCGGCCTTAGGACCCCGACTGGGTGGAGGTTGATTTTTGCCCAATCGTGGGCTGGAGACCTGCTTAGCAACCCTCCAAGGTGCCGTCGGGTCGGCCTCCCACCCCCAGTTGGGCGGAGGTCGATTCTGAGAATCAACCTCCGCTTAGCTGGGTGCTAGAGGGCGACTGGGTGATGTCGTGGAGGGCTGCCCAGCCAGCCTCAGGTACCTAGTGGGCGACAAAATTTAAATATTTTTTATCTTTTTTAAATAAAATACTTTTTTTTTAAATATTAAAAAAACAAATAAAATGATAAAATATTTCAAAAAATTTATTTTTTTTAAAAAAAAAAAAAAAAAAAAAAATTGAATAATAAAAGTACAAAAATAAATTAAAAATAATATTTTTTTTAAATCCAATTTATTGTATTAAAATTTTAAAAACAAAAATAAAATACTAAAATTATTTTACAATTAAATTCTTATTTTAGTTTACAAATGTATTTATAATAATAATAATAATAATAATAATAAGTTTAATATAAACTAAAAGAAATCCATATTTTCGTTTAATTTAAAAATGAAAAAAAAAAAAATTAAAACAAAATTAAAAAAAAAAAAACAAAAACATTAAAATATCTAATGCTATCTTTAAAAAAAAAAAATCATGTTTTAAAATAAAAATATTTTATTTTATTTTATTTATTTATTTATTATTTTATTTATTTATTTTATTCATTTATTTATTTTATTTTTTTTCAGTTGCACTTTTAGAAAAAAAAAATAGAATAAATATAATTGTTTTTTGATGTGCATGGTCATTTTGTCTTAAAAACACTAACCATTTTCTTCCCTAAAAAAATAAAAAAAAAAGATAGGAGTTTCGAACCTAAAAACCATAAAAAAAAAGTTTTGGAATATAAAAATGTAATGTCTCTCACTCAACAATTTTTTTTTCTTATTGGTTTAAAGACATTCTCACCTCTTAATATCATTGGTTTACTTTTAAGTGATGGTATTCTCCACCAATATATATATAGACCTTAATAACTCTAAAGGTTTATGAAACCTAATTATAGAAATTCTCCTTCACTAAAAATCCTAAGGAATTCCAAATGAATCTATCCTTTATCTCCTTCTACATTACCTTTTTAATTGAATACATATATATATTTCATTAATTCATAAATTAGTTGAATTTCATATTCGAGTGAAGAACTTATTTAATTTCCCAATACACTATTTAATTATGGTTTTATTGAAATCGATCCAATGCATCATATCGATTTTCCTCCATCTCCATGTTATATATTTTCTTTTTGTGTAGGACGCATCGTCCTCACGTTGCCTTCATGCTAACTTTCATTTGATTTATGACTCGTTTTCAATCCATTTCGTTACATTACAGCAAAGACTTCTCGACTGGTTCCAGTTCTTAAGTTAGTAATTAGGTTTCTTCGAAATATCTCGAAACAAATACGAGGCTGCCCACCATATGTCAGTTAATTTAATATACTATAGCGATCTATTAAACTCTCTCGTACTCTTATATTCTCAATTTTTGTTTCAAGGTATTCGTGTCAGTGGATATTAATTCGAAACATTTAAGTGACATCAATTGTTACTCTCCTCCATAGCATATGTGGGTATTTTTGTACCTTCTCATTAATTCAACACATCCAGAGATGTACCTAGGAGACTTTCTACCACTGTGATAGCTCTATTTTGGTATTCTGGGTTATATTAGTTTATTTAATATTTAATTTGGGCATCACTCTCCACGTGGACAGTGGAGATGAGCGATGGGTTAGGGTTTCTCCGAGGTATATTATGGAGCTCATTACCTCCAGTTCTTTATTTACTGTGTTAAATTTTCAGAGGCCTCATATTTCTATCTGCCTCAATCCTTTCATTCCTCAGCATTATCACACTAGTCGATGTGAGCTGAGCTTCACGAGGTCTTCCTATTTCCAGGTAACTTCAACGTTTCCCTTCTATCCAGAATTTTCATGATTATATGGTCACGTTGTTTTGTTGAAAATTTTATGTGAGTCACCAATAGATTACAGACTTTAATTTCGAAATGATTTCGCTATTTTTGCGTTTGGTTTTCTGGTCTTAGGGATAATATAGTGTTTCATTATTGTACTAATGGCTCTAACAGAATTATTTCTGAAGGGAAATTTTTGAACCTACTTCTTTCTTCGTCTTGTATTTGAATTCTTCACACTAGTCTGAAATTGGTTGAACAGTCGAATGTTATTGTTGATAGTTTAGCCAACTTTAAAATCTACGAGATTTTACATTTATACCCATTGGTTGTATCTTTCCATCTTTCTTTCCAGTTCTGAATTTCTTCGTTTCCTCCATAGAAATGTAACAAAGAGGCACGATACCACTTCTGTTTGAAAAAAGGCTTGTTTCAGGTAATACTAATTTCGTCTTGACTTGGAATATCATTCGTCATTTATAAATTTCCAAAACGCTGCTATGGTACTGCAACCTAACTATTTCGGGATTCCACTACGAATATTCTATATTTTGGATCAACTCAGTTTTCAAATTGCAGACAATGTCATGCTTTTTTTAATCTTATTAATTTTCTTAGCTAAATTTGATGTATTGTTACTACTTGCTTGTGCATCTCCCTTTTCTTGGTTTCTTTTGATTTACGCATACTAGCTTTTTTGCTTGTAGATAAGTCACCACCAAGGGAAGTTGTCTCAATGTAGATTTTCTACAATCGTGGTTGAACTTGGAATCGATTCTCATTTAATAATGATGTTTCGTTCCTATTACCCTATTTTCGTTAGTTTCTGCTCAAAGAACTTTACCAGGTAATTTCTCTAATATTGTCGGTTATCTTCATACTTCCATTAATAATTCATTGAAATCGATTTACATTCTAATTCCCTTCTCATTCCTCTAGGGATCTTCCAACATTGCAGCATTATATATATATATATATATATATATATATATATATACTAATGGTGCATTCATTTTATTTGCAGGTAAAATATTCCACCTTGGTGGATTTTAATTTGTGAAAAATTGTATTTATCCCTTACCTGGAATGACTACTAATAATACCTATCGTTTTGACATAGGTCGGTATTTACATTTCCTCATATTTTGATTTTGGGGATAAAATTTCCCAAGTATCTATGTTTTGGTTTTGAATTATTTTGACTGGGGATCCCAATCCTTTTTAAGGGAAATACCAATTTTAATTTGAAATTAATTTTAAACTCCAGATATTGATAAAAATACTCTTGGAACTATGTATGCCTAATCTCTTTCAGATAAATTATATGTAAATACAGGAATTATAAGTATACTCATTTTTGTTTTATTTATGGTGATCCTCTCTTGTAACATGCTAGTTCCCATTTGATTTAGAGTTGTTAATTAAACATTAAGACTAGTAATATATTCATATTCCAAGCACTAATTGTAGGTTTTCGTTCTGCACATAAGCTATTATTCCCTTTATCCTTGTTCTTCAAAGATTTCTTAATAATTTGTAATTAAATGAGCTGCAACTTTCCTAGTAAGCACCCACTGATATGTTGTATAAGAATTATTTTATTGTTTTTCCGAATAATTAATGGAAAAAAATCTCAGATAGTTTTTCAAATTATTTTTGTATAGTGAGATGATAATTAGGAACAGATTTATATGGTAATTATATAATTCAAAATAGAATGCAACTACAGTAATTATGATGTAGCCATAGATAATATTCATATGTTTGTAATACTTATGCTTTCAGTTCTACATAGATTTTT
This sequence comes from Pinus albicaulis, assembly GCA_034641835.2. Classification (NCBI taxonomy): domain Eukaryota; kingdom Viridiplantae; phylum Streptophyta; class Pinopsida; order Pinales; family Pinaceae; genus Pinus; species Pinus albicaulis. Next base: position 912,638,584 of record CM076574.1, read on the forward strand.
AATTTCTGCACGTTCAATATAGTACTAGTTTCATTTTACTTTTCTGTCTCACATCACATATTCTTTTCTACTGTATCAAGTTTTCTTATTTTAAGTCAACTTTATTGATATTGTATTTCCTACTAATAATTATCACAACAGAACAATAAGTAGAATAGGTCACCATTAGTTTGTAGGTAAAATCTAATATTATGCATATTAATGTATCTTTCTCATGAATATATACATATCTAGAACAGTAATAATATTATTCTCCTTTCACTACATAAAAGTAATATTTTCTCTGAGAGATACTGATCTCCATATTTAAACCGGTTATTGGTTTAGACATTTTGTTAGATGGATCTCATCGGACTACACCCATAAAACCATATAGATATAAAGTATCTCTACTTCATTTAAGTCTGTTAAATGTATGGGTATCAAAATTCTAGCATACCATAAAGTAATTTACTCATTAAAGAAACACTGAAATTAACCATGAGCAATTTCATGTAGCTATAAATTAGCCTAATTCTCGGTACATACCAATTCAGATGACTAGTTCGCCCAACCGTAGAGTTCTATCTCCTTAACTCACCCCCGAGCTGAGATCCCCACTTCCAGTGATAGAAAACCCTCTGTTTATCCTGGAGAAATTTATTTAAGCAGTGCTTCCCCATATTTCCCCACAATGATAGCATTTGACTTCTTTCTTCCTTGCATATAGTTGTGTGTTCTTGTAGTCCTTAGGCTTCTTCTGATGTATGATTCTTTTGCCAGAAAAATTCTTTGAAGAGTGCTTCCTTTTCTTGTATGGACTCCGTTCCATCCTTTCTGAATTTTTTGGGGCATAAAGATGCCATTGTTTGCATAATTTTTGATAGCCATGTGGCATTTTTGGATTTGTTGCTACTCTAGAAATTTTCATTTGTGAGCAAAGCTCAACAATTAGGCCTTTACTGCTTGTCTAATTACTCCAAATTTGTAAGCATCGATCTTTCCTGGCAACTTTGTGACTTTTTCTTGTGAAAACCATAATGGCAAAGAGGAGATGTATATTTCTTTCCATTTTGGTTCAAGAATGATTTCAGGAGACAAAGTGTGCAATCTATGTAGAAACTCATTAAAATACTCATCAAAATGCTTCATATTATGGAGTTTCATAGCAACTAGAGTAATAGCAGTCAAATCATTGTTGATTTGTGGAAAACCAATGAAATTTACAGTGATGCCATAAAGTAAACAACCAATCATATTATTTACTGGAAGTGATGTGGTTGGATCCATATATACAGTTCCATCTACATTCAGAACTTGTGAATTTTCCCATGTATTTAACAGAGTAGGATCTTTTAAGGTTTCATCTTTTAACCATGAATCTAAAGATCCTTCAAATCTGCCAATAATTCTTCTGGTAGAGTTAATGCATCCAATATCATCAGCCAAATATGTCCTATAAAAAACAAGCATAGAATGTATAATAGACAAAACTTCTACCTCATTGTAGTTATCAATATTCCACGAATATGTGGAGGATGCAGACCAATCCTTATGATATTCAGATTTCATCAAATCTTGTATATCTAAGTCAGGGGACCAAGTAGAATTCCATGTAGATCTAGATGTCGTTGCATGAACTGTATTATATTCAACAATATTAAACTGGATTTTATCTTGAGAAGAAAAATTATGTACATATTCCTCAAGATTTTCCAAAGAAGGTTCTTCATCATCTATCTCTATCTTGTGCAGACCTGTATCTTATTTTTCTTCTTCATCATACCATTTCTTTTCAGTTGGCTCTTCTTCTTTTACACTTTCCTCTTCTGCTTTCTTCATCTTAATCCACTCTATAAGAGAAGAACTAGTTGAAGTACTAGGTTGTGAGGAAGTGATAGGATTTGACTTTAGATGGCCAAAATAACTTGGGGCAACAAAAAGACTGTATGGGTAAGAGGCTCCTAGCTTGGTAAACTCAATCTCTACAGGATGCTTTATAAGACTTGATAACAAACTGGAGATAGTGTATGGCATCTGGGAAGAAGGCTCACTAAAAAAAGTAGTGGACTTATAGGAGTCTGATAAAGGCTTCTTTTTCAACGAATCAATGGAATTGGAAACGTTCAAGACCTGCTTTTTGATAATATCAAGACTTGAATTTACCTTAACAATTTATTTTCCATGCACTATAGCTGCATCTACAATTTTCCTGTCTGTAGATATTCTGAGCTCATTCGGGCTTTCAACTATGTGCTTATCATTTTCTTCTAAGGTCTTGACATTATCATTTAAACAAACCAAAGAATAATCCTATTTCTGTAACATTCTATTCATCAAATCTTTCAGAATGTTATTCGTTTCTTCTATGGATTTATGCCGATATCTCAAATATTTTTCCAAACTGGAAAGAGCAAGATTAGTCCAGTTTGTGGCAAGGACAAAGTCTTTTACATAATCCTTTTTCTAGATGGGGAAGAGTTCAAATAATTTCCCATCATTTCTCTTGATAACAAAATTTTTCCATGGAGGGAAATCATTGTCAGTCTCATAGATTGGTCCCTCATAAAGTTCCCATTTATGTTTTACGGGGGAACCAGATATAATCATGTTTACCTACAAGGAACTGCAGATATCTCTTATTAATTTTTCTCCCTTTGTCCTTATGGCCTGAAAATCTCTGGGCATGTTAGGTTTGGATAGCATATTGTGTATCTTGTGAGAAAATTTTGGAATTACTAATGGATTTGGAATAGTGATAGGATTTGATTCCATCTTTCGTGCTACAAAACTATCAACATTCTAAATCCTTTTCTGTCTGGCTTGATTCAAGAAAATTTTCCTTAAGGATTCTTCTATCTGATTTGAGGAAGGATAATACCATTCATAAAAGGAAATCCACTGATTGTTGGAATTCATCCAATTTTTCTATTCCTCATTTTTTTGGCTGTTGAAGTTTTTTTTTTCTTCTTTAGGTAGCAGTTTGAGTTCTTCCACGTATCTGTTTTCAGATTTATGAGTGAAAATTTCCCAATTGAACATTTTCTTCTTCCATTGATATTCAGGATCATATGGATTGATTCCTTTGTAGATTTTCAAGAATGAAAAATTCTCACTGTCTGAAGGAATCTCTACATGTTTTGGAATTCTATTTCTAGGTTTTTTTCTATATGACTAGATTTCTAATCCATCAACAAATCCTAAACCCTGGTGATTGTTTTGCTGTGTTGACTGAATAATTATTTCTTCATGGATGTTGAAGAAACATGTCCTTGTATATCCTTCTTTAGATTTACTTTTGTCTGGTACAAAAGTAATCATATTAATTCTTCTTCTGTCTTCTTCAATATTTCCATTTGGATTTGGGGGTTGTAAAGAGAATTGACAGAAAGTTTTAGAACAGTGAGGATGGTCACAAACAACAGCTAAAGGGTTATTGGAAGAGGTAATTTCACTCAGGATTAATTTTTTAAAGTATCTAAAAATAGAGGATCAACTGAGAACGTGGGAGTAGTATTAACAGAAGTGGAAATATTTACAGAAGGTCCACCACGCTCAGATCGTGACTCTGGAAAGATAGTATGGACATTACCATCTCTGGTAGTAAATATTGTGGAGGAATTTACAGGTGATGGTCCAATAGGTTTTCTGATGGATTCCAATTTAGTAACCCATTTTGTTGGGGGTTTTAACTCAGATCTAGGAATCATTTGTGGGGCTATGAGATTCATACCATATTCATGTGTAATCAGGGTAGTGAATTCAGACTGAGATGAGACAGATTTAACCATAGAAGGAGTAGTCTTTTTGTAGAATTTGACTACTGAGGACCACCAGATGGCTATATTTTTACTATCATCATCAAAATCATCATAACCATGTGTCTGAAATCCTAGCATTAAAGCATTTATAACATTGGGATTTGTTAATGCTATGGAGAAATCACGAAAACATGACCATGAAGACAGACCATAGGCAAGAGTGCCTTGACAACCACCAATGAGATATTTTGGAAAATTTCTCCATCTTCTATCAAAAACACAAGAGAAAAAAGAAACATCTTGACCCTTTCTTTGCAGAGGTTGAATACCAATTTGGACATAACCGAAATGGGAAAAATAATAACCAGATTTATGAGCAGCATCAAAGTCAGATTGGTTTATGATGTTTAAAGAATGAAGGATATTGTTATTAGAGGTCATTTCCAGACCTTCCTCTTTCACCTTATATCTCCATAACTGGATAGAATCTAGTAATCCTAAATTTTTATAAACATTTTTCGGGTCTACTTTAGGAAGATTCCAAGAGTCAGAAGCAACAGGTTTTAAGAATAAATTAATAGATCTATCAAGAAATACAGACTTTGTAAAATTAAAGTTTCTTCTCTCAATATTTGCTTCTTCTTGTTCTTTCAAATTTTCTTCAAATGATTTATCACCAAATTCATGACGAGAACTAGATGTAGATAAATAATCCATAACAACACGAACATATACAGATATAGCGGAAGAATTTAAATAAATTTATGTAGCTTTCAGAGTAAAGAAAAAAATCTTCAAAATGCTGTGTACCAGTTTTATCAGAAATACGATCACAAACAGAGTAGGTTTCGCAGCTCCTCCTGGAAAGAATTTCTAATCTCCTAGTCTTCAAACGCCATAGATGCCATCCTCGGCTTAACAGGAAACGGAAATTATCGAGACTCAAAAAAACTCAGATGTTCCCAAAAGTATGCTCAAACGAAATGCAACTTGGCTCTGATACCATTTTATTACTGACAAAAACTGGATATTACAAAACACTGAGAAAGACTCAAATCTCAACTAAGATAGACTATTGTGGCATTTAATAGATGAATACTCTTTCATAGCAAGTGAAATATATAGGATACCTTGGCAACAAAGCAGACTTACTCCAGAGACTTTGACACAGACTCATTTTTATTACTGACAAAAACTGCATATTACAAAACACTCAGAATGACTCAAATATCAACTAAGATAGACTGTTGTGGCATTTAACAGATGAATACTCTTTCATATCAATTGAAATATGTAGGATACCTGGCCAACAAAGCAGACTTATTCCGAAGACTTTGACACAGACTCAAAAACCCCTAAAATATCAGGCCACTTTAGGTTTTTCCCTATGCTCGTACATAGAGACACAAGATTCTCTGATCTTACTCTAGACTCGAATGCCTTGTCTTTGGCCCTTGATCTTCTTAAATAGCCAAATCTTTTGCATTAGATAAACTCATGACTCAAAAGTAAATATTCTCAAGATTGATAATCTGTGCAAGGATATCAAATCTTTTGTCATCTTTTAGACCTAAAGTAAATCGTCCGAAGAGGATTTGATAGTCCCGTGCACGGGTATCCAGATCCTTACAGACATTATGTGACAAAAAGTAAAATGTCAAGAATCATTGCTTTCGGGAAACACCGAAGTGACATCCGCGCAGAGATTCCATGACATGCCTATGTACTAAGTGTGGGTGCTTTTACAAAATTGAGATTCTTTTACGAAGAACCCATGAAAGAAACGTCTAACACCATTTTTGGTTAGAAAGAATTTACAGTACAAAAAATGATACTTGTGGATGTGTATAGAAGCTATGTCGGAAATGACTTATTAGATATGTGCAAAAGTATTGTACTATCACTTCCTTTTCTGATTCCCAAATCTTATTTTCATGATCTTCTAGGGGCTGGAGAAAGTTTATCCATTCAAATGGATTAGCATCTAGATCTGATTGTTGGTGAAAATCATTGTATTCCATTTGGGTTCCATCATTACTTTGGGCAAGTTGTCTCGTACTGATGCTTTGTGCTACGAACCAATGAGTATGACCACATCTCCTTATTGCATTTAAAAAAAGAAATATCTTCAACTCAATCAAATCTTTAATCCTTTTGTACAAAAATCTTGTATGAAGCATGCTGGGAGCAAAGAATCCATCAACCTTTAATCTGGTGAATTGATAAGGCAATGTAAGAATACCACTAAGTCCATATATCTTCCACCAAATTTCAAACCATTCTGGGAGAGGATCCTCTTGATTCATTCTTTCGGCTGGCCAATCTTCACAGTTGAAATCAAATTGCAGATGATAGAAGAAGTTAGATGAAATATTTTCGAAATTCATCATTTGGAAAAAGGTATACTTTTGTCTTTCTGGATCATAATCGGTCCTTCTAAAAGGATTATTGAACCGTCTAATTGTGAGCCTGCAATTTCCAATTCTGTTATCATCTTCATATTATATTTCATAAGAAATGTTTCCAATATGAACCAAATAATCAAGTTCTTGGATGGCCAAATCATTTTCAACTTCTTGATCATCCCATGTCCAGAGATTGGGAATACCTTCTCTCCACCTTATCTCTTTTATTATATACCAGTCATCATCATGATCTAAAATATTGGTACTATTGATATTTTCATACTTGACCCATCCATGAGTGGTTTCTATTTCAACATAATCTTCAGCCCATCTAATGAAATTATAGGATAAAGAATGAATAGAATTATTTTCTAAAATTTCTCTAGACAGCATATCAGCAAAAGAATTCTTATGACCAGGGATGAATTCAATTTCAAAATTATATTGGCTGAGTGTCATCATCCATCTTACCATTACAGCATCTTCAAAATCACATTTCTGGATGGCGAACTTCAATGCTTGACAGTCAGTTTTTACTAAAAACTTTGTATAGATCACAAAGTCTTTGAACTTTTCAATTCCTAAAAAGACTGCTCTGAGTTCTTTCTTAAGATTTGCCCAGTTCATCTGGGTTATAGACTATAATCCAGAAGCATATTGGCAGATTTCTAATGTATTCTTCTTTTGCTCTGGGTTTTCTTGACAAAGAACAACTCCCCAACCAATATTACTTGCATCTGTCATGATAACTTTCTTCCAATTTTCTTGAATAGGACTCAAGGGCTGAATTCTGCGAATTCTTTCCTTAATCCTTTAAACAACTTTGGTGCATTCTTCATTCCATGGGATGGGTTCCTTTTGCAGCCTTTGATTTAAAAGTTTCCTCTCTTGGGCACAATGCTGAAGAAATTTGGATACATAATTAAGGCTTCCTAGAAACCTCTGTAGTTGTGTTTTATCAAAAATTTCATCATGGAAATTATCAATAAATTCTAGACTTCTCTGGATTACCTGGCAGGAGCCAAACTGTATATTGTATCCCAGAAAGTCTATCATTGTTTTGAATAACTTCATCTTTGATTCAGAAATAACTATTCCTTTTTCCTTGAATCTTTGGAGAAATAGTTTCAAATTCTTAATATGAGCAGTAATATCTTCTAAATGAACTAAAATATCATCAATTTATTTCTTGATAAAGTCTTCCATACCTTCAAAAGTCTCATCCATGATGCGCTAGAAGGCCGAAGGTGAATTTATCAATCCAAAAGGCATTATGTTCCATTCAAAATGGCCTTCTGGAACTGGAAAAGAAGTTTTCCATTTATCTGATTCTTTAATCCCCACCTGCCAAAATCCTGACTTTAAATAAAATTTAGCAAAGATATTTGACTTGGAGATCTGTGCCAGGATGGTGGCTGGATTTGGAAGAGGATCGACATCATAATCCAGTAAATTATTCAAAGTTTTATAATTTACTACCAGCATGGGTTTTCCCCTAGTTATTTCTGCATGCTTATTAACATAAAATTCAAAACAGGCTATGGGACTCTTAATTTTCCTGATCAGTCCTTTCTACAAGAGATCCTTGATCTCCTTCTTGCAGAGAATCATCTGCTCCTGGTTCATAGGAATGGATTTTGATCTTCTGAGCTTTCCGTTAAAATCCTTTTACAAACGTAGCTCAAATTCATGCTTATGAATGTGCTAGAAGGCATTAGGATCCTCAGAGCAACATTCAAAAAATTTACTCTTGAGATTGGCTATTTCCTTGTTGAATTTCCCTTGTTCAATATTTTCATCAATTCTGAGGATTTATTTCTTTTTTTCCATTTTTGCTAATAAATTCTCCAATCTTTCAATCCTTTTTATTCTATTAGGAGAACTTGAATTTATGAAAGGGAAAAACAATTATTTACCTTCTAACTCCAGAAAGTAGCTGAATATCCTTGTTTGCTGATCAAAATTTGCTCCATGTTTTTGGAAATTCTAAAAGAAAGGCGTTCCCAAATACATCGCACAATCCATACCTGTGACAACTGGGAAAACAAATTTTATCCCTATGGATTCTATAAGAAAAATATCAAGTGATACCTCTGAAGTAGTCTTGATATCTCCACTTGCTGTTGTGACTTTAGGAAAACTGGTAGGTCTTCTGAGATGAGATTCAACTACAGTATCATTTACAATATTGAGTCTTGAACCAGTGTCCATAAGTACTTTCCAATATTAAAATCTGGTGCCAATTCTTACTTTAAGCTTAATGCAATACATAACATCACCATTGATTTGATTGCATCCTAGACCACTTCGATCATCTTCTATTTTTTCATCAGAATTATGTTCATTAATTTCTACCCCTTTGAAAGGTTTGTGATGATAAATACAATTTTGGGTCTGACTTGAGAAAACAGGATGAGTTGAACTGGAACCTGGTTCGTTTTCAACTTTCATTTTTCTGAGTTGACAGTCCTGATGACTTTCAATGCAAAGTCTTTGATTCTCTTTTACTGTCTTCCTCAGCTCCTTTATTTTTCTGTGAATGCTTAGCAAGGTTTGTGGAAGATCTTCACCAAAATATTCTTGCCTGAATTGCCTTGTCAAAGCTTCAGCTGAAAAAAGAGAGGCTAGTGGCATATATCCCCTGTTGGGATTATTCCTCTTTGCTAGTTTTGAATTTAATTGATTGAGCAACAATTATTTATATATTTCCTTCAAATAAGGATCTGTTGCTGCCATCATTTGAGTGAAATTTTTTTGTGTTTGTTCATCTGCCTCTAGTTGCTTCATCATATTTATGGAATGGCATTGAAACACATCTGGATCACTGCAATCACAATTATATTTGAAACATTCCACACAATGTGGATCATTACAGTACTCATCTTCTGAATCAAAAGTGTTAGAATCAGAATCAAACCTATTCACATAATCTGATTCTTCCTCACTAGTAATATCTTCACAGCTACCACGCAAATTCATATAATTTACCTTACTAGATTTGTTTCTGTAAAAAAAAAAAAAATCTTACCTTTCTCTGGTTTTCTTTTCTTTTGGGCTTTATCTAAATCTGGAAATTTTGGGGAAATATGCCCTTTTTTCCCACAATTATAGCATTTGACTTCTTTCTTCCTTGCATATAGTTGTGTCTTCTTGTAGTCCTTAGGCTTCTTCTAATGGATGATTCTTTTGCCAGAAAAATTCTTTGAAGAGTGCTTCTTTTTCTTGTATGCACTCCGTTCCCTCCCATCTGAATTTTTTGGGGCAAAAACATGCCATTGTTTGCATAATTTTTGATATCCATGTGGCATTTTTGGATTTTTTGCTACTCTAGCAATCTTCATTTGCGAGCAGAGTTCAACAATTATGGTCTTTACTGCTTGTCTGATTACTCCAAATTTGTAATCATCGATCTTTCCTGGAAACTCGATGACTATTTCTTGTGAAACCCATAATGGCAAAGAGGAGATGAATATTTCTTCCCATTTTGGTTCAAGAATGAGTTCAGGAGACAAAGTGTGCAATATATGTAGGAAATCATTAAAATACTCATCAAAATACTGCATATTATGGAGTTTCATAGCAATTATAGTAATAGAAGTCAAATCATTGTTGATTTGTGGAAAGGCAATGAAATTTACAGTGATACCATAAAGTAAAAAACCAATCATATTATTTATAGGAAATGATGTGGTTGGATCCATATATACAGTTCCATCTGTATTCAGAACTTGTGAATTTTCCCATGTATATAACACAGTAGGATCTTTTAAAGTTTCAGCTTTTAACCATGAATCTAAAGATCCTTCAAATCCTCCAATAATTATTCTAGTAGAATTAGTGGGTCCAATATCATCAGCCAAATATGTCCTATAAAAAACAAGCATAGAATGCATAACAGAAAAAAATTCTACCTCAGTGTCGTTATCAATATTCCATGAATATGTGGAGGATGCAGACCAATCCTTATGATATTCATATTTCATCAAATCTCATCTATCTGGGGTAGGGGACCAGGTAGAATTCCATGTAGATTTGGATGTGGTTCCATGAACTGTATTATCTTCAGGAATATTAAACTGGAATTTATCTTGAGGAGAAAAATTTTGTACATATTCCTCAATATTTTCCAAAGAAGGTTGTTCATCATCTATCTCTATCTTGTGCAGACCTATATCTTCTTTTTCTTCTTCATCATACCATTTCTTTTCGGTTGTCTCTTCTTCTTTTGCACTTTCCTCTTCTTCTTTCTTCATATTAATCCACTCGGTAAGAGAAGAAATAGTTGAAGTAATAGGTTGTGAGGAAGTGATAGGATTTGACTTTGGATGGCCAAAATAACTTGGGGCAGAAAAAAGACTGTATGGGTTAGAGGCTCCAGCTTTGGGAAACTCAATCTCTACAAGATGCTTTATAAGACTTAATACCAAACTGGAGATAGTGTATGGAATCTGGGAAGAAGGCTCACTAAACAAAGTAGTGGACTTATAGGAGTCTGATGAAGGTTTATTTTTCAACAAATCAATGGAATTGGAAACGTTCAAGACCTGCTTTTTGATAATATCAAGACTGGAATTTAGCTTAACAATTTCTTTTCCATGCACTATAGCTGCATCTACAATTTTCCTATCTATAGATATTCTGAGCTTATTCGGGCTTTCACCTATGTTCTTATAATTTTCTGCTAAGGTATTCACATTATCATTTAAACAAACCAAAGCATAATCCTATTTCTATAACAGTCTATTCATCAAATCTTTCAGAATGTTATTCATTTCTAGTATGGATTTATGTCAATCTCTCAAATATTTTTCCAAAATAGAAAGAGAAATATTATTCTAGTTTGTGGCAAGGATAGAGTCTTTTACAGAATACTTTGTCTGGATGGGGAAGAGTTTAAAGATTTTCCCATAATTTTTCCTGATAACAAAATTTTTCCATGGAGGAAAATCATCGTCATTCTCATAGATCTGTCCATCAATAAAGATCCCATTTATGTTTTCTGGGGGAACCATATCTAATCATGTTTACCTGCAAGAAATTGCAGATACCTCTTATTAATTGTTCCCCCTTTGTAGGTTAGGTTTGGATAGCATATTCTGTATCTTGGGAGAAAATTCTGGAATTACTAATGGAGATGGAATAGTGACAGGATTTGATTCCATATTTTCTGCTACAAAACTATCAACATTCTGAATCCTTTTCTGTCTGGCTTGTTTCAAGAAACTTTTCCTTAAGGATTCTTCTATCCGATTTGAGGAAGGATAATACCATTCATAAAAGGAAATCCACTTATAATTGGAATTCATCCAGTTTTTCCATTCCTCATTTTTCTGGTTGTTGAGGTTCTTTCTTTCTTATTTAGGTAGCAGTTTGAGTTCTTCTACGTATCAGTTTTAATATTTATGAGTGAAAATGTCCCAATTGAACATTTTCTTCTTCCATTGATCTTCAAGATCATATGGATTGATTCCTTTGGATATTTTCAAGAATGAAAAAATCTCATTATCTGAAGGAATCTCTACATGTTTTGGAATTCTATTTCTAGGATTTTTTCTGTATGATGGGAGTTTTGATCCATCAACAAATCCTAAACTATGGTGACTATTTTGGTATGTTGATTGAATAATTATTTCTTCATGGATGTTGAAGAAATGTGTCCTTGTATATCCTTCTTCAGATTTACTTTTTCCTGGTACAAAAGTAATCATATTAATTCTTCTTCTCTCTTCTTCAATATTGCCATGTGGATTTTGGGATTGTGAACAGAATTGACAGAAAGTTTTAGAACAATGAGGATGGTCACAAACAATGGATAAAGGGTTATTGGAAGAGGTAATTTCACTCAGGATTAATTTTTTTATAGTATCTAAAAATAGAGGATCAACTAAGAACGTGGGAGTAGTATTAACAAAAGTGGAAATATTTACAGAAGGTCCACCATGCTCAGCTCGTGACTCTGGAAAGATAGTATGGACATTACCATCTTTGGTAGTAAATATTGTGGAGGAATTTACAGGTGATGGTCGAGTAGGTTTTTTGATGGATTCCCATTTAGTAACCCATTCTATTGGGGGTTTTGACTCAGATCTAGGAATCATTTTCGGGGCTATGAGATTCATACCATAGTCATGCGTAATCAGGGTAGTGAATTCAAACTGAGATGAGATAGATTTAACCATATAAGGAGTAATATTTTTGTATAATTTGACTACTGAGGACCACCAGATGGCTATATTTTTACTATCATCATCAAAATCATCATAACCATGTGTCTGCAATCCCAGCATTAAAGCATTTATAGCATTGGGATCTATTAATGCTATGGAAAAATAAGGAAAACATGACCATGAAGATGAACCATAGGCAAGAGTGCCTTTAAAACCACCAATGTGAGCTTTTGGAAAAGTTCTCCATCTTCTATAAAAAACACAAGAGAAAAAAGCAACATCTTGACCCTTTCTGTGCAGAGATTGAATACCAATTTGGACATGGCCGAAATGGGAAAAATTATAACCAGCTTTACAAGAAGCATCAAACTCAGATTGTTTTATGATGTTTAAATAATGAAGGATATTGTTATTAGAGGTCGTTTGCAGAACTTTCTCTTTAACCTTATATCTCCAGAATTGGATAGAGTCCAATAATCCTAAATTTTTATAAACATTTTTCTCCTCTACTTTAGGAAGAGTCCAAGAGTAAGAAGCAACAGGTTCTGAGAATAAATTAATAGATCTATCAAGAACTACAGACTTTGTAACATTAGAGTTTCTTCTCTTAATATTTGTTTCGTCTGGTTCTTTCAAAATTTCTTCAAATGATTTGTCACCAAATTCATGACGAGAACTAGATGCAAATAAAGAATCCATAACAGCGTGAAGAGATATAGATACAGTAGAAGACTTTAAATAACTTTATGCATGTTTCAGAGTAAAGACAGAAATATTCAAAATGTTGTGTACCAGTTTTATCAGAAATACGATCGCAAATAGAGCAGGTTTCACGGCTCCTCCTAGAAAGAAGTTCTAATCTCCTAGTCTTCAAACGCCATAGATGCCATCCTCAGCTTAACAGGAAACATACATTATCGAGACTCAAACAAACTAAAATGTTCCCAAAATATGCTCAAACGAAATGCAAGTTGGCTCTAATACCATTTTATTACTGACAAAAACTGGATATTACAAAACACTCAGAAAGACTCAAATCTCAACTAAGATAGACCGATGTGGCATTTAAAAGATGAATACTCTTGCATAGAAAGTGAAATATGTAGGCTACCTGGCCAAAAAAGCAGACTTAGTCCAGAGACTTTGACACAGACTCATTTTTATTACTGACAAAAACTGGATATTACAAAACACTCAGAAAGACTCAAATCTCAACTAAGATATACTGTTGTGGCATTTAACAGATGAATACTCTTTCATAGAAAGTGAAATATGTAGGCTACCTGGCGAACAGAGAAGACTTAGTCCAGAGACTTTGACACAGACTCACAAACCTCTAAAATATCAGGCCACTTTAGGTTCTTCCCTATGCTCGCACATAGAGACGCAGGATTCTCTGATCTTACTCTAGACTCGAATGCCTTCTCTTTGGCCCTTGATCTTCTTAACTAGCCAACCCTTTCACATCCAAAAAACTCATGACTCAAAAGTAAATATTCTCAAGATTGATCATCCGTGCAAGGATATCAAATCTTTTGTCATCTTTGAGACCTAAAGTAAATCGTCCAAAGAGGATTGGATAGTCCCATGCAAGGGTATCCAGATCCTTACATACATTATGTGACAAAAATTAAAATGTCAGGAATCATTGCTTTCAGGTAACACTGAAGTGACATCCGTGCAGAGATTCCAGGACATGCCTAAGTACTAAGTGTGGGTGATTTTACAAAATGGAGATTCTTTTATGAATAACCCATGAAAGAAACTTCTAACACCATTTTCGGTTAGAAAGACTTTAGAGTACAGAAAATGATACTTGTGGATGTGTATAGTAGCTATGTCGGAAATGACCTATTAGATATGTGGAAAGGTATTGTACTGTCACTTCCTTTTCTGGTTCCCAAATCTTATTTTCATGATCTTCTGGGGTCTGGTGAAATTTTATCCATTCAAATGGATTAGCATCTGGATCTGATTGTTGGTGAAAATCATTGTATTCCATTTGGGTTCCATCAATACTTTGGGCAAGTTGTCTCGCACTGATCCTTTGTGCTATGAACCAATGAGTATGACCACATCTCCTTATTGCATTTAAAAAAGCAATATCTTCCAACTCAATCAGATCTTTAAAATTTTTGTACTAAACTCTTGTATGAAGCATGTCGGGATCAGAGAATCCATCAACCTTTAATCTGCTGAATTGATAAGGCATTGTAAGAATACCACTAAGTCCATAGATCTTCCACCAACTTTCAAACCATTCTAGGAGAGGATCCTCTTGATTCATTCTTTTTGTTGGCCAATATTCATAGCTGAAATCAAATTGTAGATGATAGAATAAGTTAGATGAAATATTTTCTAAATTCATCAATTGGAAAAAGGCAGACTTTTATCTTTCTGGATCATAATCGGTCCTTCTAAAAGGATTATGGAACCGTCTAATTGTGAAACTGTAATTGCCAACCTTTTTATCATCTTCATAATATATTTCATAAGAAATGTTTCCAATATGAACCAAATAATCAAGTTCTTTGATGGCCAAATCATTTTCAACTTTTTGATCATGCCAACTCCAGAGATTGGGAATACCTTCTCTCCACCTTATCTCTTTTATTGGATACCATTCATCATCATGATCTAAAAGACTGGTACTGTTAATATTGTCATACCTGACCCATTGATGAGTGGTTTCTATTTCAACATAATCTTCAACCCATCTAATGAAATTACAGGATAAAGAATGAATGGAATTCTTTTCTAGAAATTCTCTAGACAACATATCAGTAGAGGAATTATTATGAAATCCTAAAATCAAATAGAAGAATAACACTAAGTCCAGTAAAAGAGCAATAAAGGAGAAATAAAGGAGCTGAGGAAGACAGTAAAACAGAACCAGAGACTTTGCATTGAAAGTCATCGGGACTGTGAACTCAAAAAAATGAAAGTTGAAAACAAACCAGGTTCCAATTCAACTCAGCCTGTTTTCTCAGGTCAGACCCAGAATTATATTTATCATCAGAAACCTTTCAAAGGGGTAGAAATTAATGAACATAATTATGATGAAGAAACAAAAGATGATCGAAGTGGTGTAGGATGCAATCAAATCAGTGGTGATGTTATGTATTGCATTAAGCTTAAAGTAAGAACTGGCACTAGATTTGAATATTGGAAAGTACTTATGGACATTGGTTCAAGACTCAATATTTTAAATGATAATATAGTTGAATCTCATCTCAGAAGACCTACCGTTTGTCAGAAATTCACAACAGCCAGTGGAAATATCAAGACTACTTCAGAGGTATTAGTTGATATTTTTCTTACAGAATCCACAGGGATAAAAATTTTTTTCCCAATTGTCATAGGTATGGATTGTGCGATGTATTTGGGAATGCCTTTCTTTCAAAATTTCCAAAAACATGGAGAAAATTTTGATCAGCAAACAAGGATATTCGGCTACTTTCTGGAGTTAGAAGGTAAAGAATTGTTTTTCTCTTTAATAAATTCAAGTTATCCTAATAGAATAAAAAGGATTGAAAGATTGGAGAATTTATTAGCAAAAATGGAAAAAATAAAGAAATCCTAAGAATTGATGAAAATATTGAACAAGGGAAATTCGACAAGGAAATAGCCAATCTCAAGAGTAAATTTTTGGAATGTTGCTCTAAGGATCCTAATGCCTTTTGGCATGTTCATAATCATGAAGTTGAGCTACCTTTGAAAAAGTATTTTAATGGAAAGCTTAGAAATCAAAAGCCATTCCTATGAACCAGGAGCAGATGATTCTCTGCAAGAAGGGTATCAAGGATCTCTTGCAGAAAGGACTGATCAGGAAAAGTAAGAGTCCCATAGCCTGTTTTGCATTTTATGTTAATAAGCATGCAGAAATAGCCAGGGGAAAACCCATGCTAGTAGTAAATTATAAGCCTTTGAATAATTTACTAGATTATGATGCCTATCCTCTTCCAAAGCCATCCACCATCCTGGCACAGATCTCCAAGTCAAAGATATTTTCTAAATTTGATTTAAAGTTGGGATTTTGGTAGGTGGGGATTAAAGAATCAGATAAATGGAAAACTACTTTTTTAGTTCTAGAAGCCCATTTTGAATGGAAAATAATGCCTTTTGGATTGATAAATGCACCTTCGGCCTTCCAGTGCATCATGGATGAGACTTTTGAAGGTATGAAATATTTTATCAAAAAATACATTGATGATATTTTAGTTCATTCAGAAGATATTCCTACTCATATTAAGCATTTGAAACTATTTCTCCAAAGAGTCAAGGAAAAAGGAATATTTCTTTTTGAATCAAAGATGAAGTTATTCAAAACAATGATAGACTTTCTGGGATTCAATATACAGTTTGGCTCCTACCAGGTAATCCAGAGAAGTCTAGACTTTATTGATAATTTCCCTGATGAAATTTTGGATAAAACAAAATTGCAGAGGTTTCTAGGAAGCCTTAATTATGTATCCAAATTTCTTCAACATTGTTCCCAAGAGAGGAAACTTTTAAATCAAAGGCTACAAAAGGAACCCATCCCATGGAATGAAGAATGCAACCAAAGCTGTTCTAAGGATTAAGGAAAGAATTTGTAGAATTCAGCCCTTGAGTCCTATTCAAGAAAATTGGAAGAAAGTTATCATGACAGATGCAAGTAATATTGGTTAGGGAGTTGTTCTTTGTCAAGAAAACCCAGAGCAAAAGAATAATACATTAGAAATCTGCCAATATGCTTTTGGATTATTATCTACAACCCATATGAACTGGGCAAGTCTTAAGAAAGAACTCAGACCAGTCTGTTCAGGAATTGAAAAGTTCAAAGACTTTCTGATCTATACAAAGTTTTTAGTAAAAACTGACTGTCAAGCATTGAATTTCGCCATCCAAAAATGTGATTTTGAATATGTTGCAATGGTAATATGGATGATGACACTCAGCCAATATAATTTTGAAATTGAATTCATCCCTGGTCATAAGAATTCTTTTGCTGATATGTTGTCTAGAGAATTTTTAGAAAATAATTCTATTCATTCTTTATCCTGTAATTTCATTAGACGGGCTGAAGATTATGTTGAAATAGAAACCACTCATAGATGGGTCGGGTATTACAATATCAGCAGTACCAGTCTTTTAGATCATGATGGTGACTGGTATCCAATAAAAGAGATAAGGTGGAGAGAAGGTATTCCCAATCTCTGGACTTGGGATGATCAAGAAGTTGGAAATGATTTGGCCATCCAAGAACTTGATTATTTGGTTCATATTGGAAACATTTCTTATGAAATCTATTATGAAGATGATAATAGAATTGGAAATTGCAGGCTCACAATTAGACGGTTCAATAATCCTTTTAGAAGGACCGATTATGATCCAGAAAGACAAAATTCTGCCTTTTTCCAAATGATGTATTTAGAAAATATTTTATCTAACTTCTTTGATCATCTACAATTTGATTTCATCTATGAATATTGGCCAACATAAATAATGACACAAGAGGATCCTCTCCCAGAATGGTTTGAAAGTTAGTGGAAGATTTATGGACTTAGTGGTATTATTACAATGCCTTATCAATTCACCAGATTAAAGGTTGATGGATTCTCTGCTCCCAGCATGCTTCATACAAGATTTTTGTACAAAATTCTTAAATATCTGATTGAGTTGGAAGATATTGCTTTTTTAAATGCAATAAGGAGATGTGGTCATACTCATTGGTTCGTAGCACAAAGGATCAGTGCAAGATAGCTTTCCCAAAGTACTGATGGAACCCAAATGGAATACAATGATTTTCACCAACAATCATATCTAGATGCCAATCCATTTGAACGGATAAACTTTCTCCAGCCCCCAAAAGATCATGAAAATAATATTTGGGAATTAGAAAAGGAGGTGACAGTACAATACTTTTCCAAATATCTAATAGGTCATTTCCGACATAGCTACTATACACATCCACAAGTATCATTTTTTGTATTGTAAAGTCTTTCTAACCAACAATGGTGTTAGATATTTCTTTCATGGGTTCTTCGTAAAAGAATCTCCATTTTGTAAAAGCACCCACACTTAGTACGTAGGCATGTCATGGAATCTCTGCGCGGATGTCACTTCGGTGTTACCCGAAAGAAATGATTCTTGAAATTTTACTTTTTGTCACATGATGTCTGTAAGGATCTGGATACCCTTGCACTGCACTATCAAATACTCTTCGAACGATTTACTTTAGGTCTAAAATTTGACAGAAGATTTGATATCCTTGCATGGATGATCAATCTTGAGAATATTTACTTTTGAGTCATGAGTTTCTTAGATGCGAAAGGGTTGGCTATTTAAGAAGATCAAGGGCCAAAGACAAGGCATTCGAGTCTAGAGTAATATCAGAGAAGCTTGTGTCTCTATGCGTGAGCATAGGGAAGAACCTAAAGTGGCCTGATATTTTAGGGGTTTTTGATTTTGTGTCAAAGTCTCTGGACTAAGTATGCTTTGTTGGCTAGGTAGCCTACATATTTCACTTGCTATGCAAGAGTATTCATCTGTTAAATGCCATAGTAGTCTATCTTAGTTGAGATTTGAGTCTTTCTGAGTGTTTTTCAATATCCAGTTTAAGCCCATTTCTAATTTCTGTGTCTAGAATCTCCATGATGATTTATTCCTATTTTTGCGTAGGCTTCTGTTAGTGAGGTACTTTAAAGCTATTTTTCCGCTTTTCCAGCTTTTATTCCTCTTCCCAATTACTTTCCTTTTCATTGGGGAAATTAGATTTTTCTCTCCCAATCTAATTTAGTAATATTGCTTTCAAGGTTTTTCTGAAAGGATTTTGGGAAAGTCTAACCTTATCCATATCCTCATGGATCAAGGTTTAGGATCTCAAATCTTCATCTAGTCATCTTCCACACATAACCATTCTATTTATTTTTATAAATAAATTCACACATTGTTTCTCCATTGGTGTCCACTTCCCCTTTGTATTTTTTTCAAATGTAAAATTAAAACATAGAAATTTGGGGTGTTACACATTCCCCCTTTAAAAACAAACACCGTCCTCCGTGTTGACAAAATAACTTAAACATTTCACTGTGAAAACAGTGATGGATATTTTTCCATCATCTTAGTTTCCCTTTCCTAGGTAGCTTCTTCTACAGTAAAGTTCTTCCATTGCACTTTTACTCTGGCTATCGTCCGATTCTGAACTTCAATTTCTTCCCGCTCCAAGATTTGAAGCGGCTCTGGAAGGAATTCCCCTTCTGGCTCCACCTAAATGACATTCCAATCAATAATGTGAGCAGAATCATGTACATATTTTTTCAATAAAGAAACATGAAACACATCATGAATCTTAACATACATGGGTAAGGCCAGTTTATAAGCCATTGGTACCACCCTTTCCAGTATTTCAAATGGTCCACAATATCTAGGAGCTAATTCTGCTAGCTACCAGTGTGCAAAGTACTCTTCTTGGGCTTAATTCGTAGATACACATGATCACCCACACTGAACTCCTTGTGTACTCTCTTCATGTCTGCATAACTTTTCTACCAATCCTGAGCTATCTTGATATTTTTCTAAATTTTTTTGACAATTCTTTCCATTTCCTGCAAAGTGTCTGGCCCAAGCACTAATTTATCTTCAGGTTGCCTCTAGCTTAAAGGAGTGTGACATTTTCTTCCATAGAGTGCTTCAAATGGACTCATTTTATGGAATTTTGATAGCTATTGTTATAGGAAAATTCTGCTAAATGTATATAGTCTTCCCATTTAGTTGGCCTATCCATCACATACATCCTTAGCATATCCTCCAGAATTTGATTTGTTCTCTCGGTTTGACCATTCATTTGAGGGTGATAGGTAGTACTAAAGTTTAATTTAGAGCCCATGCCCCCAAACAAACTCTTCCAAAAGGTTGCAGTGAACTTGGTGTCTCTATCGGAAATAATCATTTTAGGGACCCCATGTAGCCTTACGATCTCTTTCATGAGCACATTTTCTACTTGGGATGTTCCAAAGGTAGATTGAACAGGTATGAAATGTGCAACCTTCATCAAAGTTCCTACCACCACCATCAAAGAATCATGTTGATTCTTCGTTCTTGGTGAACTAGTTATAAAGTCCATAGAAACAATTTCTCATTTCCATTCTGCAATTAGTAAAGGATTTAGCATTCCATCTGGATGTTGATGATCAACTTTTACTAGTTGACATTCCATGCATCTGGCTAGGTAGCTTGCTACATCCTTTTTCATTCCTAGCCAAAATAATTTCTTTTTCAAAGCTGTGAGTAGTTTTTAATATCTGGGATGTCCAGAATAAGGTTTTTTATGATATTCATCTAGAATTTCCTTTTTCAAAGTTTCTACATTGGGAATGTACAATCTATCTCTATAGCAAATAAGTCCTTTCTGATTTTTGTATACCATTTCATTTCCTTTTTCACCAATTGAATTTGCAGTTTTTCATAGCTTGGATCTTGATTTGCTACATTTTGAACTAACCCTTCTAAGTCAAAGTTGGCACTACTTCCAATGTTACTTATATTTTGGCAAGTGTTTCTACTTAGGTCATCAACAATTTTGTTTTCTTTTCCTTTGATATGTTTTATTTCCATTTCAAATTCACTCAGAAAAGACCACCATTTGGCTTGTCTAGCATTCAAATATGTTTGCGTGAAGAAATACGTTATGATGATGTTATTTGTCATCAGAATAAATTTCTTTCCTAGAAGACAGTGTCGCCACATCTTGAGAGCATGAATTACAACAGCTAACTCGAGATCATACACACTGTAATTATATTCATGTTTCTTAGGTTTTTTAGATTAATAAGTAATAACAAAATTTCCTTGCAGTAATACTCCCTGTAATCCCTCTCCACACACATCAATACATACTACAAACTCCTTATTAGGATCTCCAATCTTCGGAATAGGTGTTGTAGTAAGTTTCAATTTTAGTTTTTCAAAGCTATTTTAGCATTTTTCTATCCATTCAAAATTTGTACCTTCCCTTTTTAATGAAGTTATGGGATAAGCTAAAGTAGAAAATCATTCTAAAAACTTTCTGTAGTACCCTGTAATCCCCATAAATGATCTTATCAATGATATATCAGTAGGTACAGGGCATTCTCTAATGGATTTTATCTTTTCAGGGTCGACAACCAATCCTTGTTCTGAAATTATATGCCCCAAGTATTGAATTTTATCCTTGTAGAATTCACATTTTCTAAACTTGGCATACAAGTGATTCTCCTTAAGTGTATGCAACACCATTATAAGGTATTCTTTATGCTCTCCCTCACTTTTTGATTAGATTAAAATTTCGTCAATAAATACTAGTACAAATTTATCTAAGTATTTATTCAAGACACTATTAATTAAGCACATAAAAGTGGCAGGTGCATTTGTCAATCTGAATTGTATGACTACAAATTCATGGTGTCCATACCAAGTTTGAAACATTGTTTTACTGATATCTTCCTCTTTAATTCTCAACTGGTGATAACCCATCCTTAAATAAATCGCGGAAAACACAGAGGCTCCCCTAACTTGATCAAATAGGTCATCTATTCGAGTTAATGGATACCTGTTTTTGATAATCAACTTATTTAGTTGACAATAATCAATACACATGCAGAAGCTACCCTCCTTCTTTTTCACAAACAACGCCGGTGCTCCCTAAGGATATACACTCAATATGATGTGTCCTTTGTCCAACAATTCTTGTAATTGCATTTTTAACTCCATTAGTTCAGGGGGGTTCATTCGCTAAGGGGCTCTAGAAATAGGAGTTGCACGAGGAACTAAATCAAAGATAAAATCGATTTATCTCTTTGGGGGAGATGAGGAATCTCATCTGGAAACACTTCTTTAAACTCTCTTATCACTAGTAAAGTCTCTAATAAGTTTTTCTCTAATTTATGTCATAATTCTTCAACATGTACCGCATACACTTGATACACTTTTCTAGAAGTTATTTTTAATTGAAGGTTTGAGATCTGTCTCACAGAGATGGGTTTCAATTTTCCTTTTAATATAACTGGTCTTCCCTCTATATCAATGTAGTGCAAAGTTTTGTCCAAACAATTCATCATGGTTTTTTGTTTTTCTAACCAATCCATTCCTATCAGTACATCATATGAACCCAATGGAAGAATATTTAAATTTACCTATGTTTGGTAATCATTCAGCTTCATGGCCATTCGAGGTAACTTATGAGTTACCTTGCGTTTGGTACGAGTAGCTAACTGGACCAACCAAGACTATCGAAACTTCTCTGTTTTGAGTTTACATTTTTCTACTACTTGCAGACTAATGTAACTCAAAGATGAACCTAGATCTATTAAAACTGTAACAGATTGGTCAACGATCATACCTTCCATCTCGACCATAGTAGACTGATGTTATTCTTGTCGGTTTTCTAAGGTTACACTGATGGTGGGGATGTTCCTTGCTATATCATTTACTGTAGTGGTCTCTCACAACACTTGTACTGTCTAAATAATTTGATGTGGACAGTCCCTCAATAAATGAGGCTCTCTAGAACCCCAACACTTCAAAGGCTCTCACATTTTAAGAGTTCCTTCCTTCTTATTGTTCCCATCTATTTATTTTGAACCAGTTTGAGATTGAGCAGTTTGATTTTCACTTATCTTGCTAAATTTCCTTTGCTGATGGTTCCTACCAAAGCTCTTCAAATAAGCAGGTTTATGTTTCTTTCCCTTGAATTCACCTTTGTTTGTCCAGCTCTTTCCTTGCTCAGTCTTACCCCTAAACTGCTGGTAGAATAATTTGGCTTTTCTCAAAACTTCATCCATTGTTTTTGGATTTTCGAACTCTATTTGCTCCTTCTACACCGTAGGCAAACAGTTCAGAAACCTCTGTACCTTTGCCTTCTCCTATCGGATGTAAGGGACATATCGTAATAGATTTGTGAAATTGGTGACAAACTTATCTATGGTGAGTTGTTCCAATCTGAGTTGATGAACGTCTTTTGCCTTGCCATCATAGTAGCATTCGTTCAAATATTGGTTTTTGAACTTGACTTGAAAATCTTCCCAAGTCACTGTTTTCTCATCAATGGCATGAACCATTTTTTTTTCCTCCCACTACAAGGTAGCCTAACCTTACAGCTAGTTGATAGCTAATCTGGCTCTTAAATTACTTTCATATTCAGCAACCATGTCTCAGCATCTTCCTCCTTCTCTCCATCATAGGAGGGAGGTTTTATTTTTCAGAATTCACCCTCTAATTCCTTCTTTTTTCTAGACCGTTTTTTAGTGGCGTCATCTTCCTTAGACTCATTTGAGGAATTGAATCTTCCTTTTCTCTTTCTTATAGAACCTTCACCTTCTTGGTTGTTTCATGAATTTAGTTCTCTGATGAGTTTTTCTTACTCCTCACTGGCCAAATATATCCTGTCGTTGTGGCTCTTAAGCTGTGCCATTTCTCGTTGCATTCTATGCAACATAGCCATCAACGGAGCATTTGGATCTGGCGTGTTATCTCCCTGATGCAGATCTACATACAACTCGTCCCCTTCAGTCATGGTTCGTAGCTATACTTTTCAACACTGTTCACTGTTCAAAATAGAAACATTTAGAAAACTTAAAATGCATAAAATTTTACAGCAGCATATCATTTCTACGTGAGCACTTAGATTGCCCAGTATTTTTCCAAAAGCTCCAATACCATTTGTAATGTCTCTCACTCAACAATTTTTTTTTTATTATTGGTTTAAAGACATTCTCACCTCTTAATATCATTGGTTTACTTTTAAGTGATGGTATTCTCAACCAATATATACATATACCTTAATAACTCTTAAGGTTTATGAAAGCTAATTATAGAAATTCTCCTTCACTTAAAATCCTAAGGAATTCCCATTGAAGCTATCATTTATCTCCTTCTACATTACCTTTTTAATTGAGTACATATATATATATATATATTACCTTAATTCATAAATTACTTGAATTGCATATTCGAGTGAAGAAATTATTTAATTTCCCAATACACTATTTAATTATGGTTTTCTTGAAATCAGCCCAATGCATGATATCGATTTTCCTCCATCTCCATGTTATATCTTTTCTTTTTGTGTAGGACCCATTGTCCTCACATTGGCTTCATGCTAGCTTTAATTTTATTTATGACTCGTTTTCAATCCATTTCATTACATTCCAACAAAGAAGTCTCAACTGGTTCCAGTTCTTAAGTTCGTAATTAGGTTCCTTTGAAATATCTCGAAACAAATACAAGGTTTCCCACCATATGTCACTTCATTTAATATACTGTAGCAGTCTATTGAAATCTCCTATACTCTTATATTCTTGATTTTTGTTTCAAGGTATTTGTGTCAGTGGATATTAATTCGAAACGTTTAAGTGGCATCAGTTGTTACTCTCCTCCGTAGCATATGTGGGTCTTTTTGTACTGTCTCATTAATTCATCACATCCGGAGATGTACCCAGGAGACTTTCTACCACTTTCATAGCTCTATTTTTGTTTTCAAGGTTCTATTAGTTTATTTAATGTTTCATTTGGGCATCGCTCTCCACGTGGACGGTGGAGATGAGCGATGGTTTAGGGTTTCTCTGAGGTATATTATGGAGCTCATTAACTCGTGTTCTTTCATTTGATGTATTAAATTTTCAGAGGCCTAAGATTTCTCTCTACGCCTCAATCCTTTCACTCTTGAGCATTATCACGCTAGTTGACGTGAACTCAACTTCAAGAGGTCTTGCTATATCCAGGTAACTTCTACGTTTCCCTTCTATCCAGAATTTTCATGATTATATGGTCACGTTGGTTTGTTGAAAATTTTATGTGAGTCACCAATAAATTACAGACTTTGATTTTGAAATGGTTTAGCTATTTTAGCATTTGGTTTTCCAGTCTTAGGGGTAATATAGAGTTTCATTAGTGTAGTAATGGCTCTGACAGACTCATTGTTGAAGGGAAATTTTTGAACCTACTTCCTTGTTCGTCTTGTATTTGAATTCTTCAAATTAGTTTTAAACTAGTTGAATAGTCGAATGTTAATGTTCATAGTTCAACCAACTTTAAAATCTACGAGATTTTACATTTATACCCATTGATTGTATCTTTTCATCTTTCTTTCAGTTCTGAATTTCGTTGTTTCCTCCATGGAAATGCAACAGAGAGGCACGACACCACTTCTGTTTGAAACATGGCTCGTTTCAGGTAATACTAATTTCATCTTGACCTGGAATATCACTCATCATTTCTAAATTTCCAAAACGTTGGTATGGTACCGCAACTTGACTGTTTCGAGATTCCATTTCAAATCTTCTCTATTTTGGATCAACTCAGTTTTCAAATTGCAGACAATGTCCTGCTTTTTTTTAAATTATTAACTCTCTTAGATAAATTTGATGTATTGTTACTACTTTCCCGTGCGTCTCCCTTTTTCTTGGTTTCTGTTGATTTACGCATACTAGTTGTCTTGTTTGTAGAGAAGTCACCACCAAGGGAATTTGGTCCTAGTGTCGATTCTCTGTAGTCGTGGTTGAACTTGTAATTGATGATCATTTAATAATGATGTTTCGTTCTTATTACCCTACTTTCCTTAGTTTTTTCTCGGAGAAATTTACCAGGTAATTTCTCTAATATTGTCATTTATGTTCCTACTTCCATTACTAATTCATTGAAATGTATTTACTTGCTAATTCCCTTCTCATTCCTCCAGGGATATTCCAACATTGCAGGATTATATATATATATAGATATAGGGTACCTCTATTCTCATTTCCACAAAGTTTACTTCTTTTATATTTCATCTTGTTTATTTCTCGTTTACTTATAATACATTCTGTTTATATATATATATATATATATATATATATATATATATATATATATATATATATATATATATATATATATATATATATATATATATATATATATATATATATATATATATATATTGCATTCATTTTATTTACAGGTAGAATATTGGACCTTGGTGGATTTTAATTTGTGGAAAATTGTATTTATCCCTTGCCTAGATCGACTACTAATATACTTATCATTTTCACACTGGTCGATATTTACATTTCCTCGTATTTTGAGTTTGGGGAGAAAATTTACCAAGTATATTTGTTTTGGTTTCGAATTATTTTGACTAGAATCCCAATCCTTTTAAAGGGAAATACCAATTTTAATTTTCAATTAATTTTAAACTCCAAATATTGATACAAATACTCTCCGAACTGTGTATGCCTAATCTCTTTCGGATAAATTATATGTAAATATAGGAACTATAAGTATAGTCGTTTTTATTTTATTTATGGTGATCCTCTCTTGTAACATGCTAGTTCCCATTTGATTTATAGTTGTTAATTACACATTAAGACGAGTAATATGTTCATATTCCAATCACTAATTATAGGTTTTCGTTCTGGACATAAGCTATTATTCCCTTTATCCTTGTTCTTCTGAGATTTCTTAATAATTTTTAATTAAATGAGCTGCAACTTTCCTAGTAAACACCCACTGATATGCTGTATACGAATTCTTTTATTGTTTTTCCCAATAATTAATAGAACAAAATCTCAAATACTGTTTCAAATTATTTTTGTACAGTGAGCTAATAATTAGGAACAGATTTCTATGGTAATTCTATAATTCAAAATAGAATGCAACTATAGTAATTATGATGTAGCCATAGATAATATTCATCTGTTTGTAATACTTATGCTTTCAGTTCTACTTAGATTTTTAATTTCTACATGTTCAATATAGTACTAGTTTGATTTTACTTTTCTGTCTCACATCACATATTCTTTTCTACTGTATCATGTTTTCTTATTTTAAGTCAACTTTATTGATACTATATTTCCTACTAATAATTATCACAACAGAACAATAAGTATAATAGGTCACCATTATTTTGTTGGTAAATTCTTCTATTCTTCATATTAATGTAGCTTTCTCATGAATATATACATATCTAGCACAGTAATAATATTATTCTCCTTTCAGTACATAAAAGTAATATTTTCTCTGAGAGATACTGATCTCCATATTTAAATTGGTTATTGGTTTAGACATTCTGGTAGATGGATCTCATTGGAATACATCCATAAAACCATATAGATCTGAAATATATCTACTTCATTTAAGTTTGTTAAATGTATGGGTATCAAAATTTCAACATACCACAAATTAATTTACTCATTAAAGAAACACTGAAATTAACCATGAGCAATTTCAAGTAACAATAAATTAGTTTAATTCTTGGTGCATACTGATTCATATGACTAGTCCTCCCAACCGTAGAGTTCTATCTCCTTAACTCACCCCCGAGCTGAGATCCCCGCTTCTAGTGATAGACAACCCTCTGTCTGTCCTGGAGCAGTTTATTTAAGCAATACTTTCGCAACACTGTTTCTAATTTCTGTGTCGATAAAATAAATAATGTTTTATTCCTTTTTTATCTAGGCTTCCCTCAGTGAGGTACTTTAAAATTGTTTTTCCTCTTTTCTAGTTTTTCTTCCTCTTCCCAATTATTTTCCTCTTCATTGGGGAAATTAGATTTTTCTCTCCCAATCTAATTTAGTAATATTCCTTTCAAGGTTTTTCTGGAAGGTTTTTGGGAAATTTTAACCTTATCGATATCCTCATGGATGAAGGTTTAGGATCTCAAATATTCATCTAGTCATCTTGCACACATAACCATTCTATTTATTTTTATAAATAAATAATTAAATAAATTCACACATTGTTTCTCCGTTGGGGTCCACTTCCCCTTTGGATTTTGTTCAAATGTCAAATTAAAGCATAGAAATTTGGGGTGTTACAAAAAACCATAAAAAAAATAGATTTTCCCCAAATTCATATTTAAATGGAAAAAATAGAAGGAATACTAACCTTTGAAATGAAAAAAACTCTTGTTACCAATGTGAATGCAATGCCTCCAATGTGAATGCAACCCCTCCACAAAACTATGAATACCAACGCAACACCTCCCCAAAATTTCTCCAACAAACCTAGAAGACTTGATGTGATGTGAGGAATAGAAACAATGATTGTTATCATATAGCGAAGTTTGTGTGATTGGTTTATCGTTTTATGAATGTGGGATTAAAATTGAAAATTGAAAATATTTACATGTAGTTAATGTTATAGGTTTATTAAATTTTATTCAATGTCAGCAAAAAAATAAAACATAAATTTTAAAAAATTAGTATAATACGTTTTCAATGTTAAATCATTCAAATAATAAAATTATTTTAGTTTGGAAGGCATGCATGAAAGGAATATTTTGTGGATATTTTGAATAGAAAGTAGGGAAAAATATTTGAAGACTAGAAGTTTACTAAAATGTTTTGAAAAAAAATTTAGAATAATATTTTCTACGGAAGTATTTCGAACAAAAATTTTGGAGGGAAAGTTTTTAGCGAAAATTTATGGGGTGAAAATTTGGAGGCAAAGATTTTAGCGATAATTTTTGGTGGGGAATTTTCGATGGAAATTTTTAGTATTCTAGCTATATATTGTAATTAGTAGAGAGTGCATTTGTATCATCCAACATCTTCTTGTTTAAATCCATGGGTTATTCTAATAACAAAGTTTTTATTTTTGCAACATAAACATATTCATTATGCAACAACTCTACTCAGATTGATGAATACAACAGGAGTTCATTTACGATGAATAAAGAGTAAAAAATTTGACTTGGTCATAATCCTAAGGATGATGAGAACACAATTTACGAAGGGAAACAAAAGGAAAATTTTGTAAATCGCGAGTCTGTTATTTCACTTACTCTTAATCCTAAGGATTATGAAAGCACCAATGTTTAAGGACATGATGAAGAATCTCCATAGTCAAAATTTTCACTTCATCCTAATCCTAAGGATTATGAGGGCACCACTGATGATGGGGGTGATGAAGAATATCCACTTCATCCTAATCCTAAGGATTAAGTGAGCACCATGGATGAAGAGAGGAATGAATAATTTGCATAATCAAAATATCCACTTTGTCGTAATCCTAAAGATTATGCAAACACCACTGATGAAGAGGGGAATGAAGAATTTACAAAATCAAAATGTCCACTTTGTCCTAATCCTAAGGATTATGCGAGCACAACAGATGAATAAGGTAATGAAAATTTTCCAGAGTCAAAATATCTACTCTGTCCTAATGCTAAGGGTTATTCCAGCACCACTGATGAAGAGAGGAATGAAAAATTTCCAGAGTCAAAATATCCACTTCATCCTAATCCTAAGGATTATTCAACCACCACTGATGAAGAGGGGAATGAAAATTTTCTGGAGTCAAAATATCCACTTCCTCCTAATCTTAAGGATTATGTGAGCACCACTGATGAATAGGGGAATGAAAACATTCAAGAGTCAAAATATCCACTTCGTCGCAACCCTAAGAATTATGCCAGCACCACTGATGAAGAGGGTAATGAAGAATTTTTAGAGTCAAAATATCCACTTCGTCCTAATCCTAAGGATTATTCGAGAACCATTGATGAAGAGGGGGATGTATTTCTCAAGTCAAAATTTCCACCTCATCCTAATCCTAATGATTATAAGAGAACCACTTATGAATCGGGGGTTGAATTTCCAATAAATAGAGATTCAAGGCATCCACTTTATCTTAATCATAAGGATTATGAGACGACCAGTGAGGAAGGGGAGGGGCGGGATGAAGAAATTATAGTGAATGCAGATTCAAAGCTTCCACTTAAGCCTAAACCCAAGGATTATGAGAATAGCATTGAGGAAGGGGAGGATGAAGATTTTCTTGCAAATGATAATTTTAGACGCACATATGTAAATATTTCATTTTCTCGAAGTGATCGTTTCAAAGACACTCATGGTGATGAATTATTGAATCCTCCAAGGGAATAATTTGAAAGCATGGATCATGATAGTGAAGAATTTCATCTGAGTGAGTGTCAAATTTTTTCTTCAAGTGAGGATTGTAATGAATATTTTCCAAGCAATGATACTAATGAATTTCTTAACTATGTTGAGAATGATGATAGTGGGGATAATATTCCTTCTACTGGTGATGAAACTACTTCTACAAAGGATAATGGAATCATGAAGCTGTTGCAAGAAAATATTGTAACTAGTAATTGAAGTAGACCTTTTCATATCAAACCAAAACATTCCATCTATACACGAGTGAGGACAACATATCTTACAAAAATAAGTTGTTTCGTTTATTTGATTTCTAATGAATTCTATTGAAGGGATTTCTTGAAACAGCTGGATTTCAACTTTGCTTTGGAGAAAAGGAAAAAATATTTTTCAATGAATAAAATCATGCAAAATTCATATTTAGTGGGTTCCATGCAATCTACACTAGCAGGTTATGATTATCATATTCAGAATGTATTGCTCTCCAGAAAGGCTTTCAAAATTTTTCATTCAATTAGTAATTCTCGTTTTTCAAGAATCCAAAAAAATATGGAAAATGATTTGACATACCATTCCGAAGTACAATATAAACGAGAGGTTGGGTTGTTATCACACACTGCTATATCATGGATGAAACATTTCTTCTCAAAGCATATATATTCTATTCCAAATAGAGACACAATACATATTCCATATAATTTCTTGAGACCAGAAATATTTAGCTTATACAAATATTATGCAGAGACTATTGAAGGAGTTCATAATTCTATTACATATTCATATTTTACAAGGGTATCGAAGAACACATTCAACAATGTTTGTAATCCTAAGAATACAAGGATGGTAGTTTTCAAAACATGTGCTTATCTTAAAGAAAAAAGAGATAAATGTGAAGGGGCAGAAAGAGGTATGCGTTCAAAACAATTTTTTTATAAGTTGGATAGTTATCAACTATGAAAATATATTTATTCATATGTTTCTTTTATTTCATGTACAGATTTTGTTTTCAAAAAACTTCAAGAGCATTGCAATCAACAAACAAGTGAAAGGAAAAAATTTTGTAAACATCGAAACAAGTGTTATGATAATCCAAATAAATATTTGGGTTTGATAATTGATGGTATGGAAGAAAATAAAACACTTCTGCCACATTTTTTCCGCACGCCAAAAAAATTACAAGAGGAAAATTTCATTTAGTTTCACTTCATTGGGTGTATGGTCTTTAATGAGAAGATGTTTCCAAGGGTTTACTTGACAGCTCCAATATTAATAATGATGTAAATATGACCAGAAATACAATCCATGATGTGGTTACTCATTGGTATGGTATTCTTCTTTAGTTTTTGTATGTAAAATTAGACAACACAAGCCATGAAAATAAAAATCAAGTTCTTTTTGGGTATCAAAACATTCTCGCTGAATGGGGAATTTTTAAAAAGATAAGGTTGGTTTCCTTATTTTTGGGTATACTCATGACAATATTGATCAAATGTTCAGTTGTTGTTCGGTAACATTGAGGAGGAAAGGTGTTAGGAGCCTACATTAATTAATTGAATGTATTAAGAAATCCTACATTCCGCAATCTATTTTTCATACATTGGTGGAAAATATTGGCATGTGATGCTTTATTTTGGGATCGCATGGTGAGGAAAAATGCATTGAAGAACTTAATGACATTAGCTTGCTGCATCAATTTCATATCAAAAAAAATTATGGGATAACGCTTATATGGGGCAAGAAGTATTCAATTGCTATAGGATGGGGGCCATCATTAGGTTTAGCATTTTTGAAGTACATTCTAGGGCATCCAATATTTTCATCAAATATATCTTTATTATAGTCACTTGATGAACTCCATAATGCACGAATGGATAAGATAGACAAATTATTTTGAATGTCTAGATGAAATTAAAATCTGTATTTGAGATACATATGAGTACTTTGATGTCGCTAATTCAGTTTGGTGGGAGTATTTTTTTAGTAATCAAACTATTATTAATTTTGCATAGGTCGAGGAAAGAGAAATCTATATTGGTTCTACAATATCACGTGTACAATGTGAGGCCATGGAATAATTTTATAGGGATTATGTGCATGATGTTAAGGAGATTGCACAATAGTAGTGTTAGCAGATGAAGATCCAGTTGGCTACCCATTTTGGATTTCCAAGGTTATAAAGAGAATTAATGAAAATGAAGATATTACAGTTATTGATGTAAATTGGTATGCCACAAGTGCCCACCCTTTCAATGGTGTGTAGAAGCCATAGATGGTAGTTGAAAAACAAATTGGAATAAGGACAAAAAGAAAGGGAACAAATATAAATCGTCACCTCACAGATGTCCTAAAATTGGAGGATGTTGACATACTTACGTATGAATTCAATTTGAAAAAAAGAGGAACTCTTCGGTTGAAGACCATAAATATTTTGACGAAATTGCTACCAGCTTAAATATTACTAAGATGGGACTCTGTTGAATGTAGTCATAGATATAGAATATTTTTGAACTCTGAAAAGGTGGGCATGCATGTTGAATTGGATGGATCACTATTTTATGAAAGAGAAGAATATGGATCATCTTCATCTGCATCGAGTCATTCATCCGAAGATGTAGGTTCTAATGGGGTGCCAGAACCTGTGGTTGATTTTAAATAACTGTCTAAGACATTTTTATGTAATTGATGTTTGCATGGTAAATTAAAATAAATATGTTGACTTTCATATGATCTTTCATGAATATATAAGACATTTCTATTTTTTCTATTATTATATGTTTTTATTTATCCACAGTGAAAGAATGAATTAAAACATAATATATCTTATATTCAATATACCAATGTTGATTTTTTGATTAAGAGTAAAAAAAAATAGAAATCAATGTTTAATTTTTAGACTATGTAGTGATATTTCCATGATATTATGTATTGTTACCATTTGGTATAAGATACTTTTAAAAATTTTAAAATTTTATGCGTCATTGAACGGGGGCACTCTGTTTTGGTGGTTTATTTTTAGGATTTTGTTACAATTAGATTTAAATTTTTCGTAGGATAATATTTGAAAAGAGATATATTTTTGTCCTTTAAAATAAAAATAACTCTTCGAATAATAAATATTTCATTTACGTGTTCAATTTCAAAAATTGTTCAAGTCATATAATTTCTCCATAATTTCATAGTTCAAGTATGTTGAAAACTTAAGATTTAAAAACTTTAGATTTAAAACTTGTCATTAAGGTTTTTAATATGTGCTACAATATTTTATCTTTAATGTTATGGTTGGAAAAAATTACAATTTTAGGGTTTTTTGGAGTCAAGATATTTTATCTTTAATAATATGGATGAAAATTGTTGGAAATGGTAAGGCCTTCAAACATGATATTTTATATTTAACATCATGTATTAACTTTTTTAGAATTTTAAGATTTTTCAATGTCCTAATATGTTGTCTTTAATTGCATTGTTAATACGTGTCAAAATTGTAAAGATTTTTTTTTTTTGTTATTCCAGTATCAACTCATTTTGTTTTGAGGGTGTTTTTTCAATCATTCTTTCAAAAAACAAATTTGTTTTTAGCACAATTTAAAAAAAAAATTTGAAAATTTGACCTTGAGAAAAAAAAATGCATTCTGGAATACACACTTTTTATTTTTGAGGTGTTTTTTCATGTTTCATGATTTTTTTGGGCTAGAGTACCCGTTTTGAGGTAATCATTCCGGTTTGATCGGTAACTATGCTCAAATATTTTTTATGGCCGAATGAGCCTCCGGGTGAATCGAACATGAGATCGATGGAGTTGCAACACAATTATCTACGACAATGCTAATGATGGGACTTAACCACTATAGTTTTGATGGCATATTTAAATTTTATTGGGTCTGTGTTTGTGGGATGGGGTCAGGGTTAAGCTCTAGTCCCTAGTCACTCGACGCCCACGCGATCGCAGGTGGGGGAGCTGAGGGCTTCACCTTAAACCGAACCGAAATCCCTCATTACACCATAGCCTTACCACAATTTTGCACAAGTTGCGAAAACTCTGGTACCACATAGCTAAACCATAGTTGCTAGCACAGTTAGAGTAAGGGATGGTGTGGAGTTTCATATACAATAATAGATAAGAGGGAATGTGGCCTAATTTTTGCTGCTCAGGGGGGTCATTGGGAATTTAGAAGAGGAAACAATTTACACCATAATCAGCCTGAATCTCATCAGAACCGGTCAAAATTTTATCTTGGTGGTTTCGGAAAATGTAGATGTGTAGAATTG
Organism: Pinus albicaulis; assembly: GCA_034641835.2. Classification (NCBI taxonomy): domain Eukaryota; kingdom Viridiplantae; phylum Streptophyta; class Pinopsida; order Pinales; family Pinaceae; genus Pinus; species Pinus albicaulis. Next base: position 912,673,059 of record CM076574.1, read on the forward strand.
TTAGCCGATCAGTCCAGTTTGTAGAAAAGTGAGCAGAAAAACTTCTCTAGAGCATAACTTCTTAAAATTTTAGCCCAATTAAGAGTAAAAAGAAATTATATTTTGTTTTTTTATTGTTCTGTGGCCATTGGAGACTTTATTTTTTCATTATAAGCATTGTAAATCCATGTAATCGCAAATTTTATCACATAATGAAATAAGCCCAACATTGGAAGCTCGACCAAGGGATGTAGCCCCGAGGGGGTGAAATCTATGATCATTTTGTTGTTTCGTGTTACTGTATATGGTACTATTCTCTCTTCTTTTATGTTTTAAACTGAGTTAAAATCCATTAACTTAAGTTTTTTTTCAAATTTATTAATTTCCTAAAAGACATAAAATTTTACTTGCACATTTCATGAAGCCTTCAAGTTTATAAATTCAAATAAATTTTCGTATCAGAGATTTTGTTGTTTTTAATGTTTAATTTTGTTGCAAGTTTCTTCTAATTCTTAAAATTTTTAATCTCAAAAGAGGAGAAGGAAATATTTTTGGAACAAGTCCTCAAGGTAGTTAAAGGAGAGCACATTTACCTCAAGTTTCACCTCAAGTGTCACCTAAAGCCTCACTAGTCATGGCAGATGAAGGAGGCCCTGACACTATATCTGAGGATGAAAATAATTTCAGAAAAGCATTCTTTGAAATGAATAAAATGGTGAAAATACTTTATTAGGAAAGGATCTCAAGGTTGCAAGTAGACATATCAAATCCTCTAGGAGGAAATGGATGTAATGGAGACAAACCTTAAAAAGGAAATGAAGGGAATGGTCACAAACTACCTATAGATACACCTTTCTCTTCACCTTCATCTTCCCCCTCATATTATTCTAAATAAACCCATTCACAAAAACCTCCACATTCTCAAAAGGGACATGGCGAGACTCCTTTTTTAAAACTTGACATAAAATTTGAATTTCCTATGTATAATGGATAGGTAAATGCTGATAAATTGGAAAATTGGGCTCATCAGTTTGAAGTTATTATGGGATACAAAGGATCAAATATGGTGAGACCAATATTCATCTTTCTTCTAAAAGGTTGGAAAGTGAATCACTCATTTCTTGGAAGCCAAAATTCAAGAGGATCTCAAGAAAAGAGGTAAGATTATAATTTATTGAAATGAATTTTTGGTTGTGATAAGAATTATTTTTTATCCATTACCATGCGTGAAAAAGGCTATAATAGAATGGAAAAATTCTAGGAAAGCTAAGGCTCAAAGTTAGAAAATCTATACCCAAGATTTTAGAAGAAGAGAATTGATTTTTGGCATATATTTATCCTCTGAAGGTACTCTACTCCAATATATTGGAGGATTACATAATAATTTGAGACACACAATTCTCATGTTTAACCCTACAAATCTAGATGAATTCTATGTATGTGAAACTAATTTAGAAGAAATATGGAAGAATGTTCAACAAGAGAAAAACAAGAAGCCATTAAAAAGTGGAGACAATGCAAAGGGGAAATTCGAAGGAAAGTGGAAAAAAAATGCTTCCATCTAGAAAGAGGGAGAAAAGCTCACATGAAAACTCTCTTCAAAATAAGACCTTGATGAAGACCATTGTTGGAAACTTAATCATGAGTTGAGACCAAAGGAGTTTAACAACAAGGAAAGCAAAAGACCGCTCCAATTACACAACATGATTTAGGATTTGATTCTCAAGATGAAAAAAATATTACAACCATGGGATTGAAAGGTAGGGAATCTATTGTAATTACTAGTTCTTCTAGTAACCTCATTGAAACTCAAAATGATAAAGAAATAATATAGCTTTTCCATATAAGAGTAATCTCAAAACATAATAAAACAAACACTTTGTTCGATATTAGATTGCAAGCCAACCTTATTTTAGAAACCATTGCCAAGAAAAATAATTTGGAAACCATTCCTCATCCCAAAGCTTATCCTTTAGGTTGGGTATGTGACAATGCAAAATTACAAGTGCCAAGCAAAATGAAAATTGAAAATCATCATCATTTCAAACTTCATTGATGAGGTATAAATTGATGTAGTTCCACTTGAAATATGTGGTATTTTTTTGGGAAGCTCATATATTTATGATATAAAAGGCTTCTTGCATCACCATCAGAACAAGTTTCATTTGTTTAAATATGGGATTGAGTATATTGTTAGAGAACATCGCAAGAAATTAAATTTATCTCTTGTAAATGTTGGATAAATGAAGAGGCCTATTAATTCTAGAAATAATGTTTTACTCGTGATGATTGAACCCAAAAATGATGTTGAGAATGAAGCCTTTGAAGCATGTGATGGAAGATTAAAATATTATTTGATTGAGGTTGTTACCACCTATGACGAGATGTTTCAGGAACCTAAATGTTTTCCACCTAAAAGGAGAATCCAACATCAGATCCAATGGAAATAATATTGTCCTCTTCCAAACATTGGCATGTAAAGGATGTCAATCATGGAGAATAAATAAATCAAGAAAAAAATCCAAGAATTTATTCATAAATGGGTCATGTGACCAAGCACATCGCCATGCAGGTCACCTATTGTTTTGGTGCCAAATAAGGATGGAACATGGCACATGTGTGTGGAATTTAGTGCCTTGAAAAAAATCACAGTAAAGAACCATTTCCTTCTTCCTCAAATTGATGGTTTAATTGATCAATTGAAAGATTTTTTTTATTTCACTAATTTGGAGTTTAGGAGTGGCTATCGTCAGATTAGGATTACCGAAGGAGAGATTTGGAGGACAACCTTCACCAAAAATCAAGGGAAGTTTGAGTAGTTGGTTATGCCATTTGGGCTTTGTAATGCTCGTGCTACATTCATGAGGGTCCAGAATGATATTTGAAGGAATTTTATTGATGATTTTTTGATATTATACTTATATGAGATATTTATATTCAGTAAAAAATGGGAAGAGCATGTCAAGCATGTTAAAAAAGCTCTATATGTCTTAAAGAAAGATTTTTTTTTTTAAATATTCATAAATGTGAATTTCGGAAAACTTCTTTAGTATACTTGGGTCATATTTTTGATGGGGTGAGTTGAAGATACATCCCTCAAAGGTCAATTTCATTTTGAATTGGCCAAAACCAAAGACTATAGCATAGGTTATAAGCTTCGTGGGGACAACTCAATATTGGAGAATCTTAATTTCTAACTTTTCTTCCATTATAGCTCCATCATATGCATTGACAAGTGTGAAATGGGTTTTTTAGCGGGGAAGAAAACAACAAATTTCCTTCGATGCATTGAAAGAGAGAATCAATAAAACACCACTGCTTTCACTTCCAGATTTAAGACAATTATTTGAGATACAAACTGATGCAAGTGACTATTCCACGGAAGCAGTCTTGATCAATCTATTTTCATTCTAAAACTTTTAATGATGTTGTGGCTAAATATCCCACATATAAAAATAATTGCATTCTTTGGTGTAAAGCATGAAAAAATTGAAACATTAACTGATGGGTATGGAAACTATCATTCACATCGACCATGAACCACTACAATACTTGCAATCTCAAACCAAACCACAACAAGCGAGGCACTTCAGGCGGATGGGTTTCTTATGAAAATTACACTATGTGATAAGGTATAAGAAAGGTATATATAATAAATTTTGTGATATGCTATCTAGAAAAAATTTTAGTGCATCCATTATTTTTAAGCATAATTCTATCATGCATGAGAGTTATGCTGTGAAATATGCTTTATATGAGGATTTTTAGAATGTATATGAAAATTTGTGCCAAGGTAACCGAGTAGAGGAAATATACTGTCATGTGGATGATAAATTGTTGTATAATATTGGAAAGCTATCTATTCCATAGGGAGAAAGAATCAATGTCATAAGGGAATCACAAACTTCTCTTATTGGTGGCCACTTTGGTGTAGGTAAGACAGTGGCACAATTATAGAGGTATTTCTATTGGCCTCGTATAATTGAAATTGTGTCATGCTATGTAAGACTGTGTTGTTTATGTGTTATCGGTAAGCCTATAAATCAAAATTTAGGATTGTATAATCCACTTCTTATTCCTTCATGCCCTTGGGAAAGTGTTTCTATGGATTTTTGTGGCAGGTCTAACTATGTCTAGGAAAGGTTATGATTATCTTTATGTAGTTGTGGATCATTTCAGCAAAATGTGTATTTTGATGCCTCATAAGAAGCAATTTACAACAAAAAATATTGCATAATTTTTCTTTGAAAATGTATGGGTGCATTTTGGGTTGCCCAGACCCATTATTTTTGGTTAAGATTCTCAATTTGATGGGAATGTTTTGCCAAGACTATTGAGAATCATGGATACCAAAATTGAAAAAGATGAAAAAATTCCATCCGCAAATCGATGGCGAAACAAAAGAGGTGAAAAAAATGGTAATACATCTTATTCTCGGTTATCATAAAAAGCATCCTAAATTATGGGACGAACATTCGCACTATATTCACCATGCTTATAATGGGGCCAAGCATTCATCAACTCAAATATCTCCATTTGAGGTATGCTTGGGATACTTACTAAAATCTACTTTAGATTTTATCTTTGAGAAATTTGTTACTATTGATGGACATAGTCACATAGATAAACCAAAGTTATTCATTCAACAAGTTCAATTGGTGCATCAAATGGTTCAAGAACAATTAGAGAAGAGCTAAGCCCAGTAAAATACAAGACATGATAGGCATCGTGTTGACCATAGTTTCCAAGTGGAAGATGAATTTTCGCTTCACATTAACAAGAAAGACTCCAAGGATGAGGTAAGAAACTTCAACCAATTAGGTATGTTTCATTTAAAATTTTAGAAAATATTGGTAATAATGCCTTCTCGTTAGATTTTCCTCCATATTTGAAAATCTATGCAGTTTTTAATGTTCAGTATTTGATATTATTGACCCTCATTTAATTGAATATCATGGAAAAAATATTCAGATTCCTTCAATTGAATATTTTTATCATGAATGTCTTGAAGAATTATAATAGTACAACATCCTTGACAGGAAAATAAGAACTTCAAAACTAAGGTAACTTGGAGTACCTTTGCGTGGGGCTGAAAGGGATAAATTCAAGCAAAGCCAAATGGATTGAGATTAAAAGGGTGAGTGAAATTTACCCTCACCTATTTTTTGACTAAAAATTATATTTTGGAGGTCCGAAATCTTCCAATGGGGAGGAATGACCGAATGGATGAGTAAAGTGCTCAAAATTCAAAGTGTTAAAAATTTCTCGAAATTGGTGCCAAAATGTAGTTCTCATTGCTTGAATCCAACACAAATTTAATCGCTCAAAACCGATAATGTATGCTCCTGATATCGTATTCTGATCATCTTCCTAAAAATCTAAAAAAATTGCAGGTTGGATGTAGGTATGTTGACTTGGCAATGATTACGTTGACTAGGCAAGGTGACAAGTGTTATCACCAAAAAATAATTATGTGGCCATTTCTACCAAGGTGGATCAAAATACACCATGTAAGTTTAATTTTACCATAGTAAAATCACTTTCACTGTAAGAAATATTTTAATAAACCACTTTTATTAAGTTATTTTAGATTAAAACCCATGAGAATAATTGAATAAACCATTACTTATTTAGTTTTCTCTAGGAATAATTATTAAATCATTGTTTATTAATTACTTCTTTTCAAATTTGACTAAATTTCCTATAAATAATTAAATAAAACATAATTGATTTATTTTTTCTCAATTCCATCCTTGGAATAGTTGTTAAATCATTATCTAAAAATTATTCCATCTAAAAATTTTCTTATTATTCGCAAAAGAAATAATAAATAATTGTATTTGTTAATTATTTCGAAATAAATATATTTAACCATTTTAAATATATTTTCCCTCTCCAAGAATATAATAAAGTATTCTGAGTGGTTAGATCTAGATTTTGGTTAATAATATTTTATTATTCTCCATTTTCGAAATCAACCCAATAGTTTGCTATAAATAAGATGGTTTTTCATTCATTTGTCACCATAATCATTATCATTGTCACCATTATTGTCATGTACCTTTCAACCTTTCATTTTTTAGCTCTACATTGTTTGGGTTTTCACACTTTTGAGAGAGGAAGATTTGAATATTGAAGCGAGAAGGACATCGAAGGACCCATCCCAATGAGGGGGACATATGACCCTTTGTGAATCTCCTTCAGCAGATGTCATTAATAAAATATTTTTCTTTCAAAGCATTTCCAAGATTGGGTTATTTGCATACATCTATCTTTCTGCATGTTTTTCTCACATATTTGTTGCAAATATGAACTATAAGAAACCTCAATTGTTGTTAGGGTCATTAGTCACTCATGACCTAAGTGAGATATTTTTGGTACACCTTCCAAAAAGTTTCATACTAACAACTCAGAAGGTTGAATGTGTTTCTAGGGCCAAAGGGAGGCTCCCATGTGGCCTCTCTATATTTGTTCAAATATGTTGTGTTTTGATTGGTTGGATTTGGTAACTTCAAATTAGTTATGGTTGGTTTACGTGGCCCAATTTGCGGGAGCCATGTAGGCCAATGGTGGGAATCCACATGGCCTCCCAAGGGTTGACCAAAATTTTTTTGTGGTCTAATGGGTGCCTCCGGGTGACTCAAACATGATGCTAGTGGTGTGGCATCACAATTTTCTACCGCAACATCAACGGTGGGAGTTAATCACCATAGTACTGATGGAATATTTAAATTTTATCTAGTTGGCATTTGGGGGACATCGACGGGATTAAGCCCTGGTCTCCAGTCACCACACACCCACGAGATTGCAAGAAGGGGAGTCGAAGGCTTGGGCTTAACCCCGACCCAAAGCCCCAGTACCACCATAACCTTACCACAGTTCAGCACGGGTTGGGAGAACCCTCGTACCATAGAACACAGACATAGTTGAGAGTGCGGTTACAGTAATGGTTGATGCGAAGTTTCAGATGAAACGATGAATAAGAAGGCTCATGGTCCAATTTTTCCCACTCACAAGGGCATTAGGCATTTAGAAGATGCAATAATTTGCAACCAAATTAGCATGATTTCGTGAGCACTGAGTGGAATTGTGACTTTCTAGTTCTTGAAAAGGTGGATTCGTAGAATTGTTCGTAGGTTAGTGCAGCTTGTAGAGAACATAGCAGAAAAACTTCTTCAGAGCATAACTTCTTCTATTTTTGGACAATTTGACCCCAACAAGAGCCCTGCTTGGGGATTTTGGATGTTCTAAAGCCATTTTAGATATTATTTTTGCATTTTGAGCACTTTGAATCCACTTAATCACAAATTTGAGCACATAAAGAAATAGGCCCAACATTTGAAGATGGACGAGGAAATGTAGCCTAGGAGGGGTGAACTCCTTTATAATTTTGTTGTCTTCAGTTACTATATATGGTATTATTTTCTTTGTCTTTTTTTTGCAAACTGAGCTAAAAATCACTAACTTATATGTTTTTTCAATTTCCTAAAAGACATACAATTTTACTTGCACATTTCATCAAACCTTCAAGTTTATAAATACGAATAATATGTCCACTTGAAAACCTGAGAGAATGCATCGTTAGTCACTCCAAAATGGTTTAGAACTAAGAACTCAATAATCCCTTAAATAGGATTTCTTATTTAAGTTGTGTGAACTTTCCATTGATGGTTTTCCAATTGTTTAAGTCAAGGAGTCGAATCTCCAATGAAACCCCAGGGTGATGACTTTTTTTATTCTTGGCTTCTATTGGACTTTCCTTAGGTAGTGAGTTAGGCATGTTGCATAGCCTATCTCTGTGGTCTAATGGGTTGATGGGTATTTCTATATGATTTTAAATTGAATTATGAGAAATTTAAAGTAGAAAAAACATTTGATTTTTTTTTGGTTTTTTTATCACATTTTTTTTCTTTTTGTTTTCTATTTCAAGTTATGGTATTCTCATTTTAAATTTTTAAATTTTAATTTAATTCCTAATTAAATTTATTTTCACCATATATTTACTAGTTGCAAATGAATTTCAAAATATATTAAAACTCTCACATAATAAAACATTAATAACTATAAATTTTTTACATTTCTATAATTTTAATAAAATCCATTCATTACTCAATTATTTTAAACTTAATAAAATTTCAAAAAATATTTTAAATACCAATTTCATCTATATATATATATGTAATTTCATGTCCTAACAATAAAAAAAAAGTTGATATATATATATATAACTCAAATATTAAGCAAAACCTTATGGACAAATAAAAATTTATTTCTAATAAATTATTTTCTCATTTATAAAAAATACTAACATATTCTCATAATCTGATCCACATATAAGCAATAAAAATGATATTCCAATATATTATAACTATCCCTCCATTAATATACAATGCTAAGATATTCTAGTTGTAGCTCCCAATAAAATAATATGGCAAGATAACTCACATAATAATTTAGAAATTCTAGTAAGATTACTGTAAAGTATTTTGAAATTTTGTGTTAGAATAGTTGTATTTAAGTATTTTGGGTGATTTAAATTTTTTTATTTATTTTTACTATTAAAAATACAATTCAAACACTCTAATTACCACAATTTTGAAAAAAAATTAACCCAAAAAAAAAAAAAAAAAAACCTAAAAATCTAAAAATTGAGTCCCTACTCTTCTGTTGTGAAATTTCGCCATGCAATTGATAGCTGGGTGCAGGACCGCAGGTGCACAGTGTCTGTTTTGATGCATTTGGTGACTGTGCCATTTCTTGGTAGTCGTCACAGCTGATAATGATGTCAATTGAGCCCGTAAACTCAAAATACTATTACTGATGACAACACAATCATGCAAAAGCTTACTTCCACTGCAACAAAACTATGACGTTCATAGTAACTCTAATTGTCGATGTGGAAGACAATAAAAATGGAGCATTCTGATTACTTGAATTTTATTATACCAGCCTAGATCCATCTTAACTCTGGATCTATCAAGCGCCGAGTGGGATCAAATCTCTCAAGGTGAAAATCTCTTTTTTGATTGAAAAACTTGAGGAAAGGTTGACACCTCAAGATCTTTTATCCCTCTCGCCGCTTGATAGAGCCAGAGTTAAGATGGATCTAGGCTGGTTTCAATCATGTGCTGCCAGGAAAAATATATCAAAGCTATGATTAATTTTATCAATAATATGTAAATATATCAAATATTAATATAATCATTTTAAATATGCTAAATATTTCTGAGATTAACTTGGCCATTTTGATTTTAAATTTTCTTAGTTACCTCAGTTCGTTGAGATGATAAATATTGTTAATAACAATAATGATGAAAAATGAAGAAATATTTTTTTCAATGCAAAGTGACAATAATAGTGTTGAAAGATAGAAAATGTGAATAATAAGAATGTACTCATGTTACAAATAGTCTTCATAGTGATCAATATCAAACTATTTTCTTCTACTATTCTTATTTCCACCCTTTTTAGTTTTGTTATCTTTTCATATCAATTATATGAAAAAGAAAATTCAAATCGTAAAACATTTAAATATTTAGCTCGAGCTATTGTAGTAAACATGATACCTTGTCTCTCTTTCTCTCCAATATTAATAGGTTAAATTACTATAACACAAAAAATCAATGTACATTGTCAATAAATTTTTTTGCTTACACTAAAATCAATGCATCTTGTTAATCCAATCACTTTAAAATTAATGTACCATCATATATCCAGCTACATCAAATCATAAATCAACATATACATTTAAATCAAAGCATTTAATGCAAGAAGAAAGAGTGTCTATCCCCCCCTTATCTCTCCTTATTTGTCTCTTTATCTCAGCCCCAAACATACACACTCTATCTTTGTCTCTCCCTTGTCACTCCTTCTCTATCTTCACTTCTCACTCTCTGTATTTCTTAATTCCTACATCTCTCCCCCTCCAACTCCATATCTCTATCGATCCCTCTCTCCTCCACTCTCTCTCTCTCTCTCTATCCAATACTCTCTCTTCCCCCATTGCTCTCCTCCTCTCTCTCATCCTTCCTCTCTCTCCCTTTCTCTCCTACCTTCCTCTCTCTTTTCCCTCCAATCCTCTCTCTTCCCCCATCTCTCTCTCTCTCTCTAATCCTTTCTCTTCCCCATCTCCCTTTCTTTTTCTCTCTCTTTCCACCCCTCTCTCTCTCCAACTACATTACTATATCCCCCCTATCTCCTTTTCTCTTCTCTCCCCCATTCTTTCCAAACGTCTTTGTCTTTTTATCTCACTCCTAAACATACACACACTCTTTCCATATCTCCCTTATCACTCTCTCTCTCTCTCCACTTCTCTCTTTCTCTCTCTATTTCTTATTAGTTATGTAAAATAATGAACATAAATATTCGTAAATATAAATAATATTATGGAGTAAATATGAAAAGGGGTTTTATTTACTTTTTTTTTGTGACTAGAAGAATCGGCAATTGCAACGGTATCGTACTCGCGTGACATGGGGTCGAATCCCGCTGGCTAACCCTATACTCCTAGAAGGAAACTGCTGAGCCCACAACAACAGCCCCTCAGTTAAGACGGGACTTGAACTCGTGACCTACACCATGGCACGAACGTCTTAGCAGCACGTTCACTTGCCACTAGACCAAACGCCGACGGGCTAAGGGGTTTTATTTACTTACCATACCTTCTGCTTTATTTATATTTATACTTATATTTATTTACCATACCTCTTTTATTTACTATGGTATTTGGCCCATAGGCTTATTATATAATTATATTTTTATTTATAATCATATTTGATATATTGTTATTTATTTACCTTACCTCTCTATACCTCTTTTATATTTATTTATTTACCATACCTCTTTATACCTATTTTATATTTATTTATTTATCATACCTCTTTATACATATTTTATATTTGTTTATTTAGCATACTTATTTTATAAATATGGTATTTGGCCCATGGTATCAATATTAATTTGTCCCATGGTATTCGTCCCTTAGGCTTCATCTAAATAAAACCTCTTTTTAAAGTTTTTTAAAATATAAAAAGGTTTATGGAGTAAATATATAAATAATTTTTAATTATTTACCATACATCTAGTTTATATATATATATATATATATATATTTATTTACCATAGCTCAGATGAAGTGTAAATAGTTTTATTGATTATAATACATCATGTTGTTACTCTTTTATTGTTGTTTTTAAAATATTGCAATTTGATGGGGAAATATTTATGTCTTTAAATATTTTGATTTATCCATAGAATATGGGTTTTCTTTTTAAAGATTCATTTTATAAATATTTAATTAAAAGAAATATTAAAAGATTTTGGATTTTGATTGTTTGTGTTGAATTAACTCTTTCCCTTTGATTTAGGAAATGGTATTGACTTTAGTAAAGAGTAAAGATGTTTAAAATTTTACTTAATTTGGAAATTCAATGTGGTAATTTTTTTTGTTAAAGGTAAATTTATGATCCATTCAAATTCACGTATATAATCTACTATCCATTCAACTTATATAAATAATACATAGCTGTATTTTAATAGTTAATCTCAACCCATTAATAAGTTAAAAAATTGATATATAATCTAAATATTCAAGTTATATAAAATTCAAGATTAGGTTAATGCTTTGGCAAGTAAAATTTATTATTTTTTGAGAACGTGACATACCCAACATCAGGGTCATACTGGGCTATAAATTGTGCCTCTAGGCTAAATCATTATTCAATTTCACCCCTCCATTTGTTAATTTATTATTATTATTATTTCAAGTTTTTGAAAAGCTTTCTAAAACATTTATGTTAAATTGTTTATTTAATAATACTCAATCTCAGCACATTAATAAGTTAAAAAATTTATATATAATCTAAATATTCAAGTTATATAAAATTCAAGATTAGGTTAATGCTTTGGCAAGTAAAATTTTTTATTTTTTGAGAACGTGACATACCCTACATTAGGGTCATACCATCAGGGTCATACTGAGCTGTAGATTGCCCCTCTCGGCGCAATCATTATTCAGTTTAACCCATCCATTTGTTAATTTATTATTATTATTATTATTATTATTATTATTATTATTATTATTGTTATTGTTGTTGTTGTTGTTATAATCATTTCAAATTTTTTAAAGCTTTCTAAACCATTTATGTTAAATTGTTTATTTAATAAACAATCATATAAAAATAACAAATGTTATTTTCTTATTTAGTATGATATATCACTCATGTTTCAGTTACTATCAAATTCATTTTTTAATAAAATTAATTTATATTATAAAATAATTAAATATTTAAACTTATTTAATTTAATATTGAATTTTAATTAAAATTTTCTATAATACTTGATATATTTTCGAAAAAATTGATATTATATTTTATATTTAAAATAATAATTATTATTTTTTTCCTTTATTCATTTATCGTCAATCCAAAAATTTATGGGTCAATTTTAAATTTAAATTACAATATAGTATTTAATATTTTTGGAATATTTTTATTATACATTTTCAAATATTAAAAAAAATAAAAATAACTAAGTTAAACAATAAATATTTAGTAAGAAATCATTTTACAAATAAATACACAAAATCTCACACAAACTCTCTATTAAGTCCACAAACGAAAATCTTAATAGAGAGTTTGAATTTGGGAATAAAGATCAATTATCTATTACATTCTATCGTTAAATGTATAATTTTTATTATTTTTATGTAAGATTAGAATAGATACATTAGTAGTTGTCTAGAGGAATCAAATATCTTAAGATGCAAACATTTTTTAGAAGACAAAATTAGGCTACCCCAAAAGATTTGATTCATCTAAGGACCTCCACACACACATATAGATATATATATATGTGTGTGTGTGTGTGTGTGTCTGCGTATATAATTTTTTAAAATACAAATGGCTCATTTCCTTGAAAATATTCTTGGGTACTTGGGTTGTGTAAAAACATAGGTAAAACATGCTATTGAAATATTTTTTTGGCCAAAATGAAAAATAGTGAGACTAACTAAAATATTTTAACCATAATTTGTGTTCCCTACTCGTTGATGCTCTCTCTCATTCAATTGTTGACATTAAAATATTTACTTCACATGGGTATTAAAATATTTTATTTATTACCCACATTGTTCATATCAAAATATTTTTTACTTATTAAAATAATTTTAATTACACATATATTATTAAAACATGTATATTGAAATATTTTGTATATAAACTACATTGAATTTTTTATTTTGTATTATTATCTTTTAAATGTTTAATATCAATTTTATATTAATAACTAAATGAAACATTCATCTTCCTTGAAATTGATGGGAAAGTATTAGATTTGTTTTCTAATTTTAAAAATAATCATTTTTTTCCAATTTTTTTTTTTTTAAAGGAAACCAAAAAAAACAAAATATCTTTCTCAAAATAAATAAATAAATTAATTAATTATAAATATATATATATATATATATATATATATATATATGTATATGTATATATATATGTATATATATATATATATATATATATATGTATATGTATATATGTATATGTATATGTATATGTATATGTATATATGTATATATATGTATATGTATATGTATATGTATATGTATATGTGTATATGTATATGTATATGTATATGTATATGTATATGTATATGTATATCTATATCTATATGTATATGTATATGTATATATATATATATATATATATATATATATATATATATATATATATATATATATATATATATATATATATATATATATATATAATCTTTCAAAATTGAAAGTAAAAAATATAAATGTTTTTTTGTATCTTGACGATGTGTCTTTCATGTTGAGTTGTAATTTCAAGAACAAAGTGAATGAGCACAGTAATAATGGATAATTCATGTTTTACAATGTTTTCAATGAATATTGATCAAATATGTATAATTTTTTAATTATGGCTGACTTTAGTGTTTATTTTGAGAATATTTTATTTAGCATACCAACTAATATTGAGAACAAACATCTATGATAGAGGGTTTTCTAATGCATCTCTTTGTACAATAATACTTTTAATTAAAATTAACTAAATATATATAATTATTTTTGTTATCATTATAATTGACATTATTTTTTAATTTAATAAGCATGTTATTTTCACTTTAGGAAAGATGTATCAACTATACAATAAGCATAAAGAGAATTAAACATTTCATAGACTTTTAATACAAAATAAAAAAGTATTAATTATATTACACAAAATTATATATTTTATGTTTTTAAATATTTTAGTTTACTAAATTAATATTTAAAATATATCATATATAAAAGTTTTTTTTTTTTTTAAGCGAACTTTGAATTTTACTTATATTATTAATTTCATTTTTTTATTATAAAAAATTATGATAATGATAATTATTAATTTTTATTAAAATTTATATAAAATTAAATTAAAAAACTAAGAATTTAACCAGAATTCTTTAAAATTAAACCATGTTAAAAACATAAACACTACAATATCACTGTATAAAAAATTAATTATAAAATTAATGTGTTGTAAATAAAATCTACTATAAAATTGTATTTATTAAATTTATATGTATAATTTTTTGAATTATTTTTAAATATAAAATTATATGTTTTTGGTTTTAAAATTATCCTATATATTCAGGTTTGTATATTTGGGTTACTAAATTACAAGGTTAGGAAAAATATATTCAGGTTTGTAAGTTTATTAGCATTATAAAATATTGTTTCAATCATTAACTTCAATCTCTCACAACTATACAAACTTGAATATAAAGGATAATTTTAAAACAAAAAACATATAATTTTACATTTAAAAATAATTCAAAAAATTATAAAATATTAACTTCAATCTTTCACAACAAATAATATCATCTAATATTTATTTCGTGATGCTAGTTTTCACATTCTGTGTAATTATTATCATGATTTTGTGTTCACGACTTTCTATTCTATGATTCAAATAGGACATATATGTTTATTTCACACATCTATTATCACATGAGTAGTCATATGCTATTATTATTATATTATTAAATCAACTCCATTAGTGTTTCTAGTGTTGTCACTATCACAACAAGGTTCTCATCATATTGTACTAGAGGATATTTGATCGTGCTATATTAATATTTTCATATTAATGGGTACTAGGCACTGCACTTATTAATCACTCATGTTAGTATCTTAGTCATTAATATCATGATGATATGCTATGCTCTAGGTACATTCTGGTTACTGGAACACACTTAATACTTCTATTCAAGTTCAATGCTTGTTTAGACAAGATATGACCATTAGAAGGAATATATTGTCGATCCAACTATTCCCACTAAATTTTTGACATATTGATACATTTTAAACTGGTGTAACAAAAACTCCTCTATCTCTATCCTACTATTGTGAACATTCTATAATTAATGATAAATGATCAACATCTCAAATAATATCATAAATGTTACAATTAGTTAAAACCTATTTCACATAATGATGTCCCATACTACACCCACAAAATATTGTAATACCCCATTTTACTTCCTAATTTTACATAAATTGATATAAATTGAGTCATGTGGTTTATCTATAAATATGGATTGTGATGCATAAGATGTATGAAAATGACAATTATCAAATATCTAACAGAATCCCAATTCCAAGGTATAACTAGAACTTGGCCTACTCTATGTCAATGGAGATAATAACTACAAGATTGGGAATGAATATAGTGTGCACGTGAATTCATTTTAGGGAGGACCCTGCTCATGGTATTCTTTCCTCTTCATTTTAGTAAGTATCACACTCACAGCTTATTAGCAAAGTGATAATAAAAACTACATGCACATAATGCATTATTCTACTATCTTAATGACACTTCCCCTAATATTCAATTTACCATGAAAATTGACTCTATAAATCAATGCTTTTATTAAATTCCTTTATCACCCAACGACATGATGATTATGTAATCCATCAATTCTATAGAAAGCGGACCAACACTAACTATTATCTTCATCTCCATTCTCACCAGTACACATTCCAAACTTTAGTTGTTTTAAAAACTCTTATCTCTCAAGCCCCACAAATATCTTCTCCCTAATTCCTTCTCTCATAAAATACCACCTAATCCAATCATTCAAATCTAAAGACTATACCTCCTCTCATATATGTAAATAATTTAGAGATGCATCTAGCTATAATTCTAATTTCTTTTTTTCTCTTCTCCTCCCCGTGACAATGTCTCTCTACTATACTTAAAAGGAACCAACGATCTCATTGGTAAGATATTTTCAAAATGAAACATTAAAACCATTTTTAAACCACCTCATAAAACTCTAAAGAAAATATATTGGTAAGCTAAATATAAGTTTAACTCCATCCTAGGTTTAACACTTGATCAAATTCCTTGTTCTTACAGGAATTACTACATTTTCCATATTGGCCACCACTTCAAATATCACCTTAAAGAGCATATATATGACACTAATCCACTCTGGCTACCGAACTCTTCAATTGCTGAGTACTATTTTAATTCTAAATGCCTCATTTGTTTCAATCTATCCAAAATACTAGCTCTCAAATTATTAAGGATGCTCTTGAGAGAAAAACACACCTGAACAACATCAAGATGGAATATGGTTATAAGTTAAGCCAATCATGGAAGCATTCCATCCAATGGCATTCTCATTGATTTATTTTACCTCTGGTCCCATTTCTCTCATTCTTATGCCTCCTCTTCTTTCCTTTCCCTTTTTATTCCTTTCTTCTCTTCAAAGTGACTCCCCCCCCTTGTTTTTATATGTTTCTTCAAAAGTAATTTAGATTAATCCTTAAAAATTTTGATCATTTTTTCGTATATATATCTGTGTGTGTGTGTGTGTGTGTGTGTATTCAAAGATCAAGCTACAATTGGATTAAAAGAAAGGAAAATGGAGATAAAGATGACAAATATTAAGGAACATGATTCCTCAACTAATTGAAGATAAATGTAATATAATTAAATGTGATTTGTCTATATCAGAAGGAAGCACTTGTAATAGTTGAAATTCCATTGTTTATTAAATAAGAAAAAAATAACTTAAAAACCATTATTTACTTATATCTTAGCATCATGAATCATAAAGGTGAATACCTAGGGTTTTGTAATAAACATTAATCATAAAGGTCAATACCTAGGGTTTGTTTTATTGTTGAAGGCGTATTCGCTTATATTATGGGTTTTTTCAATTATAAATGATTATTATATTTGCTTAGTAGCCGTAATGGTAATCTATATACAAAAAAAATGTTCTATGTTTTTTCTCATTTTGCTAAGGTAACACCACTTTGTGCAGAATTTTTAGAAGAATTTGCGCAAATGATTTGTAACCCATCTAAAATTTTACACTCCACTGACCATTAGGAACAAAAATAATAGATGATACCAAATGAGCATTGACAAGTCTTTCATATAGATGAATATAATGTATTCTTTAAGGATTTATCATTAAATTAATCAAAGTAGACATTAAAGAAATAAATTAATGTGTTTAGGGACATAGTCAAAATTTTGTATAAGTAAATTTAAGCATGTATATTTTTAAAGAGCACATATTGTTAGGAAAGGGAAGTGAAAATTTTATGGGGAAAAAATTTTACATTTTTATTTTTTATAAGAAATTAAATACTTGATATTCTGCAAAATGTCTCTATGAATGCATGAAGTATTTTTGCAAAATGTCTCTATGAAGGCATCAAGTATTTTTGGAAAATGTCTTTACGAATTTAATTATTTATTTAATTTTCTCTCTTATTGAAAGGATGAAGTACTTATTCTAATTTTTTTATGTTTTTTTGGGTATTTGGTCCAATAGAATTTGATTTTAGGTTTCCAATTTTGTGAACATGGGAAGCAAAAGGAATTGCCAATCAAGGCACGATCGAAATAGAATTGATTCAACAGAAAATAATGAGAGATTACAAAAAAAAAGGCAAGAGAAAAGGGAAATATTAAGCCATGAAATAAATGTGGAGGTAGAGCACCATGAAAGAGATGTAGAGGTGCACAAAAATGACGAGGAAATGAGAAATATTAAGGAACTTGTAAACAAGAATACTTTAAACAAAAATTTCGAAGATAATGTTGAGCAAATTGTCAACGAGAATATTGAAAACACAAATTTTCAAGAGAATATTGATATTGATCTCACTATTGAGTCAATAGTTTCTTCAATTTGAATTTTGTATTTTTTTTAAAGCATTGTAGTTCAAGATAGTTTCAAAAATTAAAAATATGTATATTTCAATTTCAAATTAGAAGTCAATATTTTTTTTTATGTAGTGACAACATCAGAACCATAGAAGATACTACCACACCTCGCATTTCACTACAATTAATTGGAAGTTCCAAAAATGTTGTATACGACTAAAACTTTCCAGATAATATGGATCCAACTAAAATTGAAGAATTAGGACCACCAATGCTTGAAAGGGCAGTTCGAGATAAAATAAATTGGGGGTTGAAACATATTTTTGAAGGTAAATATATCATAGCAGAAGCTCATATGTTACGCAAATTTTTAAAGCACAAATATCTCAGAAATGTTGTGGAATTATTGGGCATTAAAAATGAGAAATAGGTTTTATTAAATCAAGCTATCAAAAAATGTGACTTCGGTGCTTGCTACAGTAACCAAGAAGTGATCTCAAGTTGAAAAGAATGCTCGTAGAGCACTTTCAATAGGTGTACTTGTGAAAAAAACTACATCAAGTTCGTTGATGTCATCAAGTTCAAAATCGTTTAAAACATCAAGAAAAAGTTTATGGAGTCATAAAAAATTTAGAATACAATTAGATGAGAATGATGAACTTGCATGTTGGGCCAATATTTGCAGGCATCCATATCATGATATACTTCCGGATCATGTGAGGGATAGGGTAAAAGAGTTTTGGAATTTGAATTCTCGTGTGTCGCTAAATGAAAAGGACGATGTGCGATGTTGTATATCGAAGGGAGTTTATGAAACTCATGCCAACATGTAACACAGGTCAGCCATGTAGAATTATTCCAGAACTTTATGGAGAGAAATACTGATGTGAAGGTTTCCCTTAGAAGATTTTTAAATATTAAACCATGGTATGTCAGGCCTATCACTATTCAAGACACATGTTATTGTTGATACCATGTAGAATTCCAATTATTTTATGAGACATTTGTAAATTTTAGCATAAAATATTGGTCAAATGACCGCCGTCCTTCAAATTTTCATGAATTTTTATCGAATATTTTATGTGCACGAGAAAATAATAAATTATTTTATAAAAAGAATTTTTTTTGGGAAGAAAATGCCTAGAATGTTCTCATTTGGCACTATACGATGCAAAGTATCTCATTGATCCTAATGATCCCAGATTGTCAATTATCAATCTAAATTGGAAGCGATATGAAAATTTTACTTACAGTCTTGTTTCAAATTCAAGCACAACATCAAAAAATATCACTTTACTTCATGACGACATTTTAGTGACATATTTTATGGAGCAATTCAGGGTAAAAATATACAAATATATTAATCACTGTCATATAGCACAATGGCAGTATTTACAGTTCAAGCAATCAAGTGATGTGTTCCCAAAAAGAACAATATTACTAGTGGTTTATTTCTCTAAAAATTACATGTTTAGTACACAAAAGGAGATACAAAGTGAGTATTATCATTCAAACCAGATATCTATATTTGTGCATATTTTGTATAAACATGCAGAGCTTGATATCGATGGTTTTGATAGCGATAAAAATAATCGTGAGGTGAATACAGAGTGCCATTTCTACATCTTTTATGATCGAACACATGATACATGTTTTGTTCATTATTGTTTGAATGTTATTTATAATGAATTTTTGAAATGAAGTGTCAATTTTAAAGAACATTGAGTATGGTTATATGGTTGTGCTAGTCAATTTAAATCAGCAAGATCATTATTTTGGTTGTCTCGTCTTCATAAGAGAACCAATATTCAACATAAATGGAATTTCTTTGAGACAGGGCATGGAAAAGGAGAGCACGATGGTGTTGGGGCAAGCATAAAACATGGACTTAGGATGCATCAATTGAACCACTCAACTTCCCAACTTGCAAATTCTTTGGATGTTGTTAATTGGTGCAAAGAAATTTTAAGTCATGTATTGAACCCAAGGATGGATTATGTGGATAGGTAAGCATACACATTTAACTAACAATATATTATACATGTCTAGAGATATATGTGTATACATGTGTGTGTATTTTGCTATAAAAAAAATATTAAATATTGTTCAAAATTTGAGTGATACATGTGTGTGTTTTTCTCAAGTAGGTACTTTTGGAATATTACAATGGGTGATGTTGATAGATAGTTTCCATTTAATTGTCTTGCAATCCCTCAAACAAGAATTTTACACTCAATCAGGAGTAAGAACATGAGAAATATACATTGCATTAAGAAACTAAAGTTCTCTTTCTTTTGTTCTACATGTATTTATCATATAGAGTCCATCGATGACTGTGAAAACAAATTTAATGAAATTTGTTAAACCATGGAAACATGAAGAATTGACACCATTACCCCCATTTGTAAACGTGACTAACAAGGAAATGGAAAATGAAGTGGTTTTGATTGACAATGATTATCATCATGTTTCTAATATGGTTAGAGAAGGTGATCTCTTCGTGGTAATTGCACCATAAAATAATCAAGAAAAAGTGCATTATTATTTATTATGATGCACTATGTGTAAATGCACATTGCTACAAGAGTATGATGAGCCATCAAATTATACATACCCGATTCGTTGAATGGTGTTAATGGGACATTTCTTTAAAGAAGTAAAGAAATGTAAATATCATACTATTTTTCAGGATTACCAGCCAGAGGTTTTTTATGCCCAATATAGTCACTTTGTCATAGCAACTCGTTTCCAGTTGAAGCAAGTGAAGAGTAGAAAAAATTGGTGACAATGGAGGTTATCGATATATGATCATGATGCCATTTTGGAAAATTGGCCACTAGCACATTTCATGTGAGTGGAACACATTGTTCAAGATGAACAATGAACTTTTATTCTAGGGTTACAATATATAATTTCTACAATGTATTTGAATTTATATAGTTTAATACTATATTGTGCATTTATTTCAAATAAATGGACATGTCGATGGTCAAATTTGTGTTCGTACGAACAATATATTATGATCTAGTGGATAAGGCTGATTTACTACATAATTAGGTTATGGTGATTTAATGTGTCCATGATGTTTACTCCTAGATGATCTTAAATCGCCCCTTTTTTGCATGGATATGATGGTGATGAATGAATATTTAATTACATATATATTATTATATTGTTATTTTAGTTTTGATATCAAATTTATCATATGTGCATCTATTCATTAGATTAGATTAGTTTAGATTTGATGTGGCTAATCTCTTCATTATTGTCTCTTCATTATTGTCTCTTCTCATGATGGAGGTCTCCTAATTTTATTTTCAATCTTTTATAGTAAGGAAAATACGTTTTTGATTGTGCATTGATGTTGGAGATTCTTACTACAAAGAATGAAAATGATGATGCTAGAAAAATGAGATACTAGCATAAATCTATTTATGAATGTGCATTGATGTTGGACAGTCTATTCAAAGTAACAATTAAAATTAAATTGATGTTTAGTTGCAATAAAATATTGACATGGAGTTAACATTAACCCACCCACTAACATTAATGATTTCCATCATTTACTTATCTGTATTATGCCATCACCTTAAGTAGTTATAAATATTTTCTGGAAACATTTTACACTACAAAGAACATGCCTTTGTAGAACTGAAGTGTAGGGGATATATTACACATGGGAATTTTCCTATGAGTTATGTGTTTCTATAAAATGTTCAAATAGCTACCCACATGGCTCAACTCAAGATGTTTGACTTCACAAAATTGATTGAGAAACAAAAATTTGTGATTTGAAACAATGGTGAGTGGGAGGCCAAAGTGTATCCACACACGTGAAAATCATAAATATTTTTTTGAATTTTCATTGATGATGGACAGTATTACTGCAAAAAATGAAATTGATGGTGCTAGAAAAATGAGATACTACCATAAAGGAGTTTAGCCTTCCTATTCCTAACATCCTATTCCTAAAGAGAGTTCTATTCCATCTTCAGTGTCTTCTCACATTTAAATAGACTTAAACTTTTGAAAACATAATAAAAATCAAATTTATGATTGAGACTAAGAAATTCATTAGGATATAATAATTTTATTAGCTTAGTTATGTTTGTTGGTTGAAGCTCTTTTTCAAGTCATTGGCCAATATTTTTTGGTTTTATTAGAGTGAATTACCTAAAAGTTGGATCAACATGGCATAAAGCCCCTTCGGGTTGGTATTTATTTGGAGTTTTCCATGTTAGTGGTTGGCCAGCCAATGGATTGTACCAAATTCTTAGGTTGAGATTCTAACTCTACCTAGTGTCTCAATGTGGTTAATTCTAGGCCACCCGCTAATTTTTTGTTTCTCTCTAGTATGGGGTGACATCCATATATTCTTAGCACAAGCGTAGCATTAATTCATAGGCAGTGGGATCATTGAAGAGATGCTCTATATCTGTTAACCTTGATGAGATTTCAGAGTGTGGAGGTAGAGGGATGGGTATATTCTCTGTTGTGTCTTCTCCACTCAGTTCTCCTTCCCCCAAGCATCCTACCATTGTAATTACTAGCACTATGAGACTTGTGGGCTCTACATTCATGGAATCATATTTTCACTATTCTTATTTCTCTGTAGGTGGGGAATCCGAAAATGGAACAATTATGGATCCTTTCAGGTGTTGGAAGGGCAAAGGAGATGTTGATATTTCTTCATCTATAATGGTAACACCCTCATTACGTGGTAGTGAAGTAGGGTTGTCCTCAATAATGACGACTATAATTTGGGATTGTTCTTCCTCTACATTAGTGGATGGATTTTGGAGTTTCCTAGGTAGGTCATGGTCAGATAGAGGTCATTGATCAACTTAGGGCTTATATATTCGTATTCTTCTTAACCAATGCTTCTCCTTTCAAAAACACGTTAACCTGTTTAATAAAATCCTTTCTTTTAGTATTGACCTATCAGTTGGTCTGAGTCAGGAATTGTTGTGGTGAGCTCCATAGTCTATACTGGGAATTGGTAGGGCTTCATGTAGCATGGTTTCTTTCTTAGAGTTTCCTCTATCTCTTCTGGAAGTGGAATTTACCATTTTTATATATATATGATAGAAAATATGGATGGGTGGATTCTGTCTCTATACTAATGGGAACTCACCTTCCTATGTACTAGAGTCTCGGGGCTCTAATTTGATAGTTAATTTTTTCATTTCAAAATAACAATGAAACAAAGTGTTAATAAAGGTCAGGCATATATAAGGAGTGAATATTCATTTATAAGTTGATAGTAATATTTCCCAAACATGTGAAATATCATCAGTTTTCTTTTCATCGTGCACTTTACGGAATGTCTTAAAATAATACAAAAACTATTACTTTTTACCAGGTCAGTGTATGAATCGATGTTACAGCTTTCATTTTTCACCAATGGTAACACTTATCTACAAGTGGGCCTTCAAGTGTACCAACAATATCATTTTCCCTCCATAATACTTTAAAAACTCATGCCACATCAACAAATATACAAATATTCTGAAATAACCTATAAACATTGGATGATGTACTTCATGCCTCCTTGACCACAAATTTGTGACTACTAATTCAATAGAAGAACTGAATTAAACCAAAATTATATGAAATTGGATTCCTCTAAGGTGCGTTACACTCAAGGTGAGGTAAATAAGGTGGATATCCATGAAATAAGTCACAAGACTAACTCCAAGATACAATATGTTGGTTGTAATCCATGAATAAGGGGTGGTGGTCCCTTTCAAATGTCTTCAATGGCCATTTAAATGGGAAAAATTCAACTTCTTGTCTCAACATTGATTATTGTATCCAAGGGTATTCTTTATAATATTCATTAGGTTATTGTTGCTAGATTATGTAAAGCCATTCCCTTGGGCATAATAATTTGATGAGTGAGAAATAATTATTCCATATTCTAGAAAAAACCTCATCAATTCAATGGACCTAAAGGCTTGAGCACTATCTATAGTGATTGTAGTAGGAACCCCAAACCTTGTGATGAAGTTTTATGCTATGAAGTCAATTATAAATTTGTTGGTTGGCTTCTTTTAGGGGATTCTTCAACCCACCTGGAGAAGTAATAATTGGTGGTTATAATCCATTTATACTCATTATTTTCATTTTCATGGAGTTTACCAATAAAATCCAACTCCCATTATTGGAAAGGTACTTCAACAACCACATTTGCAACAGAAAGGTTTCCACGTTCTATTTTCCTACAGACTACTGACAAGGCTTACAAGGTATCACAAATGTATGCACATCATAAAAAATATTAGGCCAATAGATACTACTTTCATTTATAATAAGAGATGGGCCCTATTATTATTATTTAAGGTAGGGCTTAACCTAGCTAAATAACTTCTTTCTAATTTGGGTAGGGGTATCAATTTATTTATTGACTAGAGGAACTTAACTACTTGCAAAAATCAATTCAGATTGGGGAAAAAAATTATACCACCATCACTTAAGAATGTGGGTTATGAGTGTATGGAATATGGAATATGGAATAAAAATGTAAAATGAATAAACCCCCCCCCCCCCCCCCCAAACAGCTAAAGTTTGTTTCTGTCCTCGGAAACTAGTAAAAATAGGGAAGGGTATATGAGAAACAAAGAAATATTGTAGGCATGGAAGATTTTATAAATAAACCTATTCTAGTATTGAAGAAATTACTGATTAAAGTTTAGAAAAGAACAGACCTTCAAATTCTTGATAAGTCCATGAGTTAAGATCATGTATGTGCGATGATAATAGAGGGATTATTTAAGGCCATGTTAGATCGTAGATCTCTTGTGGTTAAATATATTTTGAACTGTGTTGTTTATTTCTCTTGGGATGGAGAAGCGATGATAAGATATGAAATTGCTAACCCCGTTGTTCCTCGAGATGTTCTAACTTATTTTAGTCTAGATTGGTTCAAACTTTCAATAAAACATTGATATTGTTACTGAAAAAAAGATAAACTAGGTTCTCATAGGTTCGTTTCCAAATAGGGCCCCACCACTATAGTCTAGATTACGTGTCTAATCCTACCAAATGAAGGTCTACTTGAACTCCAGTTGAACCGTGTAAGATTGAATAATTATTAGTTAAACCTCACCATATATATATATATATATATATATATATATATATATATATATATATATATATACTCAGATATAAGTTGTGCACATGGTTTAGGTAGTTCCGCAAGCACTCGATAACTCTACCATTCATCCATCACAACCATAAATCAGATATAAATCCAAACAAAAACATAATCAAATCATAACCAATGAAATATCCCTTGATATCCATACAAAGAAAAAATTAAAAGGGGGGTACACAAACTTTTCCATTATATTCATAATATACAGGTCTTTCAATAATTCATAGTATACATCTTTATCATAACAACATAAAACTATACATAACAACATAGCAAATGTAAGAACTGAGTAACAACAAAAATTGCAAAAACACTAGCACTCTTTATCTTAGCCTTGATGGTTATTTTATATAATTCTACACAAGGCTAAGGTTTATTATGTCAAGTTGGATCTCTAACTACTTATTTCATGTTATAATTGTCTTAGGCTAACTTACACTTCATTCCTAGTCTTGTACAATTTATAGTGTTGATCCCAAGGGTGACTTACAGTAACACCTCATCTCTTTATCCATCCACAAGTTCATTTTATCAAAATGAAGTGCCCAACAGGCCCTGACCATAAAATTCAACTCACCCTAAACTCAAATCTATTTTTTTCTCTTCAAATGAAGGGCCCAACTTGGGCACTACTTGCAGTGATTTATAAAGCAATTTTGCAAAATTGTAAACCTTTTGCTTCCATTTATCAACCAAAATGGATTCACCTACTAGTAAATATTGAGCTTTTAAACTTTCTATCTCTATAGGTTGACATTGCTTGAGGATTGAACTTCTAAGTCTATGTAGGATTAAAACTGATGCAGTTCCATGTAAATTGTATGGGATTGGGGGTAGATCTCTTGCAGGGTAACTTTATTTGTTATTGAATTGTTGTATAGCGCATATATTTTATCATTTACATCGTCGATCTATCCATATTTGTCCTGTGTTTAGAGTGGGTTCGCAATTACTCTAGCCTCTTCATTCTACTTTTTCATATTCTCACACAACTTCTTTGGCAACTTATTCCACTGTAGCAGTAATCCCATCCAGTCTTGGACTCTTTTGAAGATGAGTTGGTTCTCCCCATGGTTGTCCACAGTTAAGTGTGAATGTTCTTGGCCTTATCAAGCATGTGTAACAACTCCTCCAAAAGCTCTTTCTGTTGGCTAGATTCCTTAGATTTTGTAATAGCTAATTCCTTTCATAGGTATGTGGTCTATTGTTGGAAAGTGATCCATGATTCATATACAATGTTGATTTGTTCAAATATAGGTATTTTTTAAGGTAAGTATTGAAATTTGGGGTTAACCATTTGTAGCTCTAGCCATAATTTTTCCATCTTGGCCTTAACTAGCTCAATTTATCCCTCTACTTTTTGTTGAGTTCACACTTCGATTTCTCTATCAGCAAATAGCTCCACTATCTACTATCTAAGTTATTATTTATCCATCTGTAAATCTTATTTTGTCTACTCCACTTTCTATAATATTTGTGTTGCCTCCTCAATAGTTATAGTCATCATTTGTAGCAAGTGGCTAGTAGACCACTACTATTCATCAATTTATTATCTGTATGTCAGCCATGTTGTTTAATTTTTTAAGTTTAATCATCCATAGATCAAGTGTAATCATATATAAGAAAAAAATTTCCTTGAATTATTCCAAGATGCTAGTTTTCCTCAACTTCTTTGTTTCCAGTAACAATTGAAACAATTTTCATTTCCTCTCCACCATGTCATTCTATTGGTGAATTATGTCCAAAAATCACCCAACATATTCCAACAATCTCAGCAACAACTAATTGGATTTAGCGTCTTCACTTCTGGAGGAAGGTCTTGCATTAAATAGGTAAACCTCTCAACATGATGAACTAAAAGAACAATCCCCCACTACTTACCAATGGCTACTAGAAACAAATGTACAACATGGAATTGAGGAACCTAGAAACTCCTTAAATAACCACATCTAGACCTTTGCCTTGTGCGAATGTGATTAAGGGAATCCATGTCCAGTTCTAGATCTTGTTGATGCCAAAGAAGAGATATTCAAGAAATACAAATGGATGTCAATATTAACTCTAGCCCGTTTCAAAATTAATATATCTCCAGAGTCGAGGATCTTCCCATCATCACTTCTCACTGATGATTTAACTTATTATGCCACTTGTTATTGTCTTTTCTTGAGAATACCATCTGTTAATTTGATTGTATCTGTGTACAATTGCTGATAGATGTAACCTAAAGGGTTTAAGTGTAGATGAACGTCTGAGAAATATTGAAGAACAAATTAAAGGGCCTATTAGATCAACATGTTGCTAAAATATAAGACTATTTGTTACCAATATGATAATATTCCCCGGGTAAGCTTCTTTTTAATATGGGGATATTATTATTGTGTATTCGAAAATATAATCACTAGTCTTCTTTAGTCAGTAACCCACTCACCCAAGATAATTGTGGATCATTTCTCATCAAGTGTGTATATCAGTAGCTATGTATTGTATACAAGATAGATATACCTTAGAAAATGCACTAATCAATTTGGCTAGAAAATAACTTGGATAAATGTGGCTAGAAAAAAATTTAATTTAGATTTATTCAAAATAATGATTATCATGGTTAATACTGCAGTTGATATTATCTAGAAAAGGTATAGCACTAATTCAAAAAGACCCTCTAGTACAAGATTCATTATATTTTCATGCAAATAACACAGGGATCTGATAATTTAGCTAATAATGCAAGGGAAAGTTAGATTAGAAGGATATTATTTTGAACGTGGAATGCATTCTACAATGTACAATCCAAACTTGTTAATGGCCTCATACGGTCTCAATATACTTCATGTAAAAAAATAGAAGATGTACAAGATGTGCCACCCTTATTAGATTCTCCCCATAAGAGCTTCCAAATCCCTGGGGTAAGATTTCTCTTTCCATAGATATGCATGTTAAATTTCAAAGGGTGTTAGCCCCCTAATTTCCTCTCTTTTTACCATTTTTCCCTCCCTAAATTGTAAACATTTACCTCTGTTTCACCTCCTTTATGCACCCTCATCCAACACCAGTCCAAGCATGGTGACACATTTCATATAAACCTTTATTTTTCATGTTTTAGTTCAATTCAGCATTAATTAAATATTTATCACATGATTTCTTATTTCTAAATCATTTTCGTAACTAATCGATATCTCCAAAGGTTATTTGACGGTTAAAGTACTTATCGTGACCGCTGATCTTTGTGTAGGATCGGATCTACACTATTTCCAACATGACATATCTTTGTGGCAGATCTGAACCTCCTTGATCACCACCCCGTCTTAAACCATTTCAGCCATGACAACGAATGATTCAAAGGAAACCAGGACTAATCCATGAAGGGAGAAAGTTGGTTAGCTACGGCTAGTTTTGCAAAACTGTCTTATCTTGAAGGCTGAGACTAGATTCTGAATTTTTTTATGAATCAGTTAAATGATCTGTTTTTTTCTTTGGCCAATAGATCTATATAAATTAAAGTGTAAGTAGGACCTAGGAGGACAATTTTGGAGCATATTTTAGAGTGAGTTCGATAGGCGGTGACCAGTCTTTTGTTATCACCCGAATCTGGGTTGGACATTGTATCAACATATGTATTCACCTCAATAAATTAATAAAAGGTTTTCCCGTCTCATTTTTCATAAATTATGTTTCTGTTATTTTAAGCTCATGAATTAACTGGTTTATTGAGCAGCATTTTAATTTAAAAATGGAAACGCGCTAGTTGGCTAGGCCTAGCTAACCCAACACGTTTACCCTATTTTATGTTTCTTGTAATGTGTGTTTAAATTATTAAAGTGTGATTCAATTTTCTCCACATGCATTCTTCTCTTATTGAAAACTAATCTGTCATGTGAGGTAGTTACATTTTCTTTCCCTACGATTTAATTTCCTACATTTAATTTCTGATTGGATTTCCCCGCCTAGTACAAGCAGGACAAGAAAACTTGCACCAATGCACATTCATGTGACATTTATTTTCTTATAGTTCTGCTTATTTTATTTTCCACCGCTTGGTACAAGCAGGAGAAGAAAACGTGCACCAGGCACGTTGGTGTGACACTTCCCTTTTCCTGCAGTTCTTTACTTCTGAATTTTATTAAAATAAGAAACATTCACTTTCATGTGTGTAATTTGATTTGATATTAAAACACCACTAGAAATAATTGAACAATTATTTTAAGGATTAAAAGCTAAGTGCAGGAAGCTCTGATCAGGTGCAGGAACTAGTTTCTTGCCACAAGATCTGAGTCCTCTAAACCTTGAAATGTTTGAGCCCTTATATGAAGTAAAAATCCTTCAATAAAGACACAATTTATACCTTCTACATAACTCTATGATCTTGCACTAGTGCAAGACAAATTAATGGAAGAAGGAAATATTTAAGGAAGCAGGTTTAAGGGTTCATCTAATGAGACAGCTAAAGTACTCAATTGATTAAACAAACACTAGCTGAAGTGATTTCCTTTTATCTTTAATTCTCTCTTTAAAATGCATACTTTCTCGTTCCAGTCTTAGATCATTTTTTATGGTTAAAGTCGCTTTTTTTTCTTTTGATTTGATTCTACAATATTTCCTTCAAATAAAGTAGGGATTTACATTAGAAATGTTCATACCATCTCTGCCATCGCCTGTGATTCGTCTCTAAGTTTACTAATCCCCTGGGTTGAAAAATTAAGTGTTGAGGAGTTTGCTTAAGTGTAAATCCTGCACCAAACATTTTGCTGCCGTTGTCGGTGAGGCGATTTGATTTGTTAATAATTTTCTGATTATGCAATAGAGGTAATTTTCCTTTATTTTTGCAGTATTTTTTCTTTGAAGAAATTTTACTTGTGTTAATTGATTTCTGATAGCCCTTTTTAGAAATTGTTTATTATTTTTCTCTTTTTTCTTTTCTTTGAAATGAACGCTTAGGAAATATAAGGGTTCGAAGCCCACTAAAGGCCGAAAGAATTCTGAAAACAATTTTTTATATTGGGTCTCATTCTTTCGGCAGGAAGCCCAATCCAAATCAAACCCATCACGCAAGAACAATCCACCTGGATTTTGGTAACAACATCCCAGGTGTGGATCAGCCTGTGGAGAGCAATACAAGTAAGACGGGAACAATGGTGGAACAAGAAGATCATTTGGAAGGGATTGGGGACAACCAGGTAAGTGAAGGACAATCCACTTTTGTGTTTCCAATTGTGGATCCTGATACTGTATCACAGATGAATAATATTCCACCATCATCTCTCCCTCATTTCCATGGTAATGTTCATGAAGATCCTGACTCTTTTCTATTTGAGTTTGATATTCTGTGTAGAAGTTATGATTATGCAACTGAGGTCGAGAATTTAAGATTATTTCCTATTACCCTCAATGACTCAGCTCTTCGTTGGTTTATGGGGTTGGGAGGAAACACCATAACCTCTTGGAATCATATGAAGATAGTGTTTTTGTCTAAATATCAAGAATATTGTAAAACTCGTGACATGCAGGATGAAATTTTTACAATCATACAAGATGATGATGAAATGCTTGAATATTATTTGGAAATATTTATGTATATTTTAAAAAGGTAGAAACTTAAGCTTGATCTCAACACTATTAGAACCTTGTTCTTAACAGGACTTACTGATGATGCTAGAAATAATTTGAATCTGTTAGGACAACGTCATATTTCTCAGCAAAATTTTGATCAAATTTGTGAATTATGCAGGAAATTTTCAAGAAACCAGTGCATATTTGGTAGAGGAACTAAAAATAGAAATAGAAAAATTGATTCTACTGATGCTATGATTATTGGACTTGAAAATAAAATGGAAAACATGAAAATTGATATAATGAACACTATTACCAAACAATTAGACTCCTTAAAATTTCAGCAGAAACTCATGAAGGAACAAGAGTCATTATGTATTATGTGAATTATGTCCAAAAATCACCCAACATATTCCAACAATCTCTCCAACAACTATTTGGATTTAGCGATCTTCAGTTTTGGAGGAAGGTCTTGCATTAAAGAGGTAAACCTCTCAACATGATGAACCAAATGAACAATCCTCCACTTCTTACCAATGGCTACTAGAAACAAATGTACAACATGGAATTGAGGAACCTAGAAACTCCTTAAATAACGACTTACAGACATTTTCCTTGTGCGAATGTGATTAAGGGAATCCATGTCCAGTTCTAGATCTTGTCGATGCCAACGAAGAGATATTCAAGAAATACAAATGGATGTCAATATTAACTCTAGCCCGTTTCAAAATTAATATATCTCCAGAGTCGAGGATCTTCGCATCATCACTTCTCACTGATGATTTAACTTATAATGCCACTTTTTATTGTCTTTTCTTGAGAATACCATCTGTTAATTTGATTGTATCTTTGTAAAATTGCTGATAGATGTGACCTAAAGGGTTTAAGTGTAGATGAACGTCTTAGAAAGACTGAATAACAAATTAAAGGGTCTGTTAGATCAACATGTTGCTAACATATAAGACTATTTGTTACGAATATGATAATCTTCCCCAGGTAAACTTCTTTTTAACATGGGGATATTATTATTGTGTATTCGAAAATATAATCGCTAGTCTTCTTTAGTCGGTAACCCACTCACCCAAGATAATTGTGGATCATTTCTCATCAAGTGTGTATATCAGTGTCTATGTATTGTATACAAGCTTGATGTACCTTAGAAAATTCACTAATCAATTTGGCTAGAAAATAACTTGCATAAATGTGGCTAGAAAAAACATTAATTTAGATTTATTCAAAATAATGATTATCATGGTTAATACTGTAGTTGATATTATCTAGAAAAGGTATAGCGCTAATTCAAAAGGACCCTCTAGTAGAAGATTCATTATATTTTCATGCAAATAACACAGGGATCTGATAATTTAGATAATGATGCAAGGGAAAGTTAGATTAGAAGGATTTTGAACATGGAATGCATTCTACAATGTACAATCCAAATTTTTAAATGGCCTCATACGGTCTCAATATCCTTCATGTAAAAAAATAGAAGATGTACAGGATGTGCCACCCTTATTAGATTCTCCCCATAAGAGCTTCCAAATCCCTGGGGTAAGATTTCTCTTTCCATAGATATGCATGTTAAATTTCAAAGGGTGTTAGCCCCCTAATTTCCTCTCTTTTTACCATTTTTCCCTTCCTAAATTGTAAACATTTACCTCTGTTTCACCTCCTTTATGCACCCTCATCCTACACCAGTCCAAGCATGGTGACACATTTCATATAAACCTTTATTTTTCATGTTTGAGTTCAATTCAACAATAATTAAATATTTATCACATGATTTCTTATTTCTAAATCACTTTTGTAACTAATCGATATCTCCAAAGGTTATTTGACGGTTAAAGTACTTATCGTGACCACTGATCTTTGTGTAGGATCAGATCTACACTATTGCCAGCATGACATATCTTTGCGGAAGATATGAACCTCCTTGATCACCACCTCATCTTAAGCCATTTCAGCCATGACAACGAATTATTCAAAGGCAACCGAGACTAATCCATGAAGGGAGAAAGTTGGTTAGCTACGGCTAGTTTTGCAAAACTAGCTTATCTTGAAGGCTGAGACTATATTCTGAATTTTGTTTAGAATCAGTTAAATGATCTATTTTGGTCTTTGGCCAATAGATCTATATAAATTAAAGTGTAAGTACGACCTAGGAGGACAATTTTGGAGCATATTTTAGAGTGAGCTCGATAGGCGGTGACCAGTCTTTTGGTATAACCAGAATCTGGGTTGGACATTATATCAACATATGTATTCATCTCAATAAATTAATAAAAGGTTTTCCGTCTCATTTTTCATAAATTATGTTTCTGTTATTTTAAGATGATGAATTAACTGGTTTATTGAGCAGCATTTTAATTTAAAAATGGAAACGCGCTAGTTGGCTAGGTCTAGCTAACCCAACATGTTTACCCTATTTTATGTTTCTTGTAATGTGTGTTTAAATTATTAAAGTTTGATTCAATTTTCTCCACATGCATTCTTGTATTATTGAAAACTGATCTATCGTGTGAGGTAGTTACATTTTCTTTCCCTACAATTTACTTTCCTACATTTAATTTCTGATTGGATTTCCCCGCCTGGTACAAGCAGGAGAAGAAAACTTGCACTAGTGCACATTGTTGTGACATTTATTTTCCTGTAGTTCTGCCTATTTTATTTTCCACCGCCTGGTACAAGCAGGAGAAGAAAAATTGCACCAGGCACGTTGGTGTGACACTTCCCTTTTCCTGCAGTTCTGTTTATTTGGTTTTCCACCGCCTGGTATAAGTAGGAGAAACAAACCTGCACTAGGCATGTTGGTTTGACATTTCTTTTTCCTGTAGTTTGTTTTATTTGGTTTTCCACCACCTGGTACAAGTAGGAGAGATGAACCTACACCAGTGCACATTGGAGTGATGCAACAAGTTTTCTTAATCTACTTTCTGTGATTTTATTCCTTTATCTAAACAATTACGAAAGGATAACCGATTGTTTCTTTACTTTTGAATTTTATTAAAATCAGAAACATTCACTTACATGTGTGTAATTTGATTTGATATTAAAATAGCACTAGCAATAATTGAACACTTCTTTTAAGGATTAAAAGCTAAGTGCAGGAAGCTCTGATCAGGTACGAGAACTAGTTTCTTGCCACAAGATCTGAGTCCTCTAAACCTTGAAATGTTTGAGCCCTTATATGAAGTAAAAATCCTTTGCTAAATACACAATTTATACCTTCTACATAACTCTATGATCTTGCACTAGTGCAAGACAAATTAATGGAAGAAGGAAATATTTAAGGAAGCAAGTTTAAGGGCTCATCTAATGAGATAGCTAAAGTATCTCTGCTAAGGGAAAATACACACTCAGTTTATTAAACAAACATTAGCTGAAGTGATTTATTTTTATCTTTAATTCTCTCTTGAAAATGCATACTTTCTCGTTCCAGTCTTAGATCATTTTTATGGTTAAAGTTGCTTTTTTCTCTTTTGATTTGATTCTACAATATTTCCTTCAAATAAAGTAGGAATTTACATTAGAAATGTTCATACCATCTATGGAATTTCCTGTGATTTGTCTCTAAGTTTACGAATCCCCCGGGTTGAAAAATTAAGTATTGAGGAGTTTGCTTAAGTGTAAATCCTGCATCCAACATTTTGGCGCCGTTGTCGAGGAGGCGATTTGATTTGTTAAGAATTTTATGATTATGAAATAGAGGTAATTTTCCTTTATTTTTGTTGTATTTTTTCTTTGAAGGAATTTTACTGGTTTAAATTGATTTATGATAGCCTTTTTTAGAAATTGTTTATTATTTTTCTCTTTTTTATTTTCTTTGAAATGAATGCTTAGGAAAGATAAGGGTTCGAAGCCCACTAAGGGCCGAAATAATTGTGAATATTTTTTTTATATTGGGTCTCATTCTTTCAAGAGGAATCCCAATCCAATTCAAACCCATCACGCAGGAACAATCCACCTAGATTTTGGTAACAACAGCCCAGGTGTGGATCAGCCTGTGGAGAGCGATACAAGTAAGAGGGGAACAATGGTGGACCAAGAAGATCATTTGGAAGGGATTGGGGAAAACCAGGTAAGTGAAGGACAATCCACTTTTGTGTTTCGAATTGTGAATCCTGATACTGTGTCACAGATGAATAATATTCCACCATCATCTCTCCCTCGTTTCCATGGTAAATTTCATGAAGATCCTGACTCTTTTCTACTTGAGTTTGATATTTTGTATAGAAGTTATGATTATGCAACTGAGGCCGAGAAGTTAAGATTATTTCCTGTTACACTCAAGGACTCAACTCTTCGTTGGTTTATGGGGTTAGGAGGAAACACCATAACCTCTTGGAATCATATGAAGACAGTGTTTTTGTCTAGATATCAAGAATATTGCAAAACTCATGACATGCAGGATGAAATCTTTACTATCATACAAGATGATGATGAAATGCTTGAAGATTATTTGGAAATATTTATTTATATTTTACAAAGGTAGAAACTTAAGCTTGATATCAACACTATTAGAACATTTTTCTTAACAGGACTTACTCATAATGCTAGAAATAATTTGAATCTGTTAGGACAAGGTGATATTTCTCAACAAAACTTTGATCAAATTTGTGAATTATGCAGGAAATTTTCAAGAAACCAGTGCATATTTGGTAGAGGAACTAAAAGTAGAAATAGAAAAATTGATTCTACTGATGCTATGATTATTGGACTTGAAAATAAAATGGGAAACATGAAAAT
This sequence comes from Pinus albicaulis, assembly GCA_034641835.2. Taxonomy (NCBI): domain Eukaryota; kingdom Viridiplantae; phylum Streptophyta; class Pinopsida; order Pinales; family Pinaceae; genus Pinus; species Pinus albicaulis. Next base: position 912,708,681 of record CM076574.1, read on the forward strand.
TTACATAATGAACACTATTACCAAACAATTAGACTCCTTAAAATTTCAGCAGAAACTCATGAAGGAACAAGATTCATTATGTATTATGTGAATTATGTCCAAAAATCACCCAACATATTCCAACAATCTCTCCAACAACTAATTGGAGCGATCTTCAGTTCTGGAGGAAGGTCTTGCATTAAAGAGGTAAACCTCTCAACATGATGAAAAAAAAGAACAATCCTACACTGCTTACCAATGGCTACTAGAAACAAATGTACAACATTGAATTGAGGAGCCTAGAAACTCCTTAAATTACCACATCGATACCATTGCCTTGTGCGAATGTGATTAAGGGAATCGATGTCTAGTTCTAGATCTTGTCGATGCCAAAGAAGAGATATTCAAGAAATACAAATGGATGTCAATATTAACTCTGGCCCGTTTCAAAATTAATATATCTCCAGAGTCGAGGATCTTCCCATCATAACTTCTCATTGATGATTTAACTTATTATGCCACTTGTTATTGTCTTTTCTTGAGAATACCATCTATTAATTTGATTGTATCTTTGTACAATTGCTGATAGATGTGCCCTAAAGGGTTTAAGTGTAGATGAACGTCTGAGAAAGATTGAAGAACAAATTAAAGGGCCTGTTAGATCAACATGTTGCTAACATATAAGACTATTTGTTACAAATATGATAATCTTCCCCAGGTAAACTTCTTTTTAACATGGGGATATTATTATTGTGTATTCGAAAATATAATCACTAGTCTTCTTTAGTCGGTAACCCACTCACCCAAGATAATTGTGGATCATTTCTCATCAAGTGTGTATATCAGTAGCTATGTATTGTATACAAGCTTGATGTACCTTAGAAAATGCACTAATCAATTTAGCTAGAAAATAACTTGCATAAATGTGGCTAGAAAAATTTTTAATTTAGATTTATTCAAAATAATGATTATCATGGTTAATACTGCAGTTGATATTATCTAGAAAAGGTATAGCACTAATTCAGAAAGACCCTCTAGTACAAGATTCATTATATTTTCATGCAAATAACACAGGGATCTTATAATTTAGATAATGATGCAAGGGAAAGTTAGATTAGAAGGATCCTATTTTGAACGTGGAATGCATTCTACAATGTACAATCCAAATTTGTAAATGGCCTCATACGGTCTCAATATCCTTCATGTAAAAAAATAGAAGATGTACAGGATGTGCCACCCTTATTAGATTCTCCCCATTAGAGCATCCAAATCCCTGGGGTAATATTTATCTTTCCATAGATATGCATGTTAAATTTCAAAGGGTGTTAGCACCATAATTTCCTCTCTTTTTACCATTTTTCCCTTCCTAAATTGTAAACATTTACCTCTGTTTCACCTCCTTTATGCACCCTCATCCTACACCAATCCAAGCATGGTGACACATTTCATATAAACCTCTATTTTTCATGTTGTAGTCCAATTAAGCATTAATTAAATATTTATCACATGATTTCTTATTTCTAAATCATTTTTGTAACTAATCGATATCTCCAAAGGTTATTTGACGGTTAAAGTACTTATCGTGACCGCTGATCTTTGTGCAGGATCGGATCTACACTATTGCCAGCATGACATATCTTCAGGGAAGATCTGAACCTCCTTGATCACCACCCCATCTTAAGCCATTTCAGCCACGAAAATGAATGATTCAAAGGCAACCGAGACTAATCCATTAAGCGAGAAAGTTGGTTAGCTATGTCTAGTTTTGCAAAACTGTCTTATCTTGGACACTGAGAGTAGATTCTGAATTTTGTTATGAATCAGTTAAATGATCTGTTTTGGTCTTTGGCCAATATATCTATATAAATTAAAGTGTAAGTAGGACCTAGTAGGACAATTTTGGAGCATATTTTAGAGTGAGTTCGATAGGCAGTGACCAGTCTTTTGTTATCACCCGAATCTAGGCTGGACATTGTATCAACATATGTATTCACCTCAATAAATTAATAAAAGGTTTTTCAGTCTCATTTTTCATAAATTATGTTTTTGTTCTTTTAAGCTGATGAATTAACTGGTTTATTTAGCATCATTTTAATTTAAAAATGGAAATGCGCTAGTCGGCTAGGCCTAGCTAACCCAACACTTTTACCCTATTTTATGTTTCTTGTAATGTGTGTTTAAATTATTAAAGTGTGATTCAATTTTCTCCACATGCATTCTTGTCTTATTGAAAATTGATCTGTCGTGTGAGGTAGTTACATTTTCTTTCCCTACAATTTACTTTCCTACATTTAATTTTTGATTGGATTTCCCTGCCTGGTACAAGCAGGAGAAGAAAAATTGCACCAGTGCACATTGGTGTGACATTTATTTTCCTATAGTTCTGCTTATTTTATTTTCCACCGCCTGGTACAAGCAGGAGAAGAAAACGTGCACTAGGCACGTTGGTGTGACACTTCCCTTTTCCTACAGTTCTGTTTATTTGGTTTTCCACCACCTGTTATAAGTAGGAGACGCAAACCTGTACCAGGCATGTTGGTGTAACATTTATTTTTCCTGTAGTTTTTTTTATTTGGTTTTCCACCACTTGGTACAAGTAGGAGAGATGAACCTGCACCAGTGCACATTAGAGTGATGCAACAAGTTTTCTTCATCTACTTTCCGTGATTTTCTTCCTTTGTTTAAACACCTACGACATGATAAATGATTGTTTCTTTACTTCTGAATTTTATTAAAATCAGAAACATTCAATTTCATGTGTGTAATTTGATTTGATATTAAAATAGCACTAACAATAATTGAACACATTTTTTAAGGATTAAAAGCTAAGTGCAGGAAGCTCTGATCAGGTGCAGGAACTAGTTTCTTGCCACAAGATCTGAGTCCTCTAAACCTTGAAATGTTTGAGCCCTTATATGAAGTAAAAATCCTTCAATAAAGACACAATTTATACCTTCTACATAACTCTATGATCTTGCACTAGTGCAAGACAAATTAATGGAAGAAGGAAATATTTAAGGAAGCAGGTTTAAGGGCTCATCTAATGAGACAGCTAAAGTATCTCTGTTAAGGGAAAATACACACTCATTTGATTAAACAAAAATTAGTTGAAGTGATTTTCTTTTATCTTTAATTCTCTCTTGAAAATGTATACTTTCTCGTTCCAGTCTTAGATCATTTTTTATGGTTAAAGTTGCTTTTTTCTCTTTTGATTTGATTCTACAATATTTTTTTCAAATAAAGTAGGGATTTACATTACAAATGTTCATACCATCTCTGGCATTTCCTGTGATTCGTCTCTAAGTTTACGAATCCCCAGGGTTGAAAAATTAAGTATTGAGGAGTTTTCTGAAGTGTAAATCCTACACCCAACATTTTGGCGTCGTTGTCGGGGAGGCGCTTTGATTTTTTAAGAATTTTTTGATTATGCAATAGAGGTAATTTTCCTTTATTTTTGCAGTATTTTTTCTTTGAAGGAATTTTATTGGTGTTAATTGATTTCCGATAGCCTTTTTTAGAAATTGTTTATTATTTTTCTCCTTTTTCTTTTCTTTGAAATGAATGCTTAGGAAAGATAAGGGTTCGAAGCCCACTAAGGGCCGAAAGAATTCTGAAAACAATTTTTTATATTGGGTCTCATTCTTTCAGCAGGAAGCCCAATCCAATTCAAACCCATCACACAGGAACAATCCACCTGGATTTTGGTAACAACAGCCCAGGTGTGGATCAGCTTGTGGAGAGCGATACAAGTAAGAGGGGAACAATGGTGGACCAAGAAGATCATTTGGAAGGGATTGGGGACAACCGGGTAAGTGAAGGATAATCCACTTTTGTGTTTCCAATTGTGGATCTTGATATTGTGTCACAGATGAATAATATTCCACCATCATCTCTCCCTCATTTCCATGGTAAAGTTCATGAAGATCCTGACTCTTTTCTATTTGAGTTTGATATTCTATGTAGAAGTTATGATTATGCAACTGAGGCCAAGAAGTTAAGATTATTTCATGTTACCCTCAAGGACTCAGCTCTTCGTTGGTTTATGGGGTTAGGAGGAAACACCATAACCTATTGGAATCATATGAAGACACTGTTTTTGTCTAAATATCAAGAATATTGCAAAACTCGTGACATGCAGGATGAAATTTTTACAATCATACAAGATGATGATGAAATGCTTGAAGATTATTTGGAAATATTTATGTATATTTTACAAAGGTAGAAACTTAAGCTTGATCTCAACACTATTAGAACCTTGTTCTTAAGGGGACTTACTGATAATGCTAGAAATAATTTGAATCTGTTAGGACAATGTTTCGGGGATTCAACCTCCACAGAGCAGGGGCGTCTTTGTAACGAGGAGATACCGATGCGTACATTCCATGAAAACGAAATAGAGCAAAATGAGAGGTTTACCCGTTGGTCCTACGTTTGAAGTAGATCCACGTGGAGTTCAAACTCCCTGCAACCGTCCTTCCTCTTTCACCTGAAATACAAGAAGAAACCGGCACAAAGGACAAGTTGTACAGTATATTTCTACTCTATATGTTAGTGAGATTCATATAAAACATTAAATAAATCATCATGAATGCTTGTATAAAAAATATTCTTCATACATTAAAGCATACACTAACACGTTTATTTCGGGAACAGCATGATACTTCTGTATTATAAATAGTACGTACAAAAGTAATCAAGAGGAGAGATCACCTGATCCTTCCAAGGCCTTCGCAGACCGTCGTCCGGATCCGTCCAGCCCTTGCCTCGCTAAGACTCCTTCCAAACCGGTGCATACGAGATAACATATAAAGGGATGTGTATCTCAAGGAAACAAGGGTTTCCTACAATGAACTGGGAAAGTGCAGGAGGCACGGGGAATCAGACTTGGATAGGGAATACCAACAGAGTATAATATCAATAATTCTCTCTCTCCCTTAGTCCATACACATGAGGGCTTTTTATAGTCCCTCCAAGTAGTTTCAGCAGTTGGAAACAGTTGGCCACGGGCTGGGGTGGTTGAACTACCTGAGTAACCATCAACCCAGCGCGAAATTAGGGATTTTTTATATATTTTTTAATCATTTTAATGGCATACGCGGAAAAGTCTAGCTGGACTCGCGTATACACGCGAAAAAACACGGGCATAGTCGCGTATGGGGGATTTTACACTGTTTTTAAGTGAATTTGTCCAAGTCTTACAAAGATAGATTATAAAGTATGACATTCATGAATGTTATCGAGGTGAGAAATGATCTTTAATAGTCTTTCCCCTATTATATGAGGTCGAAGGGTACATGATAGCCACAATGTATTATGCATAGAAAAGAACAACGAGGACAAGAAAGACTTCCCATGAATTTGACACACTTAAAAACCAATGAAAGAAACCAGAGAGTCAACTCATGCTGAGGCGGGCATACCCATGCTCAGTCAAAAATACATCATATATATAGAAAGTACTAAATAGATTCAACATGTATACAAGTATAGCTGAACTGAAAGTACACAATGAATCATACGAAATGAGGTGTGGATAGACAAGTCGCCATCAATACCATCAATCACATATAGAAAGCTGATCAAAGATGGTGCAACTGGATGTCTGATCAAATAAGTAACTAAATCTCCAAGTACCGGATCATAATAGGTCGATCAAACGGTACAATCACGCAACTCGGGAGCCAACATATAAGATGCTGTTGTACTGAACTGCAACATATAAGGGTGGACGGCATCACTGGCAGATACTGAAAGGACTGTCAAAAGTGAACCGAAACATGCTGATGCAACCCGAGGTCTTCACCGATCACTATGGCACAATTCTACACAATGGGAATAAATGAGCCGAAGTCGACCATGTGAGAAATCGTTGGATTACCGGTCAATGATGTATACCGTTAACCAACGCGAGACAACCCACCAATAATGAAAATGAGCGTCAAGGTGCCCCAGTACAATCTAACAAGTGCGAATAAATGAGTTGAAGTCGAACACTTGGAAGAATCTACCAATCAGGAGGCAATGATGAATCCCCACTGTCGATAGCGAAGAGTCTGCCACTGATGACTGCAAACCCTAAGGTACTGACAAAAGACTCTAGACCTTGTTCCCAGAGCAATGAGTCGGAGTCGATGGGAAAAGATCTGCTGGAAGGAAGGCATTAAGGCATCCCACATTAGTCCAGCGCGAGTGTAACCCGCAGGCCAAGATTTGGAAGGAATCGGACGAAGGAGAGTGATGGAACCAAAACCGAAGTACGTTTCCGACGTGCACAAGATGAAGCTAGCGCACGGAAGAAACCTTCTGAACCAACCAATAATGAAAGCTGACACAGAGGCGAGAAATCCACCGATAGGGTCAAATGGAAATCCAGGTACTGCACGAATCCCAAGTGTGATAATGTGTGCTGACGTCGAACACAGGGGAAACCACACAGTCAAAGACCCATGATGATGATCAAATGCTGAGCACGAGGTCACCTATCAATGATGGAAATAGGCCCAAGGTGCGGCTCTAGGCTTGCTCTCAGAGCAATGTGTCGTAGTCGATAAGAGACAAACCCGCCGGCAAGAAGTCAATGGGGACCTTCTCAAACCAGCACGAGCAGAAGATCAAAACATCTGATGTGATAGAACATGATACCGACAAGACCGGGAAGGCCGACTGAATAATGAGTCAAGAGACACCGCAGAATGGCCGACTCAGGCTAGACTTCCCTTGAACAAAAGCACGACTCTGTGATGACCATGGCAGTAAAAAGTGACCCTGTATAAGTCTGTCTTGCAGGAGGCAAAACAAACTCTCCATATGATTGGAAGAGATAACCAACCGGGGGAGAACTGACAAGTGCAACATGGTAAAGGCTGAACCTAGGTCAAACTAGAACCATCCCAAATGAAGGAAATATATATAATTATATGTGCTTTGTTCAAGGGCGACAAAACTGACTCTGTACTGCCATCAAAATAACGAAGATACATCCCGTTCCCGCTCTTTTTGTTATATTTAATTTTTTTTTTTGTCTTTTTCATAATAAGCCTGAAAAAGAATAAAAGAATGCTATGGTACAATGGATAGAACGAGTATCAAGAAAGCAGATGCACTAGTTCCGGGGTTTGGAACAATCCTATGCTCAATGCAAGGTGGCGAAAACTGGTCAGTGATACTCAGAGGAACGTTCCATCCATGGGTACAAAGGTGTGAAGTCGTGATAGCTAAGTGCATGCAATGGTTAACTTGTACAGAAAGTCAAGGTCAAAAGTTGGCTTAAACATCGAGTCCAAATGAAGCCGGCTAAAGGCCTGGATAAACAAGTAGCCAATATGCAATGCAGTAATACAACTTAACGACACCAGGGAGCCTCTAGGGTATAAGCCAGAAAAAATGATAAGTGATGAAGGAGAAGAATGAAGCTCCAACACAGAAGACATGGCGGGACTAAAGAGGACTCCCGAGCCTACATAAAAAGCAGCATGGGCAACAAGTGATAGCGAGGAACTAACTAGGAAGCCCATGTAAAGGAAGGCTCTACCATCAAGCATGATTTAAAAATCGGCGAGTGAAATGGGTGTAATGCTCATGACCTGATGGGATCGACCTTAAGGCAAGTGATCAGTATGGAGGCTAGAATGCAAGATGCAACGGAAAGTGATTCCCTAACCTATATGCCAGTGAAGATCATATACCTGCCGTGAAGAGTCTGAAATCATGGGTCAAAAACCGGGAAAAATCTCGAAATCGTCAAAATGTACCTGAAACATACCAAACTAGGCACTTCCAAGCAATCAAGTTATACAGCATAAGACAGATCGAAAAAATAAGCACAAGGAAATTTTTGCAAAAATTTTCAATTTTTTAGCCATAAATACACAAATTACCTCTCAATTGGTTCATTATTGCATAGATGATTTGGAAAAAGAGCTCTGGAGCTAAAAACTTGTTTCGTCAAATCAGGAACAACCAGCCGTCGGAATTCAGCGAAACTTCAGGTAGGCTCCTTATTCATCCTGCTTAATCATTTTGTCCGTTTAAAAATTAAAATTAAGTGAATTTTTGCCTAGAAACCCTTCTTAAAAAATGCGTATCTACACATACGCGGGTTCAATGAAGTGAAGCCGCGTATACACGCGACTGTGCACAGAAAAAGTCGCGTATGCGCAGGTCCATAACTCAAAAAGAAGTTTCTAATGCAAATTTTAATGAAATTTTTCAGGATGACTATCTATTGGAGGGAACGTGAGCACAGCGCAATAGACCAAGAGGTCATGCAGGATCGCGCGGCACAAAATGTCCTCCGAAACTGTGGATTATTCAATTTTTTCAAAATGCCCAATATGAAAAGTAATGTGAGATTGCTTGAAATGCTTGTAAATTATTGGGAACCGGATCAGGATTGCTTCATCATTGATCAAATGCCACTACGCATAGAAGTGGAAGATATATACTTCATCACTGGACTCTCCAGGAGGGGAGACCCAGTGGATCTGCACGGAAGGCCCCTGGGAGGGTTAACCGTGGAGGACTATGTCCAAATCTATTGCATAGAAAATTCCAAGAAAGTTGGCACACAGATTGCAATCAGAGATATCGGGGACTTGCACATAAAGATCCTCCTATTCACCATCGGCAGAGTGGCAGGATCTGCCTCACTGCATCAGGCGTCCAGGACGCACATGAGCATAGCTGTAGAGTGCTTAATTCATGTGTATGATTGGTGCACTGCCCTGCTACAGAACATGAAACAACAACTGACCTCCATTAGCCAAACAAGAACAAAACACTTTGGCTATGGAACCATTTTGACTACATTCTTCTTCGAGAGAGTTCCAGCTTTGAGACCCAAAGTCATCTCAACTATCAGCAGCCCTCGGGACCCAAGAATCGCCCGTTGGGCAGACATGATGAAGAGACTGGGGGGCAGCGAGGTACCCCGAACTACCTAGGACGATGAGTTCTTCTTATGGTGGAGAGAACAGATCATCGCAGTAGACGACTATCCCTATGCCGGGATGGATTTCCGAGGAGATCCAGATCTAGTACTTCCACCCGGTGCAGCATGGGGAGCAGTCGGTAAGTTTTTTCAAAAATTTTAACTTATATGATTTTTTTTTGGATTTTTCAAATATGTATGAAAATGAAAAACAAACATGTTTTTGGATTGGATTCATAATGACTGACAAATGAAAAATGATCATGTTTCAGATGTTGCACCAGTTCGTCCTAAGGGCCTAGCACGTCACAAACGCCGCAGAGGTGAGGCAGAGACAGCGGATTCTGACAGGACCCTCTAGGCCGTGCAGAGAAACTTGGAGGGACTGACCCGCCAAATCCCTCTGGCTGCTGTGGAAGACTTTCCAGAAGTCGTCCAGAGACGGGTTGTAGGAGTACCCCGGGACTGGGTTAGACTGTTCCGCCGTGTGGCCACTGCAGTGATGTTCTATAGGACTTCTGGGCAGGGTCCTCAGGAGTAGACAGATTTTATATATCAGATGACTGTATATTTTTTGAGACTGAACATGATGGGGCATAAGCCCAAATTTTGTACGGCATTTATGGATCCAAAATTTTGTAAAGTTTTTTGACATACCGATGATATATATACAGCGATATTTTATGTGATGTGATAAATGTATCAAATGTATGATGTTTTTGATGATTAGAAATTATTGTATTGAATGATTAATATGCCAATCTAAAGCTTGATTAGCCAATGAGTCAGCAAACCAATTGTCAGCTCGAGGAATATGAATGAATGTTAAAAATTGAAATGACCTTTGTAACAAACATACCCTCAAGAACAATCGTAATAAAACTGGATCTCGTACCCGATAAGTGTTGTTCAACTGCGACACCACCAGCTGGGAGTCCAAGAAAACTACCAACGAATCAACACCTAAAGATATTGCCTCCGAGAGTAGATGAATGACTGCAGTGTATTCTGCTACGTTATTGGAAGCAGGACCAATGCAGACCCCTCTTGATACCAACAGCTGACCGGAAGGATAGTGAAGAACCCAAGCCGCGGAAGCTAAGTTCCGGGTGTGTCTACTAGCACCATCGGCGAAACCGAAATGACTCATGACATCAACACAACCTGCCAAAGCAGATCAAAAAACATCACCATCTCATCAAAAAATCGAAAATCAAGCAGATATGTACAAGACAAAAAACTACTATATACAAAGCAGAATGCCAGGCCAAAGCCTAGGCATAATACTTCTTCAAATAGAGCCCATTTCGGGGCTCCGACAACTCATTCCCTTCGAAGTCAACCAAGGTATACGCTCCTTTCTTAAGGACCTTTTTGACGATATAGGGGCCATACCACATCGACTTAAACTTTCCTGCCCCCAAGGCGTCTTTTTCTTGGGCATAGACCAAAACAAGGTCACCTTCGGAAAAGACCCTAGGCTTAACCGCCTTATCGTACTGGACTTTGACTCGGTTTTTATGCGCTTCATTCAACGTGGCGGCATCTCGACGCTGCTCATCAAGATGTTCCCGATGAAGAAGTCGCTCTGCCAGACTAGAAGTGTCAGGAAGAAGCTCAAAAGCCAGTTTAAGAGAAGGAATCTCGCATTCAATGGGAAATACGGATTCCACCCCGTGGACTAACTGAAACGGAGTAAAGCCAGTTGCAGTTTTAACTGACGTCCTGTATGCCCAGAGTGTAGGATATAGCATAATGTGCCAGTTGGATCTATGTTTATCAATCGTCCGTTGAAGAATTGTCTTCAAGGACTTATTCACGGCTTCCACCTGGCCATTGGCCTGAGGATAATATGGAGATGAATGCTCCTGCCGAAAACCCAATTTAAGAGCCAACTCAGCCATCATACTGTTCTGAAAGTGACTGCCATGGTCAGTGACAATCTCTCTAGGTATACCGAAACGAGCAATGACTTGATTGAAGAAGAAAAGAGCTGCGGTCTCACCATCGTTCCCAAAAGTAGGCATAGCTTCGACCCACTTCGTAAAGTAGTCTACTGCTACGATAATGTACTTGTGACCTTTTGCCGAAGGCGGGTTACAAGTAGTATAATCCATACCCCACTTTTTAAAGGGTCCGACAGTAACGACTGGAAAAAGCGGAGCTGGATGAGCGCGCATTTTTCGAGTATACACCTGACAAGGATGACACTTCTTGACCGATTCAATACAATCTTTGAAAATCGAGGGCCAGAAGTAGCCAGCACGTAAAATCTTTTGGGCTGTAGCAAGCCCTGATAAATGACCCCCATAAGCTCCACCGTGAGAATCATTAAGCACAGCCTCAGCTTCTTCGAAAGTTAAGCAACGTCTTAGGATTGAATCAACCCCTCGACGGTACAAAGCATCACCAATAATCAGATAACTTTTAGCTAAGTGACGCAGCTTACGACACTCATCTTTCGAAAAAGAAGAGGGAAACTTCGCAGTCTGGAGATACACGATGATATCCCCATACCAAGGATCTTGTGGAGAGATCAAAAACAAGTGTTCATCTGGAAAGGACTCATCATAAATCATCTCCTCTCCACAAGGCAACTCGGAGATCAATTCCGCAAAGACTAATGACTTCTTGGATTTGGCAGACATGAACTCTAGATCGAATTCCTGTAATATCACAATCCATCTATTATATTTGCCCCCAATCACTCGCCTGCTGAGGACAAACTGAAATGGATTGGCAGTTGCCAAGACATAAGTTTTGCGAAGAATAATATAATGCCGGAGTCGCTGCACAGCATGAACTGCTGCTAAGGCTAATTTTTCTATCGGGGTGTATCGCAGTTCAGGTCCTACGAGTCCTCGACTAAGGTAGTAAATAACATGCTCAGCCAGAGCATCATCCTCCTGAACCAGAACCATACCAATGGTAGATTCTGCTGTAGCCAGATACAAAAGAAAATCTCTGCTATAATCGGGTGGACTCGGTAAAGGAGCAGAGGTCAATGCCTTTTTCAAGGCATCGAATGAGCGTTGAGCATAGTCGTCCCAAAGAAAAGGGACTCCTTTCTTCAACAGTCTCATATATCCCTTTGTAATCTCAGCATAGTTAACGATAAACCTCCGAAGAAAGTTAGACTTCCCTTGGAGACTTTGAAGTTGACGGACTGAAGACGGGGGAGGCAACCGAAGTATTGCCTCAACCTTGAAGGGATCTACCCTTATCCCTTCCCTAGACACGATAAATCCCAACAGCCGACTGGATGTTACCGCGAAAACACACTTGTTCGGATTCAAACGAATTTTATAAAAATGACATCTTTCAAATACTTGCCGGAGGTGACCTGGATGATCCATCCTCTTTCAAGAATGAGCAGCCAGATCATCTAAGTATGCCTCGATGATTTTCTTGATGTCGTGGAAGGCGTAAGACATGGCCCGCTGAAAAGTGGCTCCAGCATTTTTAAGACCAAAAGGCATTTTCTTATATGCAAACGTACCCCAGGGAAAAATAAATGCGGTCTTATGTTGATCTTCTGGACGGATAGTAATTTGATTATAACCAGAAAAACCGTCCATGAAGGAAAAAATCTCGTTACCGGCACACTCATCAATAATCTGATCAATGAAGGGTGTGGGGTAATTATCTTTCGGACACGCCTTATTCAGGTCTCTGAAATCGATGCACACTCGAATTGTTCCTTGCTTTTTATCAACGGGAACGGGGTTTGAAACCCATTCAGTCAGAGGAACTGGGAAAATGAATCCCGCCTTAAGCAGCTTTTCAACTTCAGCTTTGATAGCTGCTACCTTTCTAGGATTAACCGGACGAAGTTTTTGCCTGACTGGCTTAGCGTTTTCATACGTCTTGATCTCATGCTGGACGATAGATGGGTCTATGCCAGGCATTTCCTCATAAGACCAAGCAAAAACATCCCTATACTCTTTGAAAAGCTCGGTATAGATTTGAACTTCTTCATGGGAACATTCAGCTCCAACGAAGACGTTCTCGATAATGTTGGGATTCCTGGAGATGTTCACCAGGATAGTAGGAGAGATTACAGCCATGTTCCCTTCAGCATAAACCTGTGTTGGTGCTAAGGGGCTCAAGACTGGGTGAACAGGTCCAGGAGACTAAGGACTTGGAAAACTAGCTTCGACTTCGCTCAAGTCAGGTAGGAAGTAAGACCGATGATGCAAGTCATCCCACGGTCTCTCTATACCTGTCATTGCTTCCAGGATGGCCTCTTCAGATGGAAGAGTGGTATCAAGACAATCATGGCCAGAAGAAGAAGTAAGCGTCCAAGCCGGAGCCACATCACCATCCAACTCTTCCGGCGAAAGAGGAGCTGGATCGGACTCTGCAGTGTCAACAATAGACTGATAGGCAATCTCAGCTGCAGAAATCGGGAATGTCATTCCACCCACTTGACCTTCCTCCAAAGTGGCGGTTGGGGAAGGTAAGGTCCAAGGATCCGAAAAATAATGAGTTCGACAGAACTCTCTTCGAAGGGGAGCCTTGGAGGATGAAATAGCATTGATAGACACCTTAGGAGGAGGAAGATCAAAAGATCCCATCAGGGAAGAATACATTCCCACTCCTAAATTCTCGATAGGCGCCTTGGTATTATCCAACTTAGGAACAGATGAGTCAGGAGGCGCATCCAGGTCTACAGGAGGACAGTCTAGTTGATCCACCGTGACTATCCTCCCTTCGTGGGGGAAACATACTATTCGAAATAGTGAGGATGCAATAGCATCCATATCATATATCCAGTTTCTCCCCAACAGAAGGTTGTAGTCCAAGGCTGCATCTACTACCTCAACCTCTATGTTTACGGTTTTGCCCCCAACACAGATGGGCAAAGCCGGGACAATACCATGGGGCCTATGAGAATGGCCATCGAATGCAGTAAGAATAGTGCTAGATGGAACAGCTTTGGGAGATCCTAGTGTCTTCCAGCATGCGAGAGACATCACGCGAGTAGAAGCACCCTCATCAACGACCGTGCGAAAGATATTAGTCTTCCGGTACGATGATTTAATATGGAAGGCCATATGATGAGGAAGTCTCTTCTTAAAATTCTTCATATCGAAGGTAATCAGAAGAGAATTTTTCGGATCTATAGCTCCAATGGCAGTGAGCAAAGCACTGCGCTGAGCCGGACAAGACTGGAGTACCTCTAAAGCTGACATAGCACAAGGACTCTGCGCCAGATCTTCTACAATCGAGTAGTTATGGGCAGCCCTCATGTTCGGATTAATCGTTGACCGCTTAGAGGATGCCTTCGGTATCCGAGGCATAGACTCGACAGTTGGCTTCGTGATATGAAGCGGCTCAGTAGCATCAGGAACTTCCTTGGCTTTCGAAGATTCCTCTCCGCCATAATCACGGGATCTCGTAGCGACATCCACGTGAGCACTCATCATAAAGATATTCGATGGAATTTCCCCTTCCTGAGGACCTCCAGAGGAAGCCCCAGGATTTTGGTTCGCGCCAGCAATTAATTGCTGCCCTTGGGAAAAAGGGTTTGTTAGCACAGCCTGGGAACTAGAAGAACCCTGCTGAGATAACAGGCGCTGAGCATCCTGAATTTTCGGGCAAAGGTGTGTTAGATGGTCTCCAGCACAAAGCTTGCACGGAAACTTCACTTTCTTTTTCTCCTTTTGCCCTTCACCAACACGCTCGTTGGTTTTATTTGCATTGCCCTTCCCATCTTTGCCCTTCTTCTTGTAATTACGTCCCTTCTTCTTCCCATCAGACTGTTGATTTCCTTTGGGTTCAGAAGATTGGACAACATTGATGGAAAAAGACTAGGAAGGTGAAGAATCAGCAGGCACAGCCTGACCAGAAGGAGCAGATTGTAAAGACAACTGCTGCAATTGAGAAAGCAGGCTGGCTGCACTACTACTGACCGATCCGACAAGTCCGTCACCATACGGACCAGGTTTGGGTTTCGATAGATCCAATTTGGAGCGAGGAGCATTGGGCAAATACTTGTAAAGCATGCCAGACTGAGAATAGATCAACTCTAACTGCTGGGCCCTAAAGATGGCCTGCTCCTCGGAATATACCCCTGACATGGATACATCCTTTGAAATATCTGACTGAAGCGATTTCAAAAACCACTCGAGAAGAAACTCACCTGGAATATGGGCTTTGATAAGCCTCTTCCTTCTCCTCCATTCCTGAATATGATCAGAAATGTGAGTTGCCTCATCCTGCTTAAAATTAGCCAGGAGTTCGGTCCCAGCCTCATATCTGACGGGCAACTGGAAATGGTTAAGAAAAGTGACAGCCAGTTCTCCAAATGTGGCGAAACTGCCCCCAGTGAGCTCTATATACCACTTAGCTGCATTCCCAGTTAAGGTGCGCTGAAATAATCTCAATCTAATCGAATCGTCGATCAGAGAGTTGGAAGAGCACCATAAATGGAATGTGGTGACGTGGTCCGCCGGATCTTCACCGTTCTTACCTTCAAACTTAGGAATGTCTGAAGGAAGTTTGGTTGGAACCGGAGGCCAACCCGGACTGTACCGAATCGGGTCATTAGTTAACTTCGCCAAGTCTGGCAAGTTTAACGTTGCGAGAAATGGTAATCGCGGCGGAGCCTGAGAATTCCATCCTTGATGGGATGGATTTCCCACATTCTGAAAAGAATAGCCTGAATTTGATGAGGCACCAGGCTGCCAGAAAGGACCCGTAGAAAACGGAGAAGAACCTCCTCCCCACGCCGAGTTACCAATACCGAGACTAGTTCCCCCCGCTGAAGTATTGACTGAAGATGTAAGCCCCTGGTAGGGGTTCCATGCATTAGATAGAGGAGAAAAAGACTGATAAGCACTCGATGCAGGGAAAGAAGCATTCCCTGGATGACTCGCGATGAACTGATTCCCTGCCCCAGACGTTGCAAACATAGGATTCCATCCCATAACAGCGGTCGAACTTGGTCCCTGAGCCCAAGGGTTGAAACTCTGGGTCTGGGACGTGAAAGGAAACGACCCTAAAGAAGGATTGGGACTAGGAATATGCCCAGTCCCAAAGGGGAAAACCTGAAACGAAGCCGATCCACTAGCCATGTTAGACATGGGCGTAGATCCAGTTGCACCGGCGGTAAAAGAAAAAGAGGGATTTCCAGCAATGGACATCCCTGAAACGAAGGGACCAGATTGAGAAGCATATGCTTGGGTGAACCCCGAGCCAAACATAGCAGTGCTAGAAGCACTCGAAGATAGAGCAAGAGTGCCCCCTGCCTCGACAGAAGCAGGGGTCTGAATGCCCGCAGCACTCACGGTAGAAGCCGCGTTCCCGGTCGTGGCCATCGAAAGATAAGAAAGATATGGAAGATCCGGCGGTCTCTCAGACTCCGGTCCGACGTACTGAATAACAAACGGATGATCAAGAGGAAGAGGAGATGGACATGTAGCTGCAGGCTCAGGTATATCTTCTATCTGAAAATCTTCCTCCTGAGGAAACAATACCCTCGAGGTGAGCGGAACGCTCCTCTCGGAACCGACACCGGAATCAGCAACGAAACCTTCAAACCTTAGTGGAGGATCTCTCTCCACAGCGTCAGACTCTACAGGGTGAAAACCACCAGCTAGATCGCTCCTACGCCTTCTTGAAGAAGGCTCTGCACTCTCGGGAGATAACCCCCGGACTCTCCTCGAACGTCGAGGCGCTTGATCAGCCACTTTTACAAATTTATTATATTAGACTCAAGAAAAGTGAAAAGCTAGGAGCAAAGAGCACTCACTAAAATCAAAACCCTGAGAAACAGCAAGCAAACAACCTCCAAGTATTTCCGCTCCGGGTGATGAGGACCGGACACCAAAATACAGGAAAGCGAAATATAGGACCTTCCGAAAGCAGTCTGGGATGATTAGGGCCCAGAACAACTAGCGAAGGTATCAGAAACAGTTACGCCGACCTCCTAACGACAGCCTTTGCAGGCTCAAGCACCCAAGCTTCGCAAGGGCACCCCCCAGAAGTACTGCTGAAAGTGATGCGACGTCTGCCTCAGGTACCACGGGTATTCCCCCCCGCAGTCACCTGTGTGGAACCTAGGAACATCAACTATGGACACCAATCCGTATCAGAAGCTGGGCGGAACGGTCTTGAGGTTAGATTCCTCTAATCGGAGGGGGGGTATCCCTCTTCTTAACCTTCACTTCCCCTCGCGCTTGACTCTCGGATGAGAGCTTTCCCAGTCCACCTCACGGAGTTGGATTTCGCTCAATTAATAAACTTCTATGTTTGTTTGAGCGGCCTTGGAGAGTTAACTCTCCTCTCTCCTATTCCGAGGCCCTACAACCTAGCTAGTTGGTGATTGACACTTAATAAAACTTGCTAGTTGATTTTAGATTAAATCGCTTATTTTAAGGGTTGTTGTATTAAGTCACAAGGATATGGAGTTGAAACCAATGATGTTCTGACGCAAAAGAAATTAATAAAAAACCTGACTACATGCACATGCAGTTCTTTGTCTTTCGATGAAGAGCAATTTCTATGTAAGTTCTACGAGACTAAAAATGTATTTTTCTTTTCGAATTACAAACTCACACGCACAAAAATTAAGAAGCTAACTAAATGATTCAATGCACCTAATGAAAATGACTACAAGCATGTGAATTCTAAGATGCAAAAAGTCTCTTGAAACAAGGTGAAATTTCCCAAAAAGGCTCCTTCAGTTTTAACTCATCTTTTGATATCCAGAAAGCCAATTCTTGCAAACAAGAACTCTTAATATAAGACACCAAAATACTCAACAAGAAGAAGAATAAATCAAAAGACAACCTCTCCTAAAAATCAAGCTGAAAACTAGAAGCAAGAAACTTCACTAAAGTCCCAAAAGATGAAGCCAAACAAAAATGAAAAACGCAACAACAAAAACAAAAACAATAAACAATGTTTTTTTGAGTTTTTGATATGTAGATACAAAAAGCAAAACAAATTTTTTTGGGCTTTTCAGTTTTATAAAACAAGAGTTTCAAGAAAACCAAGAACAACTATCCCAATCCAAGCCAAAACGAGACCGAATTCCAAGCATAAACTTCAACTATGCCCCCAAACCTTATAAAGCTAATGATAGCAAGATCAATAAGAGCAATGGAATACCGAAAACTCAATCAAACGGCCTAGAGAAATAGTGCAAATTCGTTGCAACACCAAACTCCAAAGAAACAAGAAAAGATCTTCGAAAAATGCAACAAAACCCTAGCCTATGAAACTCAAAAAAACCAATCGAAAACAAAGCAAAGAACGCAATGCAAAGCACAACACAAAGACAGGAGCGAGTCAGTGAGCAGAAGCTCTCTGTTCTGGTAAAGCAGAATAGTCAAGAACGCTCAGAAAGCGATCTTGGAACTCAATCCAGGAGTGCTAGCACCAACAAGAACACTTCGCCAAAAAGATCAGTTTTCGGACAAACGAAAGAGAAACAAGGCTTGAAACCACTTCTGTCACACTCCAGTAAGTATAGAGACTCTGCAGACACATGCCTCCACAGCCAGAAAAGACCAAAAACACCAGAATCTTAAAATTTCAAATTCAGCCTAGGTATACGCGACCTTGCAGTTATGCAACCAGCGTGTATACGCGTCTGTGTTGAGGGAAACCCGCGTATACGCGGTTCCTTCTACACAAAATCGCGGGTATACGCGACTGTGTGCAAGCAAAAGGGCGTATACAAAGAAAGATAATGAAAAATAAAAAGTACAAGCCTGGGAAAGATATCAAGACTTCAAACTGACTGCAAGAAAGCAAACTGGACTGTAAGAGACAGAAAAAACTGTTGATAACCTACCAAACAGCTGAAACAACCCAACAGGAGAATCACAAAAATGTGATCCCCAGCGGAGTTTCCAGTTCTGTTTCGGGGATTTAACACCCTAGAGGTTGGCTGGGATTCAACCTCCACAGAGCAGGGGCGTACTACTTAACAGAGACTCACACGATCATGCACATTCATAAAAACGAAATAGAGCAGAATGAGAGGTTTACCCGTTGGTCCTACGTTTGAAGTAGATCCACGTGGAGTTCAAACTTCCTGCAATCGTCCTTCCTCCTTCACCTGAAATACAAGAAGAAACCAGCACAAAGGACAAGTTGTACAGTATATTTCTACTCTATATGTTAGTGAGATTCATATAAAACATTAAACAAATCATCATGAATGCATGTATAACAAAATATTCTTCATACATTAAAGCATACACTAACACGTTTATATCGGGAACAGCATGATACTTCTGTATTATAAAATAGTACGTACAAAAGTAAGTGGAGAGATCACCTGATCCTTCCAAGGCCTTCGCAGACCGTCGTCCGGATCCATCCAGCCCTTGCCTCGCTAAGACTCCTTCCAAAATGGTGCATACGAGATAACATATAAAGGGATGTGTATCTCAAGGAAACAAGGGTTTCCTGAAATGAACTGGGAAAGTGCAGGAGGCACGGGGAATCAGACTTGGATAGGGAATCAACAGAGTATAATAATAATAATTCTCTCTCTCCCTTAGGCCATACATATGAGGTCTTTTTATAGTCCCTCCAAGTAGTTTCAGCAGTTGGAAACAGTTGGCCACGGGCTGGGGTGGTTGAACTACCCGAGTAACCATCAACCCAGCGCGAAATTAGGGATTTTTATATATTTTTTAATCATTAAAATGGCATACGCGGAAAAGTCTAGCTGTACTCGCGTATACACGCGGAAAAACACGGGCATAGTCGCGTATGGAGGATTTTCCACTGTTTTTAAGTGAATTTGTCCAAGTCTGTAGGAATGGGTGCCCATAAAGCCATGAAGCAATCATGAATCATGTCAAGGTGAGAAATGATGCTATAACAGACAATGTGATATTTCTCAGCAAAATTTTGATCAAATTTGTGAATTATGCAGGAAAGTTTCAAGAAACCAATGCATATTTGGTAGAGGAACTAAAAATAGAAATAGAAAAATTGATTCTACTGATGCTATGATTATTGGACTTGAAAATAAAATGGAAAACATGAAAATTGATATAATGAACACTGTTACCAAACAATCATACTCCTTGAAATTTCAGCAGAAACTCATGAAGGAACAAGAGTCATTATGTATTATGTGAATTATGTCCAAAAATCACCCAACATATTCCAACAATCTCTCCAACAACTAATTGGATTTAGCGACCTTCAGTTCTGGAGGAAGGTCTTGCATTAAAGAGGTAAACCTCTCCACATGATGAACCAAAAGAACAATCCTCCACTACTTACCAATGGCTACTAGAAGCAAATGTACAGTATGGAATTGAGGAAACTAGAAACTCCTTAAATAACCACATCTAGACCTTTGCCTTGTGCGAATGTGATTAAGGGAATCCATGTCCAGTTCTAGATATTGTCGATGCCAAAGAAGAGATATTCAAGAAATACAAATGGATGTCAATATTAACTCTGGCTCGTTTAAAAATTAATATATCTCCAAAGTCTAGGATCTTCCCATCATCACTTCTCACTGAAGATTTAACTTATTATGCCACTTGTTATTGTCTTTTCTTGAAAATACCATCTGTTAATATGATTGTATCTTTGTACAATTGCTGATAGATGTGACCTAAAGGGTTTAAGTGTAGAGGAACATCTGAGAAATATTGAAGAAAAAATTAAAGGGCCTATTAGATCAACATGTTGCTAACATATAAGACTATTTGTTACGAATATGATAATCTTCCCCAGGTAAACTTCTTTTTAACATGGGGATATTATTATTGTGTATTCAAAAATATAATCGCTAGTATTCTTTAGTTGGTAACCCACTCACCCAAGATAATTGTGGATCATTTCTCATCAAGTGTGTATATCAGTAGCTATGTATTGTATACAAGCTTGATATACCTTAGAAAATGCACTAATCAATTTGGCTAGAAAATAACTTGCATAAATGTGGCTAAAAAAAAATTTAATTTAAATTTATTCAAAATAATGATTATCATGGTTAATACTGCAGTTGATATTATCTAGAAAAGGTATAGCACTAATTAAAAAATACCCTCTAGTATAAGATTCATTATATTTTCATGAAAATAACATAGGGATATGATAATTTAGATAATGATGCAAGGGAAATTTAAACTAGAAGGATCCTATTTTGAACGTGGAAAGCATTCTACAATGTACAATCCAAATTTGTAAATGGCCTCATACAGTCTCAATATCCTTCATGTAAAAAAATAGAAGATGTAGAGGATGTGCCACCCTTATTAGATTTTCCCCATAAGAGCTTCCAAATCCCTGGGGTAAGATTTCTCTTTCCATACATATGCATGTTAAATTTCAAAGGGTGTTAGCCCCCTAATTTCCTCTCTTTTTACCATTTTTCCCTTCCTAAATTGTAAACATTTACCTCTGTTTCACCTCCTTTGTGCACCCTCATCCTACACCAGTCCAAGCATGGTGACACATTTCATATAAACCTTTATTTTTCATGTTTTAGTTCAATTCAGCATTAATTAAATATTTATCACATGATTTCTTATTTATAAATCAATTTTGTAACTATTCTATATCTTGAAAGGTTATTTGACGGTTAAAGTACTTATCGTGACCACTGATCTTTGTGCTGGATCGGATCTACACTATTGCCAGCTTGACATATATTTGCCGCAGATCTGAACCTCCTTGATCACCACCCCGTCTTAAGCCATTTCAGCCACGGAAATGAATGATTCAAAGGCAACCGAGACTAATCCATGAAGGGAGAAAGTTGTTTAGCTATGGCTAGTTTTGCAAAACTGTCTTATCTTGAAGGCTGAGACTAGATTCTGAATTTTGTTATGAATCAGTTAAATGATATGTTTTGGTCTTTGGCCAATAGATATATATAATTTAAAGTGTAAGTAGGACCGAGGAGGACAATTTTGGAGCATATTTTAGAGTGAGTTCGATAGGCGGTGACCAGTCTTTTGTTATCACCCGAATCTAGGCTGGACATTGTATCAACATATGTATTCACCTCAATAAATTTATAAAAAAAATTTCCGTCTCATTTTTCATAAATTATGTTTCTGTTCTTTTAAGTTGATGAATTAACTATTTTATCGAGCAGCATTTTAATTTAAAAATGGAAACACGCTAGTTGTCTAGGCCTGGATAACCTAACACGTTTACCATATTTTATGTTTCTTGTAATGTGTGTTTAAATTATTAAAGTGTGATTCAATTTTCTCCACATGCATTCTTGTCTTATTGAAAACTGATCTATCGTGTGAGGTAGTTACATTTTCCTTCCCTACAATTTACTTTCCTACATTTAATTTCTGATTGGATTTCCCCACCTGGTACAAGCAAGAGAAGAAAACTTGCACCAGTGCACATTGGTGTGAAATTTATTTTCCTGTAGTTCTGCTTATTTTATTTTCCACCGCCTGGTACAAGCAAGAGAAGAAAACATGCACCAGGCACGTTGGTGTCACACTTCCCTTTTCCTGTAGTTTTGTTTATTTGGTTTTCCACTGCCTGGTATAAGTAGGAGAAGAAATCTTGCACCAGGCACATTGGTGTGACATTTCTTTTTCCTGTAGTTTTTTTTATTTGGTTTTCCACCACCTGGTACAAGTAGGAGAGATGAACCAGTACCAGTGCACATTGGAGCGATGAAACAAGTTTTCTTAATCTACTTTCCTTGATTTTCTTCCTTTATTTAAACACTTACGACAGGATAAACGATCGTTTATTTACTTCTGAATTTTATTAAAATCAGAAACATTCACTTTCATGTGTGTAATTTTATTTGATATTAAAATAGCATTAGCAATAATTGAACACTTATTTTAAGGATTAAAAGCTAAGTGCAGGAACCTCTGATCAGGTGTAGGAACTAGTTTCTTGCCACAATATCTCAGTCCTCTAAACCTTGAAATGTTTGAGCCCTTATATCAAGTAAAAATCCTTCAATAAAGACAATATTTATACCTTCTACATAACTCTATGATCTTGCACTAGTGCAAGACAAATTAATGGAAGAAGGAAACATTTAAGGAAGCAGGTTTAAGGGCTCATCTAATGAGACAACTAAAGTATCTCTGCTAAGGGAAAATACACACTCAGTTGATTAAACAAACATTAGCTGAAGTGATTTCCTTTTATCTTTAATTCTATATTGAAAATGGATACTTTCTTGTTCTAGTCTTAGCTCATTTTTTATGGTTAAAGTTG
Organism: Pinus albicaulis; assembly: GCA_034641835.2. Classification (NCBI taxonomy): domain Eukaryota; kingdom Viridiplantae; phylum Streptophyta; class Pinopsida; order Pinales; family Pinaceae; genus Pinus; species Pinus albicaulis. Next base: position 912,731,785 of record CM076574.1, read on the forward strand.
CTCTTTTTCTCTTTTGATTTGATTCTAAAATATTTCGTTCAAATAAAGTAGGCATTTACATTAGAAATGTTCATACCATCTCTGGCATTGCCTGTGATTCGTCTCTAAGTTTACGAATCCCCCGGGTTGAAAAATTAAGTGTTGAGGAGTTTGCTTAAGTTTAAATCCTGCACCCAACATTTTGGCGCCGTTGTCGGGGAGGCGTTTTGATTTGTTAAGAATTTTCTGATTATGCAATAGAGGTAATTTTCCTTTATTTTTTCAGTATTTTTTCTTTGAAGGAATTTTACTGGTGTTAATTGATTTCTGATAGCCTTTTTTAGAAATTGTTTATTATTTTTCTCTTTTTTCTTTTCTTTGAAATGAATGCTTAGGAAAGATAAGGGTTCGAAGCCCACTAAGGGCTGAAAGAATTTTGAAAACAATTTTTTATATTAGGTCTCATTCTTTCAACAGGAAGCCCAATCCAATTCAAAGCCATCACGCAGGAACAATCCACCTGGATTTTGCTAACAACAGCCCAGATGTAGATCAGCTTGTGGAGAGCGATACAAGTAAGAGGGGAAAAATGGTGGACCAAGAAGATCATTTGGAAGGGATTGGGGACAACCGGGTAAGTGAAGGACAATCCACTTTTGTGTTTCCAATTGTGGATCTTGATACTGTGTCACAGATGAATAATATTCCACCATCATCTCTCCCTCATTTCCATGGTAAAGTTCATGAAGATCCTGACTCATCTATTTGAGTTTGATATTCTGTGTAGAAGTTATGATTATGCAACTGAGGCCGAGAAGTTAAGATTATTTCCTGTTACCCTCAAGGACTCAGCTCTTCGTTGGTTTATGGGGTTAGGAGGAAACACCATAACCTCTTGGAATCATATGAAGACAGTGTTTTTGTCTAAATATCAAGAATATTGCAAAACTCATGACATGCAGGATGAAATTTTTACAATCATACAAGATGATGATGAAATGCTTGAAGATTATTTGGAAATATTTATGTATATTTTACAAAGGTAGAAACTTAAGCTTGATCTCAGCACTATTAGAACCTTGTTCTTAAGAGGAATTACTGATAATGCTACAAATAATTTGAATCTGTTAGGACAAGGTGATATTTCTCAGCAAAATTTTGATCAAATTTGTGAATTATGCAGAAAATTTTCAAGAAACCAATGCATATTTGGTAGAGGAACTAAAAATAGAAATAGAGAAATTGATTCTAGTGATGCTATGATTATTGGACTTGAAAATAAAATGGAAAACATGAAAATTGATATAATGAACACTGTTACCAAATAATTAGACTCCTTAAAATTTCAGCAGAAAATCATGAAGGAACAAGAGTCATTATGTATTTTATGTCGTAAATGTAGAGAAAAGCATCCTCCGAAAGAGTGTCCTCTTAATTTGAAAGAAACTAATAAGTGTGTTATTTTTGCAGAAGACCATATCACAGAAAAATGCCCCTCTATACCAGCACTTAAAGCTATATTACAGGGGGAAAACCTAAAGAAAAATACTTAAATGTTACGGGCGAAAGAAGGAATTGGCCTCAGGTAGGTACAGGTATGGCTTCCGAATTTTCTCCACACTATTTTGGTTATAATTCACATTCATATTCTTATCCTAACTCTCATCAGCAGTGGCAGTATGGGAATCAATATTAGCATGGGAAACCTTCTCAACCATGGCAACAAGGTTGGAGAGGGCCAACTCATTCTCCATATTCGTACCAGCCACCTATGCAGTCATACACATATATACATGCACCTTATTCAATGCCTCAACTTTCGAGTCAGTCCACTCCACCATTTCCTTTACCTCCACCCTTTCTACCTCCTTATTTTCCTCCTCAAAGTATGCCCAATCCTAATAATAATAAAGTAGTGCAAATGATCTATATAACAAACCCACATTTACCATTCGAATACCAGTCTATTCCAGTTGGGGTTCATGATATTCAATTAGGATAGGGAAGGACTGTAACATCAAAAAATTAGAAGCAAACTATGGTGATCGTTGAACAGAAAGGAGAAGAGGAAACCCTCAACCATTCTCCAAAAGCTGTCACTAAGCAACCCTTACCCTATGTATCCTTGCCATCTTCTTCCAACCAGCCTCCCTTCCTAGAGAGGCTAGTAATGGAAAGGACTGAGCCTATTTCTGAGACTAGTTTGGCATATGAGCTTCAGAATATTTTCATTAATATACCTTTGCTTCAAGCCATCAAATAGATCCTGATTTGTACCAATATTATTAAGGAAATTTTTCTCAAGAAACCCAAGAGGAAGAGATTGCAACCCCAAGCCATTCAATTTTGTGGTAGGGTAGCACAGTTTATGACAGGATGTGTGTCTGTGGAAAAATATACTTATCTCAGAAACATTGTTTTCTCAGTTTAGATTGGTAATTTCCTTGTCTCTAATGTTCTTATAGACCCAGGGGCAACCATTAATGTCATGACTAAGCAAACCATGGATCAAATTCGGTTATCTCATCTTCACCCTACTCCCACTATGCTTGAATTAGAAGATAGATCTAAAATTAAGCCAAAAGGAGTATTGGACAATATCATCATCTCATTAGATTCCTGGGAATATCTTGCTGATTTCATTGTGCTTGAGCCAAAGAACTTAGTTGGAGGACATCCCTTGATATTGGATCAACCTTGGCTTGCTACGGTTGATGCATATTTTGGATGTCATTCCGGTGATATGTATATCTCACATGGAGATTCTAGGAAGAAATTTACCTTATACCCCCCTCCTAGATCCATTCAGGACCTTCAGGATACTTTATGGTTGTATCAAATTAGTGATGAGGAGACTCAGTCTATTTCCCTTATCGATCATTATACTGGGTCTTCACAAGAAGATGAGATTCAACATTTTCTGAATAATCTCGACACTATGCCTAATTAGGAGCCTCTTAGCCAAATTTTCAGCCTAGATTTTCAAGATTTTGTACCACTGCATTTGACCACTCCCTTGAGTACTCTTCAGCCTGATACCACTCTTTTTGAGATTAGCCCTAGTAAATCTTTGTAGATTAGTTCATATTTGGACTCATCTCAGCAAGAGAAGCTTGTGAATTTGTTGCAAAACCATCTTAGTTCCTTTTCTTGCGGCTATGAAGATATGAAGGGTATCCCTCCTAAAACTTGTACAGATCACATATATATTCAAGAAGGAACCCGACCTTTCCAGCAACCCCAAAGGCCAACGAATCTAGCTCTAAGAGACATTGTGAAGGAAGATGTACAGAAACTCTTAGATGTTGGTTTTATTTATCCTATTTCTGACAGTCAGTGGGTCTCTCCATTAGTACTAGTACCTAATAAGGATGGAAGATGGCGTATTTGTATTGATTATCGAGAATTGAATAAAGCCACTCGTAAATATTACTTCCCTCCCACTTTCATTGATCATGTGCCTGATACCCTTGCAGGAAAGAAATATTTCTCCTTTTTGGATGGTTTCAGTGGTCATAACCATATATAGATTGCACACGAAGATTAGGATAAAACTACCTTTACATGTCCATGGAGGACATTTTCTTACAAAGTGCTTCCCTTTGGTTTATGTAATGCCCCGGCCACCTTTCAAAGGGTAGTCCTAGCTATTTTTGCCGATCTAGAATTTGTATAAATTTATATGGATGACTTTTCTATGTTTGGTGATTCTTTTGAGGAAGCTCTCAAAAATATGGAGAAAGTACTTCTTCGTTTTCAGGAAGCCCGTATCACTTTGGGTAATAAGAAATGTATATTAATTTTCAAAGCGGAAGTGGTGCTTGGCTATTTGATTTCTGAAAAAGGTATCCAGGTTGATCTGGAAAAGATTGAAATCATTCTACAACTTCCTGCACCCAAAACTCAAAGGGAAGTAAGAGGTTTTTTAGGACATGCTGGTTACTATAGAAGATTCATTGGAAATTTTTAAAATATATCTGCTCCTCTTTTCTGACTTCTAGCTAAGGATAGTGAAATTTCTTGGTCCACGGCTTGCCAATAGTCTTTTGAAACATTGAAGGAAAAGCTGTTACAGGCACCAGTTTTGCGAAGTCCAAACTGGTCCCTGCCTTTTCACATTTCCTCTGATGCTTCAGATTTGGCTATTGGCGTAGCTTTAGGACAAGAGAAAAATAAGAAATTCTATGCTATTTATTATATTAGTAGAAAATTGTCTTCTGCTGAATTGAATTATATAGTTACAGAGAAATATTTTTTAGCTATGATTTTTGCAATTAATTAGTTTAGACACTATATTGCAGGATATGAAGTATTTGTACATACTGATCATTCCGCGATTAAATATTTGATGAAAAAACCATTGACAAGTAGTAGAGTGACTAGGTGGCTAATATTGTTACAAGAGTCCAATGTTACTATTGTTGATAGACCAGGGAAATCTAATGTGAAGTAACTCCTGTTAATGATGATTTTCCAGATGAAAATATTTTTTCTATGTCTACAGATTCTCCATGGTTTGTTGACATTGCTAATTACTTGGTTATTGGAAAAACACCACTGCACTTGTCTGCTCATGAAAAGCGGAATATTATTCAAAAAAATGTTGCATATTCCTGGATTCAAGGAGATCTCTTTTACACTAGTCTAGATCTGATTATTCATATATGTTTAAGAGAGGAGGAAGTGTTTGACATATTAAAATATGCTCATGATGAACCTTGTGGAGGCCACTTCACTGATAAGCGGACTGCATATAAAGTATTACGTGCTGGTTACTTTTGGCCTTCCTTGTTTAAGGTTGCCAAACAGTATGTCAGGCAATGTGATAGTTGTCAACAAATGGGCTAGCCTAATCAAACCAATGAAATTCCTTTATGCCCCCAAGTTATGATTGAGCATTTTTAAAAATGGGCTATTGATTTTATAGGGCCAATAAATCCAACATCTTTAATTAAAAATCATATTCTAGTTTGTACAGATTTTGTTACAAAATGGGCAAAAGCTAAAGCTGTTTCTTTTGCTACAGAAAAAGTTGTTGTTGATTTTATTTTTTCTGAAATCTTTACTAAATTTGGTGTACCTAGAGAAATTGTTTCTGACAATGGTCCGCAGTTTATTTCTAATCTAGTACAGGGTGTGATGGAGCAATAGAAGATCTGGCACATGAAATCCATGCTGTATCACCCGCAAGCAGACGACTAGGTGGAATCTACAAACAAAGTGATCGAGTCCATTCTTACAAAGACAGTAAATATCCATTGGAAAGACTGGGCTGAAATATTACCAAAATCTTTGTGGGAATACAGAACCACTTGGAGAAATACCATGGGACATACACCCTATGAGTTGGTATATGGAAAATAGGTTTTGTTATCGATTGAGTTCCAGGTAAAAACCTTCAGAACTGCAGTTTATTTAGCACTAGATCTCTCCAAGGCAAAAAAACACCGTCTTATCCAATCAAATGAGTTAGATGAATTTCACAGAGATGTTTTTCAACAGAACATCCTAGTTCACAAGCAACGAAAAAAGTGGCATGACAAGATTATTCAGAAAAAGCAGTTCCAACCAGGTGATTGGGTACTCCTCTATGATTCTAGATTTAAAATTTTTAAAGGGAAGTTCCACACACGTTGGATCAGACCTTATGAAGTGATCTGAGTATTCGAGAATGGAGTAGTATAAGTAAAAATATTGATGGACAAGATTCAGTATTCTTGGTAAATGGGCATAGATTAAAGAACTATTTTTAGCCACTTTCCAAGAAATATTTTACACACCAAGTCCAATAGCAATCTGGAATGGTAGTGGTAAATATTAAAACCAACCTTTTGAAAACATGAACTCTTATTCTTCTCAAAATAAAAAATAAATAAATTTAGTTAAAAAAAAAAAGTAAAGAAAAAATATGTTCCTGTAATTGTGAAAATCAGTTCACTGACATGATTGCAGAAGGGTCAACCTGAAAACTAGCTTGCTGGAAGGAAGATAAAAAAATTCTAATAAAAATAGAATGTTTCTTGATCATTATATATGATAGCAATCACCAAGTAAAAACAGGTTCAGCAGACCTTTATGAATTGGGGTAATTAGCATGGATATTTTTATTCAAGTCACACTTAATTCTCGCTGCAATTTTTTTTCTTGCACCAGTGCAGGCAAACCTTCGAGAAAATTTTCTTTCCTTCTTCATATCCTACCTTGTAATATTCCCTCATTTTTCTTCTTTAAATCCCAGAATTATTAACCTTCCCACATTCTTCTGAATTTACCCTACCCGCTTCGTAAAAATCCCACTCTACCCTTGAATTTTTTTTGCCTATCCCACTTCTATTTATGCCCTCTTTGGTACTATTCCTAGAATCCATGTAAAAAAATTCCTTCCCATTCTGAAATTTTCCCCTTTCCCACTTCTTTTTTCCCCCATGAATTCATTGCAGGATCTCATACATAAAGAGAAAAAAATATTCCCTGAAGCATCAAGGAAGGGCAAAGCAAATTTTCAATATCAGTTGAGGAAAGCTATGTTAAGAAGTGCAACCTATATTTTTAAATTCTCTATTACCTTTTCGGAAAATATTCTTGCACTAGTGCAAGAATATTTTCCTATATAATAATATAAGCATAATGGTACTAGCAGAGTAGTACAGTAAGCGGTGTAAACAGATCGATGCAAACATGCACCTCGACAGAAGCAACGTACAATTTATTTTTTGAGCATATGTCATGAGAAGTGGTCATCATAAAATTTTACAAGAAGCCTTTTTCACTTATTTGATAAATTACTTATGCTATCATATTAAGTAGGAGAAAATTATTTAAAGTACAAAGTGTTTTTAGTTAAGAATCATGATTATTTTTAATAAATGCTAAAGTTTTTTGAATTATAAAGGAATGCGGAAATGTTTAAACTGTTGCTTGGATATGATTAATCTTTCCACCATGATCCTAAACATCCTTCACTTATGGTGATCACCTCACTCAGCCGTTAAACTCGTCGCCGCAAGTACCAATCCCCCACGATTCTAAACATGCCGCGCATCTACAGCTATTTTGGTGGGATGGATCAGTGATAAGACAGAAGAGATGGTGGTTGGTTGATCCCTATCTATAAAGAGTTAAGTTTTCTGGTATTGCATGAAAAAAATTTTGACTGTTCGTAACTGTAAAGAAAATATGTCGTCTGTTAGATGTAAACCTTCGTCCCTCATTGAGGTAGATCAGACCGCCAAGTTTCACAATAGTCTTTCACTATTGTGAGACTCAGGCTTTCATCCATTTTTTGCAGAAATTTGTTTGGCACAGCAATTAAGTGGCCCTAAATTTCACAAAGTTTTAAAAACACCCGTGTAAATATTGGGCCCCTAAGGTTTAAAGTCACAGCAAAATTGATAGCAGCAGCAACGGGCTTACAGAACACTGGTGTGCAATACTTTAAAAATAAGAAGCTTGAGAGGAAGCACTGGCAACATTTCGTTGTTGATAAGGACATGAACGTAAACTAGAAGAAAGAGTTTCACGCAACACCCTGCTGGGACAATGGCGGGACCTCCTTTTTATTCTCCAGAAATTTGTGACTTGTGAGGGTGGGTACTCCCTCGCTTTTATGTATCATTTCAATATGCTACAACACTTTGAACCCAACCAGCATGTTCGGTGGAGGATGGATTTCACTTAATTTTTGTGTAAGAGTTTAGAGAAGATGGCCAAGCATGTGCAGGGACCACGGGCGGACCAGACCAATAAAAAATTGTATCATCGCGGCCTGATCAAAATCCTGGTCCAAAAACAATTCGAAATTAAGGGCATGAACTGGAAGGAGTTTGTGAAGCAGTTAGATAAAAATCCCTCTGTAGGGAAGAAGATAGCTATTGAAAATAAAACAGAGACCCCCGACAGTACAAGCAAGGGTCCAAGTGTAAAGAGAAGTCCTTCTTGCATTAGTGCAAAGAGGAAATGAACTAGGAAATCAGTAGAAGAAAAGGGCCCATCTCCAAAGAAATAGAAGACAGTGGGTGCACCTGTCAAAGAAAGCCCTCCGATGCCCCTAGTGCATGAATAGACCCTTGAAGAAGATGATTTGTTGTCAGTCCTTCCAGATGCAAAAAAATCTGTGGAAATTTAAGATGACACTTTTTTGGCCGACTTTATTAAGGGCTAGAAAAATAATGAAGAACCTGGCACAGAACCGCAACCCCCACATAATGTTGAATCCCCACCTGCACCAGTGCAAGATGAACCAGAATGAGAAGAATCGACACAAGAAGAAAAAGGACCAGCACAGGAACTGGAAGAAATGGAACATGAAGAAGAAGAACTGGAAGAGTTAGAAGAAGAAGAGGAACTGGAAGAGTTAGAATAAGAAGAGGAACCATAAGAGTTAGAAGACGAAGAAGATCAGGAAGAAGTAGAACGAGAAAAAGAAGAAGTGGAAGAGCAAGAAGAAGAAGAAGAACTAGAACAGTTAGAAGAAGAAAAAGAACCAAATGAGGAAGAAGTGTTTATTGAAACTCCGAGGGATACTGAGGCCCCTGAAGAAAATACAGCCCTTGTTGAGATATAAAAGGAAGAATATTCAATAGCTTTTGCTACTCGGATACTTGAGCTCAGGCTTCAAGTACAAAACTTAGAGCCAGTCGTGGCCAAAACGTAGGAGGAAAAAGAACATAATAAGGAAGAATTCACGGCGGAGATCCAAAAGAAGAAAGGAGAAGTCAGGGTATGGAAGTACTGTTCTTGACAAGGTGAAGAAATTGAAGAGCAGCAAAAAGATGAAGTCTGAAACAATGCAGACTGATGATAGTATGTCGGAGCAGGAGTGAGCTAGAACGCTCAAAATTTTGAAGTTTTTTGCAGAGGTAAATTTGTGTGAGGAAACACAACAGCTTAGGGATGGGAGGATGTTATCCCCCTAATTTTCTCTCTTTTTACCATTTTTACCTTCCTAAATTGTAACCATTTACCTTTGTTTCACCTCCTTTATGCACCCTCATCCTGCACCAGTCCAATCATGGTGATACATTTCATATAAACCTTTATTTTTCATGTTCTAATTCAATTTACCATTAATTAAATATTTATCACATGATTTCTTATTTCTAAATCACTTTTGTAACTAATCGATATCTCCAAAGGTTATTTGATGGTTAAAGTACTTATCGGGACCACTAATCTTAATGTAGGATTGTATCTCCACTATTTCCAGCATGACAAATATTCGTGGCAGATCTAAACCTCCTCGATCACTGCCCCATCTTAAGCCATTTTAGCCACGACATCGAATGATTCAAATGCAGCTGAGACTAATCCATGAAGGGATAAATCTTGTTAGCTATGGCTAGCTTTGCAAAACCATCTTGTCTTAAAGGCCGAGAATAAATTAAGCATTTTGTTATGAGTTCGTTGAACAATCTGTTTTGGCCTTCAGCCAACAGATCTATATAATGTAAAGTGTAAGTAGGACCTACGAGGATATTTTGGAGCAGAGTTTAGAGTGAAGTCGATAGGTGGTAACCATTATGTTTTATCGCCCGAATCTAGGTTGGCCATTGTATCAATGTATGTATTCGCCTCAATAAATTAATAAAAGGTTTTTCTGCCTCATGTTTCAGAAATTATGTTTCTATTCTTTTAAGATGATGAATTAACTGGTTTATTGAGCTGCGTTTTAATTTAAAAAGGGAAATGTGCTAGCTAGCTAGGGCCCAGCCAACCCAGCACATTTACCCTATTTTCTATTTCCTATAATGTGTGTTTAACTTATTAAAGTGTGATTCAATTTTATAAACATGCATTCCTATCTTATTGAAAACAGATCCGTCGTGTGAAGTAGTTACATTTTCTTTCCCTGCAATTTACTTTCCTGCATTTAATTTCAGATTAGATTTCCCCACCTAGTTCAAGTAGGAAAAGAAAACCTGCACTAGTGCATGTTGGTGTGACATTTCTTTTCCTGCAGTTCTATTTATTTGGTTTTCCACTACCTAGTACAAGCTGGAAAAGCAAACCTGTACCAGGCACATTGGTGTGACATTTCCTTTTTCCTGCAGTTCTATTTATTTGGTTTTCCACCGCCTGCTATAAGCAAGAGAAGAAAACCTACACCAGGCACGTCAGTGTGACATTTCTTTTTCCTGCAATTTTTTTTATTTTATTTTCCACCGCCTGGTACAAGCATGAGAGATGAACCTACACCGGTGCATGTTGGTGTGATGCAGCAAGTTTTCTTAATCTAATTTCCACGATTCTATTTCTTTCTTTAAACACTTACAATAGGATAAATTATTGTTTCTTTACTTCTACATTTTATTAAAATCAGAAACATTCACTTTCATGTGTGCAATTTTATTTGATAGTAAAATAACACTTGCAATAATTGAACACTTGTTTTAAGGATTAAAGGCTAAGTGCAGGAAGCTCTGATCAGGTGCAAGAAATAGTTTCTTTCCACAAGATCTAAGTGCTCTAAACCTTGAAGAGTTCGATCCATTGCATGAAGTAAAAATCCTTCAGTAGAGACACAATTTATACCTTCTACATAGCTCTCTAATCCTGTTCTAGTGCAAGCACTAGTGCAGGACAGATTAATGCAAGAAGGAAATCTTTAAGGAAGCAGCTTTAAGGGCCCATATAATGATACTGCTAAAGTGTCTCTGCTAAGGGAAAATACACACTCATTAGATTAAACAAACATTAGCTAAAGTGATTGCATTTTTTCTTTAATTCTCTCTTGCAAATGCATAGTTTCTCATTCCAGTCTTAGATTATTTTTGATGGTTCAAGTTTCCTTTTTTCTCTTTTGATTTGATTCTACAATATTTATTTTAAATAAAGTATGGATTTACATTAGAAATATTCATACCATATTTGGCATTTCCTGTGCTTCATCTCTAAGTTTACGATTCCCTTGGGTTGACAAATTAAGTGTTGAGGAGTTTTCTTAAGTATAATTCCTGCATCGAACAAACGACGATAAGGATTTTTTTTCTGCACTAAATAAACTCAACTTTAAACCTAGGTAGCTTAAAAATTTAAATCTTAAATCTTATTCTGAGCCTTGGTAGCACATTTTTTGCAGTAACTAGTGAATTGACTATGGCTCAAAGTTTTTACTGAAAATTAAAAATTAGTTTTAGCATTCACTAGGTACATAAAGGAACCTCTTAATTGTCTATAAATTGGTGGATCTACCAAATCTGAAATTTAATCTCTTGATAAGTTTAGATATAATATCATATGAGTAATCACGAGCTTACAATCCATCCTCTAAAATATCACATGAATCTTGATTGCATACTTACACTATCTAAGGAAGGCCTTCTATAGAGCCTAGGCTCAAGAAATAATGCATAAAGTTGATGTCCTTCATATTGAATTGAGATTATAGTTTTGTCTATAAAAATGATTTGAGCTTCTCAGAACTACCCATACATATAAAATCATATAGATATGGGACTAAAATGAATGGATCAGACCTATAAAATAAATAAATATTGGGATCTGCAACAATTTTAATGAAGCCCAAGTATAACATTTAGTCATCAATCCTTGAGTACCAGGCAGATGGTGCTTGATTAGGCTTGTCAAAGACCTTTAGGATTCTTCAGTCTGAATACATGGGTCTTTCAACCATGCACCTTAAAGCATATTTTCTAGTTGATGTATACCCCCTTCTCAACTAGTGCATTCACAAACACCATCTTTACATCCATCTTAAATAAAGTTACAACCAAAAATGAATGTTAAATATACAATGCACCTAATGGAAGTATACTTAGTAACTGGATCAAAAATTCTGTTTTGTAAGAAGAGGCTCCATATAAGTCTAGGATTCATTAAATCCTATTGAGATTCTCTTCCTACTCTACTTTCATTGCAATAGAAAGAATCTATTTCTTCTAGTCCATTGGAGTTTCCCCAGGTTGATATTGAAGAATTAGATGTTTCACCCGTTGATCCTCACTCTCCCCTTTTTTCCATCTGTAAATGCCCTAATATTTCAAATGGCATTATCAAAATCTGACCCATACTCTGAATGAGTAAGAGCATTGTCAAATTCGGAAAAAACTCTAGATTTAGCAGCCATGAACATCAATTTCTTCACATAAGCACCAATCTATACATAATGCATGCAGCGGACCCATGAAGCTGGCTCATCCTTGGGTTGTTCCACCCTTACAACAAGTGTTTGTAACTCTTAACTCTTTCACCATTGAGTATATATTTTTCATATTCTCTTCATAGCTATAATAATTATCAAGAATAATTATGGAAAAATAAGATATGAATGTTGCATGTTTGAAAAAGCCCCTGGAAATAACCATGCATCGTACTAGAGATTTACAATTGCAGATGGCGCCAAATATCATCTGAATAACATCTTTAGGAATGCGATCAAATAAATTTGGTTGTGTGACTTTCATATTTACTATACTTCTACAAGACATTCAATAAAATGTAAGTGAGATCATCAATTGACTCTTGCAAAAAAACCTTAAAAATATCCATTCTAAATTGTTTAAGTTGAACTTCAAAATACCACTTTAAAGTCTTAGGGAAAGATACACACCTACCTGATGTTGTACGGTATAAATACGGAAAAAATACGTAAAATTTGAAAGCCTGTAAAATTATTGGTGCACCCTCTTGTATACTCTACTGCCACACCCTCATCCACAGACCATCATGCTGCACATAAATCAATGGTGTACAGATCTGTTAATTTTGCCACATGTATGTAAGGACCTACAGTATTACTTGTTATACCCTATACTGCACACTTGTTCAAAGAATTTATATACCAAGGTTATGAATTTTGGATGTCCCAAAACTAATAAAGTGTTGGTATTATGAATCAACTATTGATCACATCAGGATATGAAAGAAATTCCTATAAGCTATTCCCTAACAATATATGTAAACATTATGATTTCCATAAAAAAAAACCTAGTAAATGTTCTTACAGAATGTTCCATTCCTACTGAACTTTCTTCATCCATTTACGCTTATCAATATGCTGTGAAAAAATGTTTAAAAACTTCAATCATACACCATAAACATGGAAAATAACATTTATTTTGTCAACAAAAATCACAAAAAGGGATGAGAAGAGAATTCCCTTTAATAAATGTATATCTGGTTTGTTTGTTGGTGGTAGAAGTGATCCATAACATCCTTTACATTGTTAAACTATTTGAAGTGACCTGGGCCATGACAACTACTACTAGGCAAGATATGCAGTGAAATTTCCACCCTTTTCTATTCCATATGCACTGTATCTTCCTCCATTTTCTATTCCATATCAATTTTACGAAATATCAACTTATCTATATCAAAATAAAAAAATTTCTAACTTGCAATACCATCTTAATCATATTCTTAAGCATTATTGCAAACCGATGCATTACCTTCATCTCTACGAACCATAAATATTTGTTGACGTCCAACCTGCAAAACAAACACAAAAAATTAACCTTTGGCAAGACAATTAAATTCATTTTTTTTATTCTCTGATAGCCTGTTTATAATGTGGCAATGATACCAACAAAGAAATGGTAAGAGGTTACCATGGTTTAATGTAGACTCTCTAACCCATAGCCTACACGATCTCCTTGGGGTTTAGTTTGCATCATCTCAATATTATCTATAGACAAGTTAATAGAAAAGTTTGTGAAAAGAAATATAATAAACATAATAAATATTCTTAACGACAAGTATCGATACCTATGTCATGACTAGAACCTAAGAATGAGTAATATATTCAGGAAACCCTTGATGTGTAGCACATACCTGAAAATTAAATAATGTTAAGAGCCACACCACATAAGATTATGTTTATCTTAAAGTCACTTGCAATTTAACATAAAAATATAGATAGATAATACCTGTGAGACCACTCGAACATATGAAGGTATCATGTCTTCAGGAATCCCATCATGTGTAGTGCTAACTTGAAAATTCCATAATGTTAAGACTCATACCATATAAAATTATGTGACATAAATTCATTTTCAATTTGACATACAAAAATATAGATAGATAGTAATGAATGTGGTACATGTACATGATCATGTCCATGATCTACAGAATGAGGATCAGGGACAAAGCAATGTTGTTCTAAGAATGGTATAAAATGCATAAGTTAAATAAATATATTGGCATAAGTTTTTTGATACTAAATGTATATACACCAAAAAAATATGTTACATGCACTCTAGCTCATATTATAAATGTCTATTATTAAATAGATCAAAACATGCTTGTGCATATCTTACCCATGGTGTGCATTCTTTTTCTAATGACTCACTCATAGTGGTCTCTACAAGAGGATGCATACTCCACAACCTCATCTTGCTCCATCTTCCTCAACACATCATCTGGAATTCTCACAAATGAATGAACTCCTACTCTAGATGAAGGTTGTCTTGTACCTAAGCCGACTTCCACCCCTCCTAAAGTAGCTACAATATGTTCTTGTATCTTCTCCCTCATCTCAGATGTAGCATTGGAGATAATGGATAACTCCTGTGGAAGTTTAACTACCCTAGGTGGTCGAGGTTCTAAATGAGGTGTTGGATACCTAAACCCAACATCTCGCATAACATCTGGTTGTTCATATGTACGAATTTTTCCTGGTCCATAAAATTTGGACCCCGTAGCTGTATAGTTAGGGTCAGTGTGCTCCCACAATTGAGCACACAACATCCTAAAGAATTATTACAACACCTCATCATTATTTCGGAATTTCCCATATGCATATAGGAACTTCTCATAAATATAAGGTGTGATAATGGGATCATTGAATCTTGCAATATTCAGACGTTTTTTGTCTTAAGGCTGCAAGTCAAATAGTGACAAGGCCATTTCTTTAGTGACACTACTTTTGAATTAATTGTAGGATTGGATACCAATGACTGACGCTCTCCTCCTACGGATCATGTAAAAAAAAACTTGGGTTGATGGTACAACCCCACAATAAGTCTCTATCAAACTCTCCAAATTGTGCAAAACAATTTGGAGACAATATATACTAGGGGAAGAGAGATTGCAACTTTGGAATTCATTGCGCAATCTCATGGAATACTCTCTCATCCCATCAATAGTAAGTAAGGAGATGGTATCTTCCCAAGGAATCTCCTGAGGAGAAATATCACTGGGATGGGTGTAAAGTGGATCATAACTCGGATTTTGAGAAAACTCATGAACCCTATGAATTGTCCCCCTACAAGGGCGACAACCACCACTTGTAACATGTTAAATGATTTCACATATTAAAAATTATATAATTTTTAAGGAAAATTAGTATTTAAAAAACTTCTCTGGTCATTTGAAAATACCTCGTGGAAAAACTATCTCATCCTCTTCACTCATCGGACTAGGATTGTTCCCTTCTGATGAATGAAGGTCTCTACTAGCCACTATAAAAAACATTAAATTGTTTATAACACAAGTACATCAGACACACAATAAGTTTCACATTAAACATACATGACACAAAAAAATTTCCTTTAGATTTTACCTCAAGGAGAACTATCCAAGTGTGGGATCGATGCCACAGGCTGAAACATTTTTCTCCTTTGTCCCTCAGCAGTAATAGGGCCAAACCCAAATCCTACATTTTCACCTATGGAGAATAATGTTTTCACATTAAACATGTCATTTGAAAAATAAAAATTCACTTTTTCAACATTGAATATAACATAAACTTGAACATTTTAACTAGAAATCTAATGTGTACTTATACCGTGTATAATATACCGCTCAGAATGGGATCTAAGAAATTGGTGACGAATGGGAACAGGTCTATGGGGTTGCTCTTGTTTGATTTGGTTTCTGGGCACACGAGTCATATGAGTGCGTCCACCTGTGCAGGACAAAAAAAACTCCCATTAATTGAAAACAAGACATAACTAAAAAACCAATGTACATCATAATCCTCCTCTCATGAAGAGGTCTCTGAAGGGCTCGCCTAATGCCATTGGGGCTATAGTATCAAATCAAATTTCTTCCCCTCATAAACAAATTATCAATCGATAGTCATGTCATCAACCAATGGATAAAAGGTACTATAGCTCCTTGACATACAAGGGCTCGACAATAGTACATGGCATAATATCTCATGGCACTAAATAAGGTGGGTCAATCATTCCTCCAGTTGTACAACTTGACTACCTATGTATTAGTTAGTGGTCTCCTCGAGTGTTGTTCTACGTCTTTTGGAGCAATAGGATGGTTGGTTAGCCTATCAAAAGAGGGCTTCAAGTACACCTAGGGGAATTCCTATATTCCTAAAGGTACATGGAAGTGATATTTTGTTTACAAGTATTGTCTTATGTCATAGTATCGCAAGTGATACTATCAAGGGTTACCAGTGTTTCACACGATGTGATTCCACTTTATTTCCTACATTTATTGTTCCTCTATTGTAGTATTACCTAGTTATGTACAAATCATTTTTTTATTAAAGGGCACTAGAACACAATCCAAAAATAAAGTTTAAATATATATGAGCTTGCTAAACAGAGGAAAGGTGTCCTAAAATAGAAATAAAATAACTTGTGCAAGGTATGTTTTGAGGCTGAAATTGCAAAATGTTCACAACTTCTTCTATATTTATTTGATTGGCTATTATGACCCCAGTCATGAAATTATACAAGATCATTAGATCTATTGTCAACGGATTTGCAGAAAATTTTGCAATTTATCAAAACATATCCAATCTTTTGAATTTGTCACCTTCCAAGAAAAAGTCTAAAAGATGTTCACTTTACATAAATGATATCTCCAATTAGTGTACTTTGATTTGCACAAGTCTTTTCTTTTAGGATAGGGTATTTTTCAAGAGGAATTTAATTTTGAAATTGCATTCTCCAAGTTCTGCATAGAAAATTTCAAACTACTTGAATGCTGATATACTCTCTTTTCCAAAAAAAATCAACAAAGATATATTTTTTTCTTTTTTGATTTTGTGCCCAAAAATTTGTTCACTACATGCCAAAGAAAGATCTTTGACACAAATTTTCTTTTAATAAACTCCAAAATTTTGGAAAATCACTGAATGTAGTGCAAAATCTAGGAATACAAGAGAAAGAGAGACAAACAATAACAAATACTTCTTTGATTATAAGATATATAGAGCTATGTTAATTTTCCTCTTCAAGGGTGTACCTTGCAATTACTGCGCTCCAAATAAAATCAAGGTTTTTCATAATGCATTGCATAACCTTCCACGCAATACATAACTATCCATAGAGAGCCTAAAATATCCTAGGTCATGCTTATAATGAGAGAATACTAACTAATTTGGACGCTCTTAAAAAATTGGGCCCTTTTTGTAATGGGTGAATATTATCTAGCTATTTAATGGGACTTCTTGAATGGAGGTTGCCTCATACATTAATAAGTTATATAAATAAGGGTTTTAGGCTATGACCTTCACATGTCCTGTCCATTAGAAATAACTTTGTCCTTAAGGGTCAAGGTGAGGAAATAGTTGTATATTCCCATGTGGATCTTCTAGTTGCATATCTTTCCACTAGATCAATACTTCTCTAATTATATGTCTACACAATTCATGCTTTGTGGTATCCAATAGTGCTTGTAGTGTTGGAAGATTTTGTTATTGATTTCAAAGGGTTTATAGTCTTGCATTCGTTTGATGATTTGCATCCACAAATAAAGTGAATTCGGGTACAAGGATTTTCACCCCTTATTATGTTGGCACTGCAAGGTATTTCCTTATAAACCAATTTTTTTCCAATTTACAATATTCAAAATAAGAAAAAAACACTTTGGGAAAAATTTTTTACACAGCTTGGCAGGTTTAAGCAATCTACCGAACAAAATCCTCCATGGTATAGTTGAGCAACAAGTTTGATAACAAGGAAACTACCCACTCTAGTCTGTATGAGTGAGTAAATGAAGCAAAGTATGAGCATGAGATGCAGATATGAAGAAACATTCATTTATACTGTCTAAAATATGACTAACCCAAATCACATAAAACCCATGAGTTAGTGTCATGTTCTTGATTACTCCATCTGGTTTAATTCATTTTTATATTTCGTGATTGAGGACATAGCCCACATAATACTTCACCTCACATAAAACTCACAGGAAGAACCTCAGATAGCAGCATTTCCAAGTTTCCAAGTCAAACTATTAGCCCAATAGTGAATTTATAGAGAATATTGTGAGTGAGAGGCATGAAGCCTTGTTGGGCATTAGAAGACAAATTAATGTATTGACCAAAAGCCCCTTCACATGCACACTTACATTAATCTATAGGGAGACATGTCTTTTCCCTTTGAAGAAGAAAACCATAGACCACCTTTCTCTATTTTAGTACACTTTCATGTGATATTTCAGGAGAATCGACAAAATATCAAAGAATGTATAATCAAGGATAACCCTATGGTGACATAAAAGTATCCAAGGTGGTGCAAGGAATTTTCTTCCCATCCCCTCCTATAGGGGAACCCATTTCCTTGCAGTGGAAAGTGAGGTGAATTTGGATGTTGGTATTAATTATTATTATCATTGTGACATGCAAACATACTCATGGTGCTCTTTCAGATACATTGCCCATTTATTTTTGGTTGGTATTATCATTGTGACATGAAAACATACTCATTGTTCCCTATCAAAGATCTAGGGCCTTTTTCCCCTTTTCCATCATCCCCACTATTTTTGTTGAGCCTTGGATTTGGTCAGCATAGTCAGTAGAAGAATCACCCAGGAAGGGATCAGGGGATATACTGTCGAAGGGATTAAAACCTATAATGCGGAATGGACAAATGAAAGAAAAAAAACAGGAAAATCACTATGAAAAAATTAGTCAAGCTCTATGTTGATGAAAAGCACTTAATGACAATGAAAATCTCTATCAAGGATGAACATATTGAACAAGAGTGTAAACAAGATATTCCTAAATTCTCCAAAATCCCTTAACCTTATCATAAATGTTTTTTATTAAGGTGAGGGAGTGATGATAAGGCAGGAAATGAACCAGTTCAGTTGTGTGTTATTTTCACTTGGTAACCGAAAAGACACTTGACTCACAATTGACCTGGGTTGCTACCTATCAGGTTTCATCGACTACCGAGGGTTTGATGGCATTAGAACCAGCTAGAATCCATGACCAAAGAGCATATTGCAACTTAGGGAAGGACTGTCACAACTGGGAATATTATTGTATGAGTTCTGCACTTTCGTTTGGGAGGTGTAAAGGTTGTATGTCTACTTATGCAATAGTGGACCTTACTCCCATTATTCATGGATGGCCCATCTTCCACCAAAGTTATAAAATCAGTAATTCCCTGGTACATGTTGAATTCTAATTCTTTGCACAAAATTTACATGTTTAATTTTTATTATTCGCAGGGAATTTACATGTTGAATTTTGATTCTTCTCAGGAAATTTATGGCATCAGGCTGAGATATTCCATTCGAAAATAAAAATTGAGACTTACTTGGCTAGATATCGAATTTTTCATTGGTTCTCATGACGAATTCGATCATTGAGGTGGATCGAAAATGACAAGGATTATTCTGCTCTAGTGTACAGGGTTGCGCGGGCCTGGGGTTTATAGAATGTGGGGGGAGACAGGATTTTGGTGTTTTTTATAAGAATAAAACTATCGGACGAGAGTTAAAAAAACTCTAGGATGAGAGTTTTAAAAATCTCGTCCGAGAGTTTACCCGTGAGTTTATGTCAGTAAAACTCTTTTAATAAAAAATACTTAACTCTCGGACAAGAGTTAAAAAAACTCTAGGCTGAGAGTTTTAAAACTCTCATTCGAGAGTTTCCCCAAGAGTTTATGTCAATAAAAATCTCAGACGAGAAAATTCTTAACTCTTGTTAACTCCAGTCAAGCCTAATCTGACTCTTGGGCGAAACATTAAAAATCTCTCAGAAGAGAGTTTTAAAAACTCTCATTCGAGAAATTGAGTTGACTATCTTCTCGAACGAGAAATTAAAAATTTCACCCAAATTTTGGCCATCCACCAAAAAGTGTTTCCCAACTTCAGGTTTTCACCCATGTATTTCATTACAAATTAGGTTGTAGAGTTAGGATTATCACACTTACCTTCTACTAGAGCCATGTATATGGTTTAGATAGAAATGAATGGAATGAATCCCCCATTTTATTTTATTTTTAAATTTGTCTATTTTCTACGGATGATGTATGTTTCTTGTTAAATACATATTATGTTATGAATGCACTTATGTGGCCTTGATATGTTGCATCAATAAGGAATCACAACATGGTCACCTTGGAAGTTAGGTAAATACTACATAAGTGCATATATGGGGTATTTATTTTCCCAATATATTTATTAGTATAATTTTAACACTCTCTCCCAACCTCTCAAACTCGACGAATCGATGAATTTTATTGATTTTAATTAACCAAACCTCCAAGGTCTCATTATGGAAATAGAGTTACAAAATTTCCTTTCTCCCCAAATTTTGCAGAATAATATTTAGTAACACCATCACATCAAAGTTTTCAAGAGATTTCTAGAAATGTAAACTTTACTCCAATCTGAATATTGTATTTCAGGTTACTCTCTCCTAAATATTTACCAATTAGGTAGTGCCACATGGCATCCCATGTGGCCATCAAATTTACCACCTTTTAGTTTGAAGCAATTAAATTAACCAATAAATATTTAGTAAGACATCACTTTACAAATAAATACACAACATCCCACAGAAACCCTCTATAATTCCAAAAACAAAGATCCTGATAGAGAGCTTGAATGGGAACAAAGTGAAATTATACATTACCTTTTCTGCCTAAAATTTGATATTTAAACATGTAATTTTTATTACTTTTATCTAAAACTAGTTTAGATATATATTAACCATGATTATAGATATATATTAATCAAATGTATTCAGATGAAAACAGTTTTTAGAAGACAAATTTTGGATATATATATATATATATATATATATATAATTGATTGTTTAAAAGGTAAAATCATCTTGGGCACTTAGTTGTTTAAATACATAGGTAAGTCAAACCAATTTTTGTCCAAAATTAAAAATAGAGAGACTAATTAAAATGGTTTACCTATAATTCTTTTTGGTTACTTGCTCTGCTTCTCTCTCTCATTCTTCAATTGTCAACACTAAAATATTTTACTTCACATGAAGATTGAAATATTTTATTTATTACCTATATTTCTTATCTCAAAATATTTTCAACTTACTAAAATATTTTTAAATACACGTCAATATTATTTAAACATGTATATTGAAGTATTTTATTTAACTACATTGAGTTTTTTATTATTAATAATATTTTCTAAATGTTATATATCAATTTTTTATTAATAATTATGTGAATTAAATATCTCCTTTTATATATAATATATAATAGTATATGAACCATTCATCCTCCTTAAAATTAGGGAAAAATACAAGATTTTTTTTCCTAATTTTAAAAGTAATTATTTCTTTTGTTTAGGGAATGAAATATTTTAGAATAATTAGCATTAAAATAATTATTGTCTCCATATATATATATATATATATATATATATATATATATATCTATTTCAAAATTGAAAATGAAAAATATAGGTTTTTTTTCTTCTTTTTCTATCAAAATATGTTATTTATTGTTGAGAGTCAGTGAAATATTTTGACAATGTGTCCCTCATACTGAGTGGTAATTTAAAGAACAAAGCTAATTAGCACAATAATAGTAGATTATTCAAGTTGTACAATGTATTCAATTAATATTGACCAAATATGTATAGTTTTTTAATTATAGTTGACATTGTTTTTTATTTAGAGAGTATTTTATTTCACATGCCAATTAAGATTGAAAATGAAAGGAAATACGCATACCTATCATATAGGGTTTTCTAATACATCTCTTCGTACAATAATTCTTTTACTTAAAATTAACCAAATATATATAATTATTTTTGTTTTCATTATAGTTGACTTTATTTTTTAATTTAATGAACATTTTATTTGTATTTTAGGAAATAAGTGTCAACTCTATGGTGAGAATGGAAGGAATTACACATCTTACCTATTTTTAATAAAAAGTATATTAGTTTTACTATAGTATTTATATTTCTAAAGTTATTTAATATTTTATTTTCCTAAATTATTATTTAAAATATATTATATACAAAGCTTAATATTTTTTATGGAATTTGAGTTTTAATTATATTATTAATCTCATTTCATTTTATTTATTTATTTATTTATATTATAAAATGTTATGATAGTGATCATTAATGTTTATTAATATTTATATCATTTATGTCGGCTGGAGCCATGTGATTCTTAATATGCAGGTTAATTATTTCTACGCTTTGGGATTTTCTATTGATTTCATCATGCCACATGCCACATGGTTAACTGAACCTGGGGTTCTAATTATCATCAGATCTAGATTGATCAAGGACAACAGCAAGGCCAGTTAAGGGTTAGGGTAGTCAACCTCCATGAACCCTAATCGTCTCACTCTCCAACCTCCGTTCCATTGCCCATTTTGATGCAATTGTTTGTGTTCCTATCCATAGCCTCATGGCTTAAACTCCTGCTTCAACAACATAGCTTGTGACAAGTATGGTTTCACTTATAGTCTTAATACTGCCTTGGCGCTGATAGCTGGTATACCATTTTTTTTCTTTCTTCTATGATAATTTATTGAGGGTTTTCAGCTATACCCATGATAATCTTCATATTCGACACTTTACCATCAACGTTTTTTCTTTATGAAGGGTTACAGTATGGAGACACGACTCTGCTACCCTTGGGATTTCAAGACGCCATATATGCCATGACTATACATATAATCTTTGCATTTATATAATTACAGTTTATTCTCATATTCTTTAAACTTATTTTCCATGGCTAAATTCTTGGTTAAAATGGTAACCCAATTCCGTTCCTTTTTCTATTGTGTAGGTTTTGACCCTTTGGAAGTATTGGTCTCTCTTATTCTTAGGTAACCCTCATTCCAACTGTAAATGTTAAGTTGAAGTTTGGATGATACTTTATATATTCCATGATTGAATTTTTAATGTTTTACAGTTGTAACGTAGCTATTATGATTTAATTCCCTACTCACAAACTATGTGAAGGCTATGTCGAATCTGGCCTAACCATAGCATCTATATTTTCCCCTAAATATAGGTTTTATGGCCCCCAAATCATTTCTCCTATTTTTTATGAGGGCTTGAAGGTTCTCTTCAAGGTTTAGTCACCCATTTTTATGGTTCTTAAGGAACGTGTTATAGACCAATTTGGGCATCATTCCCAATGACCTGGTTAACTGGACATTATCTCCAGGACCAATGAATAAAGGGTCCATCATTCCGTATCATTTCAAGTTGCTAGATTCCCTAAGGCAATAACAAGACAAATCAAGCATGACTTTCATCAAGCAAAGGTTTCCAAGGTTTGAAGTTTATTATATAGCATGTGGGAGCTCACCAACGCCACCTCTAAGGGGACTGAGTGCATTGCATCTGCAGGTAGACCCATGCAAGGCTGCTCTGCAAAGCACTTCCGGACATCTATGGGTGCGTTGGTCACATTGGGAGAAAAATTCTCATTGTTCTGGAATCTCCACTTGGCCAGTGCCTTCTATAAGAGTTCAAATGTGTCCAGCTTCGAATCCAAGTGTCCATTTGACATATACATGATAGGGAACATGTATTTCCTATTATTGGAAAGTAATTCATTGCAAAAATACCTTCAGTTCATCTATAAATTGAGCACAGATTTGAGTGTTTGAGAAGGAATAATTTGAGTAGAGAAATGTTCGAAGATTTTGAATTGAGAGTTATATTTTTGTAACAATAGCTGGAGAGATTTATCTTGTGATGAGGCTGAGGATCATTGCTGGAAGGGTCACTTCGAATCAATCATTTGGTTGTAACCTCTCTTTCTATCATCAATAAAGAATATAGCTTAATTTTCCCTATATGCATCTGTATTGGCTTTGATTTTCCATATTGCAATATCTTAGTTGATGTATATTGTTTATGCTTTACCGATTTAGCTAAATAACTTGAACATACATCTGTGTTATTTCTATCTTCTGTTGTTTTAGTGTTCTTTCTTACAGGAAGCATTTTGCCTACAAACCGCTTGAATTTTAAGCTACAACGGAAGCGACACAAGGAGCCACTTAGAAGTTCTTGTATCATAAGTAAGCCTCTAATCCTTTCTGTGTGTCAATTCTGAGTTAGGAAAGGCAGTCTTATAGTCTTTAATTTTTTGTTCTATATTGTCATCTTTCTGCGGAAGCATGTTTTATACGTAATTCACAACTCTGGCCCAACAACTTGGCAACTCCACTGGGGAGAATTTCTCTTAGATATAGGTGACTTGGCGTCTAATTTTCTTTTTTTGTCCACCCAGTAGTTGTTACACACAAATATTAAACATTTTCAAAGCCAAATTTTCAAATATAGTAGAGTTAAACAGTAGTTTTTTTCTTTATACATTGTGCCCAATGCACCTTTTGACAGGACACAGTACTTTGCATACCACTGTCTCCCTTTCAGGCCTATGTTGCAGAGCACTGTATCCCTTTAGAAATTACGTTGACCCATGAAACCACCCATATTCCTTTGAATTTTCCTTTGCAATTTGCTTCAGTTTGTTTCCTGCTGTGTTTTGAAAAGTTTGATCCTCATATTAACCAGTAACTCTATATACCTTTTCCTCCTTTGACTAAAAATTTGTTCAATGTTTGTTTAAAAAAGTTATTTTTTATCATTGACAAGTTGATTTCAAAGTATTTTTTACGTTCGCATTAAGAATCATTTGCTTTGGAAATAGGAAATTGTCATAAAATCTTCATTTCCTTGATAGGAAAAATTGTTGTTGAAATCCTCATTTTTCCTTCAACACAGAAATTGATGTTTGTATTCTTCATTTCTTGAAAGTAAAAGGCATTTGAATTGTTGATTAAGTGCACCTAGTTTCTTTTCTGCATTCATAACATTAAGGAAACTAAAAAAAAACTTTCATTTACATGTAGGCTTTTTGTGTGCTTTTGCAAAAATGAACATTAGGAAATCTGCATTTAGTTTGTAATCATTGATTTGTTTTGCTCATTGATTTGTTTTCTCAAAAATTATTTTCTCTCTTCCCTTATTAGTTACGTTTTTCATTGAAGAAACTGAAAGTGAAAGATTTCTTATCATTTTTAGTTTCACTCTAGGAATTTTCCAATACATCATCATGGTGAACCTTTGAAAGGAAAATTGTAAGCTAGATCAACATAAAATTAATCTCAATTTACCTAACAAATCATTGGAACCATAAAGATAACATTTAGAAGGTGTAGGCTAGAGACGTGTTCCGACATCGTAAAACATAGCAATTATTGTTAACTTGTCTGTGATACATTCAGAATGTGATACCTCACTCCACATACGTAAGTATATCATAGCTCGTCCATGTACTTTCCGATATATTGGGCAGTGTTACAGTATGATAAGTATAAAGGGGTGCTCTCACTGTGCGGTTTCGAATCAGAAAGCGCTAATACAGACTTGGGCCTTCACGTACCTTCGGGTATATTTGGGAGGAAAAATTTTAGATGTTATCCATCCATCGTGAATCGAGTCAGCCGCCTTGTAAATTGTGATACACCGAACACAACATTCAATGAGATTTCCTGCACGTACTTCTTGGTTCTCTAGGAGGTATTCTACAGTTCATAGTTTCTTGGTAAACCCTTTTGCCTAGCATTACCCTTTTATTTTGTTTTTTTTTTTTTGGTTAAAATTAATCAGCATTTGGGGAGACTTCCTATCTGTACTTCTTGGTTCGCCAGGAGGTATTCTACAGTTCACAGTTTCTTGGTGAACCCTTTTGCTTAGCATTACCATTTTCTTTTGTTTATTTTTTTTGGGTTAAAATTAATCAATAATCATGGAAGAAAAAAATCCTTTCCCTCGTCGTTCACGTACATTAGCCTTACAACCACCTTTACCACCAGAATTTACTTCTACTAGGTGAAGGCGATCATGGTCTGCCGAATCAAGTACAATCCGTACCTCTGGTGAAACATCATTTTCCCATAAACCAGAGTTAGCTCAAGTTGACTCTACACATCTCGATTCATCTACTGTTGTCGAAATGGAATCTTCAAAGCTACCCGTGGTCAAGATCCATCCAATCAGTGAGACCATACCTCTTGGACCCGACATTTTTCAACCACATATTGATCTAGATCCCGTCTCTTCTTTGCGAAAACATATGAATCCTAAAGTCGAACGACCAGAAGTTGTTCCTACCTTGGTCATCCCACAAATTTTTATAGCTATTGAATCTCCCATATCACACAGTCAACCACCTGAAATATACTTTGGGCCTGACGGTGAAATTCTTCCACCTGGTTTAATTGCGATTGAAGAAATCCCACAAGACGCTACACCTTTCACTCCAACCCATTTTTGGGAGGAGATTTACCTATACGAGTCATTTTCTCAATTTCCACCCTCTGCTTTTGTTGATCTTCCTCCTTTTCAAATTCTCGTTGATTCAAAAGGGTATACATTTGGTCAAACAACCACGTTTGAACCAACATCTTTAGTTGGGCCTACTGTTCAAATTACGTTAGCTCCTGCCCTTGCTACTCCATCAATGTTTACCACTTCCCTAGAGTCATATTTTCAAGGAGGCCCTATGGTCCCATCAGGTTACAAATCATTATCTGGAATATTCTCTATTGCATCTTCAAATCCATGGTATTTACCAATGTCATCATCTGGTATTTTAATTGGTAATCCTATCGTAATTATTGAACAAATTGATTCATTATGCACATCATCATGTAAATATCAAGTCGGTCTTTCTGGGTCTATTCCTTCAAGTACCATATTAACTGGACTCCCAGCATTTGGAGAGAAATATTTTATGTCCTATTACGCTCCTCATGGTGGGGGGGAACCTTTGGTCACCCAATATGACAATGCTCCATCACATTTTGGTCAATATAATGTTGAAATGAATGTTTGTCAATGGCAGCCCACTCTGCCTATCCAACCACAAACGATTGTACACTTGTATCAACTGGTTGAACCTGTTACACCCACTTCATTACCACTTGTTAATACATCTATACCCTTGTTACAGAATTAAAATGTTATACATCATAAACCTCATCAAGCGCGTCCTTCAACTCAATATCATCAAATGTTGGGTCCACGGACTTCAAATACTTTGATTAATTTACAACAACCTGTATCAGGAATTATTTATTCAAAAGTTGGTCTACCATCTTATGGGATGTCACAACTGCAACCGAGTTATACATATCAACTGAATCCAAGTTATCCTAATTTGTGTTATAAAATTGGTGGATAAACCCCTTGGTAGCCACAGGTGCAGATGCCTCAAACCTCTTTTCAATAAATATCATATCCAAGTTTTGGTCTACAGAATCCTCAAGAATTTTCTATGCAAAACAACCCCTATTCGGGTTACTAGCAGCAGATACCTTATGCTGGTGCTCAAAGGCCTATTGCTCAAGCAATTCCATCTTACCCTGGCTATGCTCAAACTGAACTTAATAGACAGTTTCCCTTTGTTGAAAATTTACAGTTACTAGATTTAAATTGGTTAACCAATGATCCAATCAACTATGCTCCTTGGTCATAGGTGATACCTCATAAATTACCCTCGGATATTCAAAATTTCAATGGAAACCCTAGAGAAGAGTTGTCGACTCATGTTATGACTTATCGTTTATGATGTTCATCAAATTCCCTGAATCGTGATTCTGTTCGACTAAATCTTTTCCAGCATACGCTCATAGGTCCGGCTGCAAAATGCTACATTGAATTACCTAGAGCTTCTTTTGACAATTTCATAGCCCTAGCTACTATTTTTTTGACTCATTTCAAACTACCCATCAAATATGAAACTGGAATGGAACTCTTAACTAATTTCAAACAGACTAATGCTACTCACATTTCTGATCATATTCATGAGTGGCGTCCTCATCATCGAATGGTTAAGACATTTTTTCCAGATCAGCTCCTTGCTGAATGGTTCATTAAGTCCTTGTTACCATCTATAACTAAGGATGTGGCTAAGGGTGGCATCATCAAAAAAGATAAATTTATCACTCATGCACAATATTTAGACTTGATTTACACTTTGTTTGGCACGCTCTATGAAAATATCCCTAATGCGTCGAGATCTAATTTCAATGTCCAGCCTCAATTAAGGGACTTTCATGCTAGAGACGGCTTGATAGGTATGACAAGCACACACCACACTACTGCATCTAATTCTCCTCCTACTTATGAAATTAATTTCGTGTCATTTGACAAAGGCAAAGGTGAGAAGAAACCAGGAAGTAAGAAAAAGGGGAAATCAAAGAAAAAGAAAACTTCTAACCCACAGGAAAGATCATATGATCAACCGTTAGACCTCGGAAACCTCATTATCCATGCATAATCTATAATGAGGAACAATTTTTTAGGGATTTTCCACACCATGCCGAAGTCTCAAAAATAATCAATACTTCCAATGCATCAGCTGTGTTGACAGACCCATTTCCAAATTCGGAAACAAACATGGTCGCTATGGATCCAGCTCCTAGTTCCCAAGGGTTAATGTTGTATTTCACAAAACCTTCAACAGATATTTTGGTGTCGATGTGAAATAAATATTATGGTAGTCTGGTCACTGATCAACCTAATACCTCGACAATGAATCCATCTACAGAATCAGTACCACCTACAACTATTCCTGAATTGACAATCAAGCCACCAAAGGGAGTAACTCATAAATTGACATATAATACTCGAGCAAGAGCTGCACAAAATTATAATATAGTTGTAGATTTGGCTCAATCCCCTTCATCTATGTCTGCTCTTGAGGTATTACAAAATTGTCCCTCCCAAAAATAGGCCTTATTGTCGGCTATTGCTAGAATTGATCCGACTGATTCTAATCTTTTCATCTTTAATCATACGAGCTATGTGTCGCAATTACCAACAGAATTGGAATTCTCCATACATGTAAATGTTCTAAATCAGCTTTTTCATTGCACTATTATTGATGAGGGAGCACCTACATGCATTATGTGTCTAAATTGTAGGAATTCACTCGGCTCGTCGTGTTTATCACAATCATCAATGACGTTGAAGGCATTCGATGGACGTACATATAAACCTTGTGGTATTATTAATAATCTGCATGTTGAACTAGGGGGAAAAATAGTGAATATTGATGTTGAGGTTGTTGAGGGACCCCTTGACTATGATATTTTACTTGGAAGGCCATGGGTATATGCGATGACTACTATTGTTTCTACATATTTCAGAATGATTTCCTTTCAACATAAAGGTACAATTACAGTCATTAATCAACTATCCTTATTTTCCTCTGCTTCACAGATAATTGGAAGTGTTTCATTCATTCACATACCCCAACTAGAACTTCAAACATTGGTGTAGGAATCTTAAAGGATTCCACTCTAATGGGAACCTTTGCGTTACCGCCGACAGCAACATCGGTAGAAATTGCAAACATAGATACTTGGTACATGATCTCTTCCACTCTATCTAGCTTAAGGAAGAGTACGCGTGATTCTAATATTTCTACATTGGATAAGTTTTTTCTACCTAGCCCTATTGAGCTGGCATAGCAATCAATCTATCTGGCTTGGGCGGCAAATCCGAAATCGACATCGCCGAGTGTTTGGGTTGATTGTTCATTAGCTTTTGCTACCCCATCCGATCCATTTTCCTCAATGTTCTTGAAAGATGAGAATATTTTGGAAGCTATGATGTCATAAGACAATGGGAAGTTTATCATCATCGTTCCCATCTTCCTAATTATGAAGAAAATAATTTCAGTAAACTATATCACCCATCCATCAAAACTTTCTTTTTGAATTATTTTTCCATTAATGCAATTGATTCCGAGCGAAATCTTTGAAATATCAAAGAAACAATTTCTATTGATATTTCAACCAAACCTGGCATTATAGAGAATATTCATGTCGGTGTATCTTGTTCTCCATCAGAACTCCAATCATATTGCTCTCTTTTTCGTGAATTTTGCGACGTATTTTCTTGGTCTTATGAGGTAATTTTAGGCATAGATACTAGTATAGTTGAACACACTATTAATTTGTATCCTGATGTCAACCCGATGAATCAACTGCCTCATCCTGTTCATCCAAAGAAAGACGCTGCCATGAAAGCAGAATTTGAAAAAATTTTGCATGTTGGTTTCATTTTCCCTGTTCCGCTAACTGAGTGGGTTTCCAATGTCATTCCTGTCATGAAAAAACATGGAACCATTAGAGTGTGCATTGATTATCAGGATGTTAATCATGCTTGTCCAATAGAAAACTATCCTACTCCCTTTATCGAACAAATTATTGATGATTGTGCTGGATGTGAAATATTTTTGTTTATGGATGGATTTTTCGGCTACAATAAAATCAATATCCGCCTAGATGATCAACATAAGACAGCATTCATTTGTCCCTAGGGCACATTCTCTTATAAGAAACTTTAGTTTGGTTTAAAGAAAATTGGGGAAAATTTTCAGAGAGAAATGGATTATGCTTTCAGTGACATCAAGCACATTGTTCAACCATATCTAGATGATTTACCAGTGCATTCACGAAATCGGACTGATCACCCGATGCATTTGAGAGCCATTTTCTTATGCTTTTGAAACTACAAAATACACCTCAATCCAAATAATTGTGTGTTTTGTGTTGGTTCTGGTCATTTTCTTGTATTCGTAGTCTCAAAAGAAGAGATTTGAATCGAACCTTTGAAGGTTCAGGCCATTCTTGATTTTCCTGCATCGTCAAACATAATTCAGATATAGAAACTTCAAGGAAAGGCTAACTTCTTAAGGAGGTTCATTCCAAATTATGCCAAAATGGCTAAAGGATTTACTCGAATATTGAAAAATGGGATTCCCTTCCATTGGGACCAAGTTGCACAAGCTTCTTTTGATGCTTTCAATGACACTCTTTTCTGACCGTCTTTAATGTATCCTCCTAATTAACAAAACTATTATTTCCCATATATGGTCACAGTGAGAATGACCATTTCTATGGTATTGGTCCAGGTAGAAGAAGTAATTGAACATCCAATCTATTATTTGAGTCATAATCTCAATGATACGGAAGTTAAGTTCTCATACGTAGAAAACATTGCCTTGGCAACTGTTCAAGTTGTCCAAAGATTTTTCCATTATATCCTACTCCGAAAAACAAAATTGTTTCATATTGCAACCCCATGAATTACATATTATCATGTCAATTGCTGATGGGAAATTATTCAAAATGGATTGTCATTTTGTAGGAATTCTATTTGGAATTTATCAAATCCAAGTCAAATAAGTCTTTAGTTTTGGCTGAGCTTCTCTGTGACCTTCCCTTTGATAGTACTGAAACTATGTCAGAACCATCAATTCCATATGAGTCTCTATTTCTGATCGGATCATCTCATCCTTGGTATGGGGATTTCATCATTTATCTCCAAAACAAAACCTTACAACCTAATACTTCTCTCTCTGAATAGTGACATATTCGATACCAAGCCTAATATTATCTGATTGTCGGCGATACACTTTATCATTGTGGTGTTGATACCATTTTAAGGAGGTGCTTCACTCCCGAGGATGCCGAAAATGTGTTAAATGGTTGTCATGCTGGGGCTTGTGGTGGACACTTATCTGGATATTCTACCGCATAGAAGATACTCCGTGTTGGTTACTTTTGGCCTACTATTTTTCGAGACTGCATCCTCGCGGTTAGAAGTTCTCATGCATGCCAGATTTTTTATCGTAAAATCTGCAAACCACCAGCGCCAATGCATCCTGTTATCTCTTCTGGACCATTTAAATAATTGGGTATCGAATTCATGACCTATAACCCTCCTTCATCTAGGAGGCATGGTTATATTATTGTCGTAGTCGATTGTTTTACCAAATGGGGTGAAGCGATGGCTACATTCAACAACAGATGACAAATAGCTACATTTCTTTTCTTCAACCATATTATTGCACGGATTGGGGTCCCACGGGCTATAGTTACAGATCATGGGAATAATTTTCGCAACCACATGATGTTTGAATTGACTGCCAAGTTAGGATTGTCACATGCTAATTCTACTCCTTATTATCCACAATCAAATGGACAAGTTGAGGCTATTAAAAAAATTCTTAAACGAATGCTTCAATGAATGATAGGAGTTTGTAAAGAAACTAAAATTTCATCCTGTACTCCGCCTTGTGGGCATATCGAACCTCGGTGAGAAACACAACCTAATTTACTTCTTTTCAATTGGTGTATGGTCTGGAAGCTATCTTACCAATACAATGTGAAATATCATCATTAAAACTCGCAATAGACTTGTTACCTAGTACCTCAGAAGAAGAAGCGTGCTTCCTTCACCTCATCCATCTTGATGAAATGCGTCGTGAAGCCCAATTGGCCAATGAAGTGCATAAGAGATGTATAAAGGTGCAATACGATAAAAATATCCAACCTCGCATTTTCTCAGAGGGCAACTTGGTCCTTCTCTACGATCAAGAAAATGATGTAATAGGTACATGGAAACCTGAGCCGTTATGGCATGGCCCCTATATTGTCAAAATAGTTCTTGCTAAGGGTGACTATGAGTTAGTTGATTACAATAGAATTCCATTCATGTAGCCCAGAAATGGGTTGTATTTGAAACATTACTATGCTTAATCATAAGCATGGTAATTTTTTGTATTATATTTTAAATATATGTTGTTGATTTTCATTCACTATATTAATTTTTTTTTAGGTTTTTCTTGACTTTAGCAATCTGGTTTACATTTCAACGTAGATGTCTGAATCTTCGAAAAAAAATTTTGGATATGCTGATGGTTCTAGTCATAATACATAGAATCTATTCTCTACAGCATGGGCCATTTTCGCTCCGAATGACGAGTTACTGAGTTTTCAAGGGATTTGTATTAGTAGATCGATGAAAAATGTCACTGAGTATAGCACGTTGATCGAAATTCTCTCTGATGACATTTCCTTTGGTATTAACCGCATAATCATAACGTTAGACTCACAACTCGTGGTATTACAATGTACTAGTATTTATGATGTTACAAATCCAACACTTCTTAGATTGTTCCTAAGAGTTTGGCTTTTCAAAAGACATTTTGATTTTATTCGATATCAACACATTTCTAGAAATTTTAACACATTAATTGATTCATTAGCTAATCAATTTTTCGACAGACATTTGCAACATATGTAAAGAAAACATCAACATCATTGAATAGGATTACAGATTAAACATAGGAAAAACTCTGAAATCATATAGATAGATAGTTATAGGTTTTTAGAAAATTTGTGCCCAAGATGCATTGGTCATGTAACCTCAAAATGTATTCAAAATCTCACAAGTAAACTAGGGGTACTTATGGTAACATACCTATGCCCATGTATCCACATGCCTAGATTTGATGGAACTGCATCTTGATCTAGAAGGTATGTCGGGCGAAGTGATGGTGGGGAAGCTGCTTCTTTGACCAGATCAAATGAATCCTTACCTTGGCTAGTGAGTGGCAAGTCACTTAAGGCAAGTACCCAAAGGCAAGCAAGTTTAAGCAAACAAGGAGATAAGGTCATGCGTATTCAGGGTCGGTATAATGCAATAGATCTAGCTATCCTACGAAGTAACTGCATCCAATGGTTAGGAACCCCAATAGTGTGTCATTGCAGTCGCATAGGAAGCTCTTCGATCCAGAAATCCAGAATCCTAAAGTTCAATCCTTCTATGTACTACTTAAGCTCAGTCATAGTCTCAGCTAGATCAGGATCTTGAAGGACTGCTCTCCCGAAAGCCCTCTCTGCTAGGACATCTACTTTCCGCTCCGGTTCCACTACTAGTTGAATGCGACCAACATCTACATTACATCAAACATTTATTTTAGTCTTGTAAATAAATAAAAAAACAAAAACATTGTATAAACCTTAGGAAAATCAAAAAACATGGTCAAAACATTCTTACCTATTGCACCCCACTGAGCGCCTTCTGGTAGTGCTAAATTTGGATCTCCTCGAAAATCAACTCCTGTGTATGCATACTCATCGATGGCGAGAATATATCACCGGAACCAGGTGAGGAATGAAATAGAGAACACAATAGTCGATTTGCCACCATGCCGACCCATGAGTTATACCCATCTCTACATCCAAGGATATCTAGGACTATCTATATCGAGTGTCACATGATGTGGCTGCATCAGTGGAATCTGTTCCAAGGCAAAGGATATAAGGATATAACCATAACTGAAATTATTCTTCCTTCATCCCTTTTATTTGTTCATTAGTTCATTTATCTGAGATAGAACAACTTCAAACCAATTGAATATTGTTGGCTCCATACACTTTAGTGCATATTGC
The DNA here is from genome assembly GCA_034641835.2 of Pinus albicaulis. Classification (NCBI taxonomy): domain Eukaryota; kingdom Viridiplantae; phylum Streptophyta; class Pinopsida; order Pinales; family Pinaceae; genus Pinus; species Pinus albicaulis. The sequence goes on from CM076574.1 coordinate 912,766,194, forward strand.
ATATATGATCTGTTCGCTACATGGAGTGTAACGGTGCCAACAAGTTTAGCGATTGTGAAAAGGATAGTTCTCAAAGGAAAATATTTGACATCTCAGATGTTTATTTTCCCATCTTTGCTAGGTTCTGCCCCTGGATAGCAATACTGAAGAATATAATCCCTCAATTTCTCTCCTCCAACGGTAGACCCTGAGAGAGAAATGGGAAAACCTCTCCTCGACAAACCTGTGAGAAAATACACATCCTCAACTGTTATAGGAACCACTTGGTTCTTAATATGGAATTCCTCTATCACCAGATCCCATGCTCGAACTAAGAACTCGAAGAGTTCTATTTGTTGCCTCATCTCGGATAGTTTGAAGTACTTAAGCAGTCCACATTCTCTTAGGGCTCTTATAGCACCCGGATCATTCAAAGAAATCATATCTTGTTCTTCATGTTCTCTTTCCCTCCATGTAATCTTCACTATAATCCAATGGAAACCTAAATCACAACCATAATATCCATTAGATTCCATTTATTGCAAAAAACTAGGTCAATTTTGGGCATATTAAGAAAATAAAAAAAATTAAACTGCGCCCAACACACTCCCTAACAAGAGACAGTGCATTTCACATGCAAGTACACTTCACTGTACCTTCTATGCAGTGTAGTTTTCGACATTCACAGGTGCATTTCCCTCATTTTTGGCAGAATTTACCCTAGGGGCCTTAAAACCCTAAAAAACTGTAGAAAATGGAAATTAAATGAATACAAAATGGAAGAGGAGGTTCATGGCACTAACCTAGATCAAACGGTGACGAAAGCCATCTATATAAATGATCGCAATCAACAGTTTAATTTTGGGGGAAAAAACAGGTTCAGAGCTCCAAAATACAAATGGTAACTATGGAATGGTGAAAATGAATAGTGAAACTACTTTTAAATAGTCATTTAATTATTTGCAAGTTGAACTTATTGCTATGAATATATTTTTATTATGTTTTTATCATGAAACATGTATTTTTAATCCATTTTATGTTGTTCTGAATAGGAAATACAACTGATGAACAAATTAGTCGTGCAGATTTATTTCAAAGAATGACTTGACCACAAAGCATACTTTTTCTCCTTATTTTTCGAGCTTTGTTAAAAATGAAAAAGGATTTGAAGCACACTTTTATCTCTTTTTCGATCTTCTATAATAGCTAAAAAGGAACTTCTGGATTCCTCTTTCAGCCCTTTTCAGACTCCGATAATGTGAAAATATTTCCAAGCACTTGTCTTTCCGAGCTCGTAAAGGTAAATGAACCGATATCTACTCAGTATAATTTTAACCCTTTTCCAAATTGAATTAGATTATTTACAAAAAAGGAATGCCTTGGTTAAACATGACCAAAGAGGTTCTCTCATGTATGATTTTACACTTTTTCGGATCTGAGTGAAAAATTTACAAAAAATTACTTATGGAGTTTTCTTTCGTCCTCTTTTTCAAAATATCTAAATATGAAAAATGACTAGGCTATCATTGTCGTTAAGCTCGTTAAAACATAAAATAGTGACAGGCTTGTCGATTATGGCAAGAATCGAATTTCATTCATCGCTAGACTCATTAAATTAATAAATAGCGATACTTTATTCACCCGAAGGGTTGAATTATAGATCAAGAAAATGTTATCCTCCTCAAGCTTGTTAAAAAATAAAGCGGTACTAGTCGACAAATGAGAAAGGAAAATATGAGAAAAGTGAGCAAAATTTATTTACGGTAGCAAGCCACTCTTGAACATGACACTTCCTTCACTCCATGTCCATGTTTTTTTGGGTTGGTAATCATCTTGATGGTTCATTCACACCTATGGTTCATCATACCTTCACTTTGGTTTTGGGTCAATGCTTCCAGTTCATCACACTGTCGCTGATATGTTCAAGAGAACTCATCCAGTGCATAAACTCATCCTTCTGCAATACTTGTAAACTTTTATTCTCATGACCGTCATCCCTGAAAATTGATATATCAAGTCATACTCTTGTCTCTGAAATTAGTAACTCATGTTTCGAAATAAGGTGACTTCTTGTCGATGACAAATGAATATCCAGGAAGTTCACTTAGAAACATCATATTCCAGTACCATGAGGCTTGTTAAAACATCAACAAGATCCTCGCTTCCGGACCTTTGACCAAAAAAAATTGTTTTCCGTTCGACATCAAATCATATATTCACTCCTTACAAAATGTACTACAGTACCTTGAGGGCCATTTTCATTAATGGTGGTTCTCTCATGTTTGCTAATAGCACACATCATTGGCTAGTAATCAAACAATTTCTTTCCATCTTCGACGACAAATCATATATTCGCATGGCTAGACTTGTACCTGAATGATCGAGTGAATGAGATAAGAAGACCGCAGATCTAGTTTCAACCATCTGGGCTGCAATTTCAGGATTGTTGATCTTACATACATATTTCCATCTGAACATGGGCCTATATCTATAGGCATGTCTGCATTGGGGAACATTCCAATGGTGACGACTTTCTAAATTATGTGCATGTTATTAGATTTCTTATGTGTTGAACATGGGAATGCCTACCCTCAGCAATTATGATAAAAGAGGATATACCATGATGTAATGTGTTGTAATATTTATGCAGGTGACGACTTCACTTCGTCTCTAGCCCATCATAGTGTAAAGCATCTCAATCAAATGTTTTTATTATTTTGATCTCATGATTTAGGAGGCAATTGTTATAGGCCAATTTGGGAATCATTCTGAATGACCTGGTAAGCTGGGCATCATCTCCAGGACCAATGAATAAAGGGTCTATCATTCCCTATCATTTCAAGTTTCTACATGCCCTAACGTAAGAACAAGACAAATCAAGCATGACTTTCATCAAGCAAAGGTTTCCAAGGTTTGAAGTTTATTATATAGCATCTGGGAGCTCACCAACACTACCTCTAAGGGGACTGAGTGCATTGCATATGTAGGTGGCCCCATGCAAGGCTTCTCTGCAAAGCACTTCCTGACATATATGGGTGCGTTGGTCAGATTGGGAGAAAAATTATTATTGTTTTGGAATCTCCACTTGGTCAGTGCCTTCTAGAAGAGCTCACATGTGTCGAGCTTCAAATCCAAGTGTCCATTTGAAATCTACATGACTGGAAACATGTATTTCCTATTATTGGAAAGTCATTCATTGCAAAACTACCTTCAGTTCATCTATAAATTGAGCACAGATCCAAGTGTTTGAGAAGGAAGAATTTGAGTAGAGAAATTATAGAGGATTTTCAATTGAGAGTTAGATTCGTTTAACAACTGCTGGAGAGATTTATACTGTGATGAGGTTGAGGATAATTGCTGGATGGGTCACTTTAAACCATTCTTTCGGTTGTAACCTCTCCTTCCATCATCAATAAATAATACAACTTAATTTTCCCTATATGCATTTGTATTGGCTTTCAGTTGTAACCTCTCCATCCATCATCAATAAAGAATACAACTTAATTTTCCCTATATGCATTTTTATTGGCTTTGATTTTCCATATTGCAAGATCTCAGCTGATGTATATTGAATAGGCATCTGTATTATTGCTATCTTCTATTGTTTTAGTCTTCTTTCTTACAAGATTAACTTTGCCTACAAATCACTTGAATTTGAGGCTACAATGGAAGCGACAGAAGGAGCCATTTAGAAGCACTTGGATCACAAGTAAACCTCTAATCCTTTCTGTGTGTCTACTTTGAGTTAGGAAAGGTATTCCTATTGTCTTTAATATGTTGTTCTAGATTTTCATCTGTCTAGAGAAGCGTGTTTTATCCATAATTCACAATTATGACCCAACAAAATGACCTTATTATTTCTTCAAGACTTAGTATTCTCGTTCACTTCGTTAAGAAGGAAAATTGTTTCATGTATTATGCATAGTTTATTGCTTTGACACTGTACATTTACACCCAAATCGAATGGTATTTCCCTCGGGCGTTATTTTGGATTTTTATTTAAATTCTATATAGGTCTTTCGTCGAGGTTTCTATTGCACAGATATGTAATTTAAATTATCCTTCGCATTCCTTTTATAGGTATTTCTCTTACTACTCGTAGTTTACATTATCTTGGCTTTGAAAGAATTGTAGGCATATTTTTCTTACTATTCATTTTGAGAGTTAATTTTGTTCTTACACAGTTATTTTTTTCATTAAATTTTAGTACGCCTTTGGAATGTATATATATATATATATATATATATATATATATATATATATATTCTTTCTTGGTGTATTGAATGCAATTTCTTTGGTCCTAGCTGATAACAAAAATAAGATTTTTTAATTTTTATGTATCTAGGTGCTTGTACCATTTAACTGTTTCCTTATACAATTTTATATCTTATGGAGGTAGTGTCTCTGTTGAATATATCTTTTGTATAAAATTATTTAACTAAGAATTTACATATTATCTATTTACCCTCTTCTTAATTAATTTTACAATTCTTCTAATTAGAATCGATGAATGAACCATCTTAAATTTGGGTTGTTTACTATTACCCTAGTCCGTGTATAGCATGACGATAGGTATGGAGAGACGATATTTTCTGTCCGAAGTATTTACTCTGGACTAAACTAGTAGTCTCTTCATTAATCTCTCATAAATACTATATATATGACTGCAATTCTTCTCTTTATATTTATTCTTTAATAATACACATTTATGCAAAAGTGTACTATTTTAGTTTGCAAGAATGAAAGATAGGAATAATTGTTCATAAAATATCACTTCTCTTTTGGTACATTTATACATATACACAATGATCATATATTATTTCTCATGTATACTCATATATATTAACATTCATAATAGGAAGGGAATTAGAAGAAAAATAACTGTTTCTACTAATATATTTCAATTTTTGTCATTTACAGAAGTATTTATTTATATGACCAGAAATTAATTACACTTTTCATAAAGAATTAAATTTCATGTATGTCTAGATACTTATCTTACTCAAAAGTTTCTGATGATGACCTCCCATCCTTGAGAGTGGCTATTATCTCCTCGTCTCCCCTTGTTCTCCACACTAGAGTAAGGCTTAATTAACAGTAATTTTTGTTGAGACCTCAAGACCTCTAGTCCAGTCTTATTTTCCTTTCACAATTTAGGGTTTCTAAGTTTCTTCTCATTCCAACTAGCTTTGGATTGACTCTTTCCCTTCAAATTTCTGATTTTTCCCCAGTCACGGAAACCCTTTTATTCACTAGGATTCACCTTTTATCTTTAGAGGAAAAGGTAACTTTTTTAATGATTTCCAAAACTAATTTGGAATCTTAGAATACTTCATTGTCAGTGTTTACGGAAAAAAATTCCACAATTAATTTATTTATTCAAAACTAAAATAACCATGTTCATTTCATTTAATTTCATTAAAAAAATCAAAGTATTATATTCTGTTAAACAAAATTAACAGAAATAGTTTGGAAACTAATCCAGTTTTCACATCTTCCCCCTCTAGAAGTAACACCGTCCTCAGTGTTCTATTCCATATGAACAAATATTTTTGGGTATGTGTTGAGGAGGTAAATCCCCTCTGCAGACAGAGGCGATCCCTACTAGTCCAGCAGGGGTCTAGCAACAATCAAACAATGTTATGACGCAAGTCCCTAGTTACGAAATGAAAAGACTAGGAATAGAAGCCTACCTGGATTCCAACGCTATGATCTGAAGAAGAAGCATCCCTGTTCCTCAACTTCGGCAGATCACAATCCCTCCACGATCTCCGCGAATGAACACCTGCACATGGAAGAAACGAACAGATACAAGCATAAAATCCGGCACACGTAACTAAACATCAGTCAGAAAGGATGTTACTCGCATTAACATGATGGAAAATAGAGTGGAACCATAATCATAATCATCTATTAAATAATAAACGAAGAGAGATTACAACCAAGTTCTGACGTCGCGGTCTCCTTCGGATGGGTCTCCAGTCGTCCACGTCTCGCGAAGCTCGCTAAGGAAAGGGAAAACCTCTCTGGAGTCTCTCGACAATGGTCTCCTTACTTGAGTCGGCCTTAAGGGAAAGAGAGGATTCTTTACAGCACAAAGGCTCTTGGGAATATGGAGATTCAAAGCTTAGGCACTTCAAGACTAGCTTGCCATGGGATTGAGCAGGTTTTTATAGATGGGGAAGGAGGGAGTTGGGATCCCTATTATTATGGGATTGGCCCTATCAACAAGGAAGGTTCCATGGGAGGTGGCAAAACCACTTCCCTTCCATAGAACTCCCGTAGCCAAACCTCCCAACTCAAGATAGGCAATGGTTTCTGAGTTTGTTGAAACACAACTTCCGCCATATTTATTTAAAAAACACTCCTTAAATTGGCTGGCGCGACTACTGCTCTGGGACAGAGCGCCAGTTGGCGCGGCCTCTTTGTAGGATTTTCCCCATTGGCGCGAGTAATGAACTGTCTGCCCGCGCCAATGCAAAAGGAGATGTTTTCATGATTTTTTGCAAGGAGATGTCTTTAGGGCAATTGAAGCTCATGCTTAGAGGAATGCATTGATGATGTTTTCAAGGCATGACAATGTTCACAGGTCACAAATGGGTCCTCCATTGTGCGGGACGGGGAATGGTAGGGACGGTGACAAATTACTGTGTAACAGATGCCCCCTAAAGTATGAGGCTCGAGAGAGAGAGGGGTGAAATGCTTTACGAGAACATGTTCAACTGAAGGCCCGCCGTCGGAAAACTTGCGTAGAAAAATACAACTGATATCTCAAATACATGATGTATATGCGGTATGGGCGCAGCCATCCGAAACAGAGTATGCTATAATCCGGATCAGGGTATGGGCGCAGCCATCCAACTAAGATCAAACAAATAGACTTAGGTATGGCCGCAGCCATCCAATCATTGAGTCATGTACATAATGACAATAATCCACAATCGCAGCCTGGATTACAACAGACACAATCCAGGGTCTTGCGCTCCATCTCGACCCAAATAAGTACAAGTTCTAGCACGCGAATATGTGAGCTGATGTCGAACATGCAAGAACATCGGCTCCGATTACCACCAATGATGAAAGTCATAATGAAGGCGAGAGCAGTGTTCAACAATAATGACAATGGTCCTCAAGGTACTACAGGGCAATCTACGCCTATGCTATCAAATGAGTTGACGTCGGTTTCATTCCATGCTGCATCACTCGATCGGAGGTCAATGATGTAAACCTCACGTCGAATGCGACGAACCTGCCATTGAGGCATGCAGGCTCCAAGGTACCATCAGGAGTCTCTAGACCAACTTCCCGGATAATGAGTTGAAGTCGACAGGAAGTGACCTTGATCGAAGGTGGGCCATAATGATTCCCACATCATCGACACGAGACAGAGGAACATGATGTTTTTGTTGTGAATCAAGATCGTATGAGAAACAGAGGAAGGTTGATATTTGCAGAGGCCAACTTCTCTTGAACATATAAACGGCACGACAGTGGACTTGGCAGTATTTGACATCAACGGATCAGAGGTCAAGGTGACGAGGCAGTGAACAGATGAGAGGTCAAAAGGGATTACCCAAACCCACAGAGGCAAAGTGAAGCAACGAGATGAGATGTCCCCAACCCGACACGAATGCAGACAAGTGCCATGTTCAAGAGCAACATACTGCCGACGACAACGACGATGGTTCCATTTTTCCCCCACCATTTCTGGCGAGTACCCCAATTATTTTTAATAAAAAGCTTGAAGGGGATAGCATATGCTTGCAATATAAGTTCACCCTTCGGGCGAATCCATCCTAGTGCATTTAACGAGTCCTAGGAAGGAGGAACTCGGAGAACGTCATTTCGACTAGATCCGATGTCATCAGGGTTTAACGAGTCTGACAAAGGAAGAACTCGGCGTCTTTTCGTGTTTAGAGAGTTTGAAAAGACAGCATAAAAGAAAACTCCACAGGTCCCTTTTCGTAAATAGTTCCCTAGACCCAAAAAGGTAGAAAACAATATCCAGGAAAACCTCCTAGTCGTGATAGGCTAGGGTATTCCTTTTTCGTAATCAGTCCATCCCAGCCCGAAAAAGGGTTAAACTTATACTGGGTGGATGTCGATTCGTGTCCGTTTTAAACAGATCGAAACGACAAGGGCCTCGGAAATCTTTTCATATTTAGAGAGTCAGAAAAGAGCTGAAAGATGACTCCAAAGTGACTTTTTCGTGTATTTACCGAGTCCGAAAAAGTATAAAATACAACTCGTTTCCATCGTTTAAGTCGCAAAAACCTGCTGCTGCACATACCAAGCAAGCGTAAAATCCATTTTCAACATAACATATGCAAATATTTGATAAAAATAACTTTCAAAACTCATTTAATGTCGAAAAAGTTATAAATATGTCAAATTGGTAAAAATAAAATTACTTTTACTATTTACCTTGGTGGAAAGCAACAGTGGTCCATTTGGAGCAGAAACTTCTGACGGTGATTGTGACAAATCCAGTCGACCATTCAGCTTCTCGTCTGTCACAGGTAAGAGGCGCTCTTTTTCTCTTCATTTTCATTCATTTTTTAATAACTTTCCCTTAAAAATCAGTTCTGTGTGGCCACTTTTAGAATTTTAGGGCTGCGCCCATTGGCGCGGGTATCGGGCACGGACCCGCGCCAATGAGATTTTTTGTATAAAGGGCTCGCGCCACATGGCGCGACTGTTCACAAAACAGCCGTGCCAGCGGCCGAACTTAAAAATTCGCCCAAAATTTTGACATTTATACCAAATTGCATGGAATTTGAAGCTCATCAAAGATCTAACTAAGGGTTTTCGACCATGTGAATGCAGATAATCACTCAAAATGGCAATCGAATCGAAGGAACGAGAGCACGGAGAAGAGGATGAACAGGCCATGCAAAGCCAAGCTTGCATGAATGCACTTAGAAACTGTGGATTGAAAAAGTTCTTCCTCACACCATGTTTACGAGCTCAGCCCGAGCTCCTCCAGTATTTAATCAGTATCTGGGACGAACATGAACAGGTGTTCAGGTTACGAGACCAGGTGTTAGAACTGGAGGTCACCGATGTTTATTTCATCACTGGATTGTCCCACAGAGGTCCAATCCCCGTATTGACTGGAAGCAGACCATCTGGGGAAAAGATGGAAGAAGTAATGGCACGGGTGTGCCGAGGGGCACAAACAGGATCAGGAAGCAAGAAGGTGGATATCCACACCATCCCTGATCTAGCACTGAGAGTAGTTCTCCATACCATTACGCGGGCTGCTGGGTCGCAGGCTCTGCACGAGGCCACGAAGACCCAACTCTTGCTGGCCTCAGAATGCATGGGTCCCCGACTGTATGACTGGGCAACAGCAGTGACGATCAATATGAAAAGGCAGCTCACAAAGTGCAAACAGGGGAAACTAAAACAGTTCGGTTATGGTTCCATCTTGGTATCGTTCATTCTGGAACGCTTACCAATCTTCCAGGGCCAAGGGGCCGCAGTGGCGAGTCCGATACCACGAGAGCCAAGAATGGTTCGTTGGGCAGCATTGATGCCCAGATCTGGAGGTGGCCAACAGATGTCCTGGAGGCCAGAGTTTTTTAGGTGGTTACGGCGCCAACTGATTGTCGTGGAAGACTGGCCCTATTCAGGAACTGACTTTACTGGGTACCCAGATCTCCCACTACTAGAAGGAGATGACTGGGACGAGGAGTTGGGTAAGACCTCATATTTTTGATTTTATGTTTATATGTTTTTTTTTTCAATACACATTCGTCCTAACACAATCATATATGCATGCAGATGTAGGACCTGAGAGACCAGCTGGGATGTCTCCAATCTCCCGGAGGACACAACTCGCCCCTGAGATTCAGGGAGAAGGCACCGGAGGAGATGAACTGATCCAGAACCTCGAGGGGATTGCCCACGGGATCCCGGACTATGCCCGGCTAGCAGACGTACCGATGGCATACCAGCGCCACACGGTGGGAGTTCCGAGTCGGATCCACCGAATCCTGAGGCGCCTAGTGCGTGCAGTCACGTGCTATCATGAGCACCATGCAGATTAGTCCTTAGGATTTATACCACACCTATTTTTTGAGAGACATAGCGTCTCCGGATGTACTAAGACGATTATGTATATTTTGATTTCCGTGATGCACACTGTGCAAACATTTCGACACACATATATATATACATATGACCATTTTGGATGGATCTTTCATTACATGTGATGATGTTTTCTATATGTCATGAAAATGTCTAATACAAATGTAATCTAATGTATCAGTTACATAACAAACGACCCAATGCGAAATGTATTCACACAATGTATCTACTCACACATTTCATTTTTATGCAAGCTTAAAAGCACACATGAACACAAACATATGCAAACTATGCTTGAAAATGAGAAAGACGGGCATGCCCCCCAGCATGGTGTCTCAATTCGAGGTGCATGCCCCCAAGCTTCAGTCCATATGAAAGGCAGATGGAGTGAAGGTTCAAAACAAAAAGTGAATTGAACATGCTTGTGTTTCATTATTTTAACAAGGTTGACACACTTAAAAGAACTATCCTCAAACAACTTGTTTCATTGTTTTAGGAGCTCGACACAAGTGGAGGAACTATGCTCCAGCGATCCTGTTTCATTTTTTAAGGAGCTTGACACAAGACAATGAAATATGCTCCGACAACCTGGTTTCATTTTTTAAAGAGCTTGACATAGGGAGGAAAATGTGCTCTAACCGACCTTCATCGAAATGAACAAGAAGGTGGCGCTTCCAAGAGTTCCACTCCCGACGGAAGGAAAACATCCTGGAAGTCAGGACCCAATGCCCCCAGCACCTGATGCACGACGGCATCATCACTGAGCACAGGCATGGGGTAGGTAGACACATAGTTGACCTGCGGTGGAGCAGATACAACGGGTGGATAAAAACCCGGAGGGGGTGATGGTGGACCAGTTGCCACATTAGGACCAAAGAACGAAAGCTGGTCAATGGTCATGATCCGTCCTTTATGCGGAAAGCACATCACGCGAAAGAGGGAGGAGACAAGCGCTCCCATGGCATAGGTGTAATCGCGCCCCAAAAGCAGATTGAAATCCAAGGGGCCTGGAACGACTATCACATCCATATGGATGGTTTTACCTCCCAAAGTAATCGGTAACCTTGGAAGGATCCCCAACGGTTGACTCGTTCTTCTATTGAATGTCAACAGATTCTGCGTAACGGGCGCAACCGGCGGCGAACCGAAAGATTTCCAGGTAGTTGAATACATAATACTAACAGAGGCACCTTCGTCTATAATGGTGCTGGGTACAACCAGACCAAGAGCCTGTACTGTGATCTCGAAAGGCACATAAGACGGAAGGCGAAATCCTGCAAATCGATTCCAGTCAAAGGAAGCGACCAAACTACTTGGAGGGGCTACCATCGAAATGTGAAGGTCTTCCCCTGATGTTACGGAAGCAGAAGCCTCCTCCATGACCTCCATCTCAAAGGCGGGAGGAATATCCTCCGTAGCCTCTATCTTGGGAGGCGGAGGAGCAGCTTCTTGAGGTACAGGGACAGGAAAATCTTTCTCCAAGTCTGAAGAATCTGAAGAAATCAGAAGGACATGGGGGGTGTGAGATCCACTCTCGACAGAAAAGACCTGGTGCATCGTGCACGGGGCCAGTTCAACCGATCCTATGACCAATGGTTGGTCAGGGACGGATTCATGAATTTGAATTTCTGGGGGAGTGGGATCGACCAAGGATGACTCTTGACCAATCATGACATCAGTAGGTGGAAGACTCAAAGAAAGATGTTTATAACCAGCCGGGAGGCGTGGTGTAGAAACAGTCGGGTTGTCCAAGACTCGCTTGGCTTCATCCATATTAGGACAAAGGTGAATAGCATGGTGCCCTTCACACAACTTACAGGGATTGGTGATCTTACCCTGCTTCTTAGGAGCCTTATCAGTACCAGTCGAAGATGTGCCCCCAACCTGGTTCCCGAAAGTCAAAGGCAACGGCGGATGGCCATCGAACCATGCTTTGAGCACCTTCGGGATGCCAGGGCAGTCTCGAAGAAGATGGTCTCCCGTGCACAACAGGCAAGGGAACTTGACTTTCCGTGGAGGGTTGGAAGGTTTATCAAGAGAAGATATTTCAGAAACAGTGGCTGCACTTTTAGCCTCTCGCTTATCAGACTTCTTCTTCTTTGTCTTCTTCTTCTTCTTCTTAGCCACCTGGTTACTTGAATCTAGACTTTCACCAGGCGAAGTAGAAGAGGAGGACGCAGAAACAGGCGAAGAAGGGGAGAGGTCCACCTTGGAATGAACATGATGTTGTTCAGGTGGAGAAACTGATTGAACAGTATGGGAGACATTCGGGACTACAGAGGTTGAGAACAACCAAATAGGCAGCCCGACAGTTAACCCAGGAAGGGACAATGTTGCCATGTAAGGAGCACCAACATTTCCAAAAGGAGGAAAATGACCAGAAGTCCCTTCTGAGGGGATTCCTTGGTTGGTAAACTCTGAAAAAGTTTCCATCAAACTCAAAACCACACACGGGCTGAAAAAGAGTTAAGGGCACACGATCAAACAGTCAACAAGCAATATCTAAGCAGGCGTGTAATCGCGGGTGATTAATTTTACCACATTGGAAAGTAAGAAATTCTACCGTTTCATATTTTACGAGTCGAGAAACGATAAAAAGATGACTCTATCTCTTTCAGAGTTGACACAAGCGTGAAAGGACAAGCACTTGATGGTCTTTTCAAGTTTAGGGAGTCAGAAAAGACCAAATGACTGCTCAGGAAAAACTAGGCACAAAGGGTGTACCAAATATCCGTGAACTGCAATATACACCTTGGTTTCAAATAATGAAACAGAAATCGACAAAGGACTTTCCGTACGTGCAGGTAGTCTCCCCGAATGCTGTGTTCGGTGTATCACGGGTATAGGGCGGCAGACTCGGCTTCCTGTGGATAAAGGATTGAAAACCTATAGGGGTCTCCTTTTATATACGCGACGGTACGGGGAGCGCAAGTCCGTACTAGCGCTGTCTAAAGCCAACAGGCGAACGACAGCTGCTAGGTTTAACGACGCCGGAACACGTCTCTAGCCTAGACCTTCTAAATATGTTTCGTTAAGTTCCAATGCTGCCTTAGGTTAATTGAAATAAATTTTATAGTTGATCTTCAATTAAGTTTCAATTTTCAGGCCCTATCGTATGTAGTGTCTCGAAAGACTCCTAAATGCAAAGCTATATGCCACAGTGCAACATTTCGTTCGATGAAAACTAGTTAGAGAAGAGTTGAGAGCTTTTACACAAATGAAATGAACGGAAGGCAAAAAATGAGATCTCTAATGCAACTAATGAAATTGAAAACTTTTCATTCAAAACACTAATCACTAGCGATATGGAAAAGATCACAATTTTCACTAATTAACAAAAGCAAAAGAGATTTTTTTTTTTTTTTTTTGATTTTCAATGTTTAATAGCTAATATGCACTAAACAAACTTGAAAACAAACGGAACAACTTGAGAAACGATTTTCACGAGAGCGAAACAAACAAATTTCACTCAACAACACAAGCAATCAGATCCCCAAATCGACCAAAGTCTCTCAAAATGAAGAAAAGACTCAAAAGCTTCCAATGGACTGTGTGATCTAGGTCCAAGGAAAGACCAAACGAATTTCGAATGAAGGAATGAACAATCACCCAAAAATCGCAACAAAACAATGAACAACTACTTAGAGGATGCGGAGAATCAATCAGATAGTTGACAGGACAATCAAAACACCAAAACTCCCAAGGAGGGCTCGATACACTAAGCCACCAGATGCCCTAGGGCTTAAAACGTGAAATCGGTAGATAAAAGCAAACAACCAAAGGACAGAGGTGAATTCCCAGTCAAACAGGACTCCAACACACTCAGGCAGTCAGAAAATCAAGAAGAAAAACACTGACCAAATCCAGAGAGCTCAAAAATGAGGAAACACAAAAACCTTACAGGAGTTGCGCGACTGTAAGGGTGAAACTGGCACCAGAAAGAAATTTCCGCGGGCTGGACAAAGGCAACGTGCACCAATTGGCACGACTGTCGGGTTAAAAACCGCGCCAGTCGAGTTTCTCAACCAAAATTAAAAACAAGCTACTCCAGAAGCAGACCAATGCAAGCTAAGCAAACCAAGAAGCAAAAACAGTGAAAGAACCCCACCCAGAAGGTTCATCAAGCAAGGAAAAACATAAAACAATCAAGGCGAGACAACACAAACGAGACAATGAAATCCGGACGATCTTCCCAGTGGAGTCGCCAAATTGTTGAGGAGGTAAATCCCCTCTGCGGACAGAGGCGATCCCTACTAGCCCAGCAGGGGCCTAGCAACAATCAAACAATGTTATGACGCAAGTCCCTAGTTACAAAATGAAAATAATAGGAATAGAAGCCTACCTGGATTCCAACGCTATGATCTGAAGAAGAAGTGTCCCCGTTCCTCAACTTCGGCAGATCACAATCCCTCCAGGATCTCCGCGGATGAACACCTGCACATGGAAGAAACGAACAGATACAAGCATAAAATCCGGCACACGTAACTAAACATCAATCAGAAAGGATGTTACCCACATTAACATGATGGAAAACAGAGTGGAACCATAATCATAATCATCTATTAAATAATAAATGAAGAGAGATTACAACCAAGTTCTGACGTCACGGTCTCCTTCGGATGGGTCTCCAGTCGTCCACGTCTCGCAAAGCTCGCCAAGGAAAGGGAAAACCTCTCTGGAGCCTCTTGACGATGGTCTCCTTACTTGAGTCGGCCTTAAGGGAAAGAGATGATTCTTTACAGCACAAAGGCTCTTGGGAATATGGAGATTCAAAGCTTAGGCACTTCAAGACTAGCTTGCCATGGGATTGAGCAGGCTTTTATAGATGGGGAAGGAGGGAGTTGGGATCCCTATTATTATGGGATTGGCCCTATCAACAAGGAAGGTTCCATGGGAGCTGGAAAAACCACTTCCCCTCCATAGAACTCCCGCAGCCAAACCTCCCAACTGAAGATAGGCAGTGGTTTGTGAGTTTGTTGGAACTCAACTTCTGCCATCTTTATTTAAAAAATAGTCCCTAAATTGGGTGGCGCAACTACTGCTCTATGACAGAGCGCCAGTTGGCGTGACCTCTTTGCAGGATTTTCCCCATTGGCGCGAGTACTGAACTACATGCCCGCGCCAATGCAAAAAGGGATGTTTCTCATGATTTTTGCAAGGAGATGTCTCAAGGGAAAATAAAGTTCATGCTTAGAGGAATGCATTGATGATGTTTTCAAGGCATGACAATGTTCACAAGTCACAAAATGGGTCCTCCATTGTGCGGGACGGGGAATGGTAGGGACGGTGACAAATTACTGTGTAACAGTATGCCTCATGCACAAATCCTTCATCTTCCCAAGTCGCCTCATCTGGGCCAAAGTATTTCCACTGCACTTTAACTTGGGTGATGGCTCACCTCCGGAGCATGATTTCTCTCTGATCGAGAATACATTGAATTTTTTTGTGAGTCAAGCTCCAAAAATAGAAGAAAATAGATATCAATGCCTTATAAATAAGCCACTTTGAGGGGAAACCTCCAATACATTACATGAATGAACAATTCTTGGATGATACAACTTACAAAACCTGCTTTCTATATACAGGAGTCCATGGTGCCACAATGTAATCCTAGTGGGGTCACATTATAATCGTAGCCAACCTAAAAATAATAATTTAAGGCACAATAATAAAAATATTGGGGTTACAGGGGTATAATAATAACAATAAGGGGGTTACACTAACAATAATAAGGGACTATACTTGTAATATAGGGACCTAACATGCCCCTCTCCTTCAAAAAATTGTTGTCCTCAATGCTTGAGTAGCTCTGGGTGCTTCTGTATAAAATTATCATCCTCCCATGTAGAATCTTTAGTGGGTAAGTTGTTCCACTTGATGAGATACTCTAAAATTGATTAATTCCATAACTGTCGAGTTCTTGTTTTCGTGACTGCTTCAAGTTACAATATGATTTTTCCTTCCTCATCAAGTTCTAGAAATATTGTTTGAACTGGAATATTTTCACCTATAACCTTCTTTAAGCATGAAACATGGAAAAATAGATGCACTCGTGAAGAAGCAGGAAGCTCCAATTTGTATGCCATAGTACCAATCTTTTGCAACACCTTGTAAGGACCATAGTACTTTGGTGATAATTTGTTATCCTTCTTAGCTTGCTTGAGGGACATTTTTTAGTATGGTTGTAGCCATAAAAATATCCAGTCTCCTACATCAAAATTCTCTCGCTACGATGTTGATTTTCCTATTGTTTCATTCGATTTTGTGCCAAATTCAGGTTATCCTTTAAGAGTTGGAGAACTTCTTGTTGATGCTTGATGTGATCTTCCACTGCTTGAATCCTCGAATTTTCTCTTAAATATGATGTGATGGATGGATGATATCCATAAAGTGCCATAAATGGGGTCATTTTTGTTGCAACATGGAAGGAAGTGTTATACCACCATTCAGCGAGAGGTAACCACTTGACCCATTTTGTTTGTTTATCAGATATTCTTCCAAAAATTTATTTACTATCTCATTTTGACCATCAGATTGAGGATGATAAGATGAGCGATGAGCTAATTGAGTACCAAAACAAGAAAAGAACTCCGTCCAAAAATTTCCAGTAAAAATGGGATCTCTATTTCTCACAATAACCCTTGGGTTTCCATGTAGCTTTCGAATTGTGTCCATAAATCTAGTAGCAAGTGTACATGCCTTAAATGGATGAGATAATGCACAAAATTGTGCATACTTGCTAATTCTATCAACTACCACCATGATGACACTTTTTCCTTCAGAATCAGGTAAACCTGTGATAAAATCCATTGAAATCTCCTCCCAACGTTGACTTGGAATGGATAAAGGTTGTATAAGTCTAGGGGTCTTAATTGCCTCAACTTTATTCTACTGGAAAATCAAACATTCCGCCACAAACGTTTGAATATCAGATTTAAGGCCATCCCAAAAAAGTTCTTTCTTCACCCTGTGGTAAGTTTTTAAAAATCTTGAGTGTCCTCCTAAAGGAGAAGTGTTAAATTCCAAAAGAATATTTTGTTTTAGTTGGGAATTATTACAAATATATAAGAGATATTTGTACCATAAAGAATCATTCTTCCAACTAAATGTATTAGATGTACTAGGATCTTGCTACAACTTTTGAATGAGTGTCCATACTTCTTTGTCCTTCTTCCATTGATTTCTTGCTTCGGTTATCCAATCTGATTGGATAATAGAAATTTCACAAAGTAATGCGTCCACCTCTTCATTCTTTCTTGAGAGTGCATCTGCAACAACATTAAGCTTCCATTTTTTGTAGATTATTTCAAAGTCATAACCCAACATATTTGTGACCCATATTTGCTGCTCTTCTGAAGATATTCTTTGTTCGAAAAAGTGTTTAAGACTACCATGATTATTTTTCACCTTGAAGTGTCTTCCCATTAGGTAAGTTTACCATTTCTTTAGTGCATGTAGTATTTCTAACATTTCCTTCTCATAAATAGGTTTCTTTAAATACTTTCCTTTGATTGGATGAATTTCAAAAGAAATGGGTCTTCCTTCCTGCATTAAAATAGCACCAATTCCATTTCTTGAGGCATCATATTACACAATAAGGGTTTTTGTGAAGTCTGGCATAGCTAACACCGGTGCTAGGCACATTGCCTCTTTAAAATGTTCAAACACCTTAGTTCCTTCAGGAGTCCATGAAAATTCATCTTTCTCCAATAATGTTGTTAGAGGTGCTACTATTCTCCCATAATTCTTAACAAACTTGTGATAATACCCTGTTAACATGAGAAATCCTCGCAACTGTTTTATGGTTGTGGGGACTTTCCATTCCTTAATGGCTTTACTTTTTTTACTGTCTACCTTAACACCCTCGTGAGATACAATATGACCCAGATATTCCACCTCTTGTACTCCAAAGAAACATTTGGATTTTTTTGCATATAATTGTTTCTCCTACAATAGTTTGAACACCCTCTCAACATGTTCAACATGATCCTTCCAAGACCTGTTGTAGATTAGTATATCATCAAAAAATACTAGCACAAATTTTCTAAGGAAGGGTTCGAAAATGGAATTCATCAACCCTTGAAATTTAAAAGGTGCATTGGTAAGCGCAAAAGGCATGAAGAAAAATTCATAATGACCCTCATGAGTTTGAAATGATGTTTTTGGAATATCTTCAGTCTTCATTCTAATTTGATGATATCCTGAACGAAGATCCAACTTGGTAAAATAAATTGCTCCATGTAATTCATCCAATAATTCATCAATCACAGGAATGGCAAATTTATCTTTAATGGTGAGCTTATTGAGCTCCCTATAATCCAGACACATGTGCCATGATCCATCCTTCTTGTGTACCACTACTATAGGAGAAGAGAAAGAACTTTGACTAGGTTGAATTATACCCGCCTCTAACATTTCTGCAATCATACGTTCAATTTCAATATTTTGGACATAAGGATATATATAAGGCTTTATGTTTGGAGGAACACTTCTTGGAATCAAATGAATAGCATGATCATGATCACGAATATGTGGGAGTCCTTTGGGAGTTTCAAACACCTTGGAATGATTTTCCAAGACTTGTTGGAGATCTGCATAAATAGATGATTTTGATGTTGGAACTTCTAGTGAGCATAATTGTGCAATTACACCTCATTGTTCTTATTTAGAAGGTTTTTCATGAAATTAGAGCTTGTTATATTTCCCGGCTTCCCTGCAATACCCCGTAATTCAACTTCCTTTCCTTATGAGAAAAATTCAAGAAAAGTTCTTGAAAATTAAAAGCTACCATCACCAAAGATTGTAACCATTGTACTCCTAGTACAACATCAGCACCTCCCATAGGAATGGAAAGCATTGGACTATTTAACACATATTCACCATCGTTAGCTTGATATTATGGCATTTTCCAGAGCAATTTATAGTTCCTCCATTTGCAACCATCACTTAACATTCTGGTGCTGGATATAGGAAACAATTCAATTCCTTGGCTACCTTACAATGAATAAAATTATGGGTGCTACCCGAATCAATCAACACTATATTTCCTTCTATCTTGAGAGTTTGAGGAGTGGTAACTCCTACCAATGCATTACACGATATGGTCAGACTCATTTCTTACTCTTCTAGGGCTGGCTCCTGGTGTATATCCTCTTCTTGTTCATTTTCTTCTTCCTCTTCACAATCTATATAAAATAATTTATTCTCAGCACACTTATGACCTTTAGTGTATTTTCTATCACAACTATATTAAATCCCTTTTTCTCTTTTTTATTCCAATTTTTGTGGTGTCAACCTTGCAGGTTGTGGAAATCGAGGCGTAGCAACACTTCTTTATAAAAGTGAGCGGTAGGCTTCCTTGTAGCCATAATTTTACATTCAAATTTTCTTGCCAACTTGAATGCCTTCTCCAATGAATCAGGTTCCAAAACACGAACTTCATGTTGGATTTTATCCTTTAAATTACCTATGAAGAGATCAATCCTATGTTCCTCTGGAATATCGGTTACCCTTATATTCAATTTTTGGAAGTCCTCAATGTGCTGCCCCACTGAACCCTTTTGTTTGAGATTTATTAATTGGCTAAAGAATGTGTTTCTCTTTGTATCCTCATAATGTGCTATAATTTACTTTGTAAAAATTGACAAAGTGACAATTGTTTTATGGGAGCAAAGCCATCGATACCATACAAATGCTTTTTGTTCTAAATGTAAAGTTGCAATGCGTACCTTTTGTGTGTTTTGAACATTATGGAGATCAAAATATTACTCCATCTATAGTATCCATGTTACAGGATCCTTTCCATCAAAATTCTTTATATCCATTTTTGGAATATGGTGGTTCTTCCCACCAACATTAGAGTTTATGAAGTCACGATTAACATTTATTTTGTTCTCATCACGAGTTTCCTCTACTATCTTTTCACCATTATGAAACATTTATTGTATCAACTTTGTCAAACCTTCCATGTATTATTTTAGATCATTATTCATGTTTTCCATGTTTTCTTTCATTCTTTCTTCCATGTCATCCATCTTAGCTTCCATGCCTTTCTTCAAAAATTCCATTTCATTTTTTTTTGCTCTTTGCGAGAGCTAAATTTCGTGCACTTGCTCTTGTGATTTTGATAGATCATGTCAAAACTCTTCATCTTCATGAGTCATAGTAGAGCCTTATGAAGGCCTAATGGGTGTTGAATTATTTTTACGGGGCATTTTTTAGAACCCAATACTGATATCTATTCTACAATATTCCCTTTGAATCAATTAAAATTTATTCTTTAAACAAGACTTATGCAATTCGGAAAAAATTGCACACCTTTTTCTTGCTTTTGAAGAGCTCGATATTTAAATTGGATTATCTTTGTGGTTATAGCTATTCAATATTTGAAATTTGGCACTAAGGTAGCCCTCTAAAACATCTTTTGAATGCCACGGGTCTGAGAAGATTTGGATTCTTGAAGCTAAAGTTATGTCCAATTTCCCACAATGACCTAATTACGGATTTTTTCAGTAGATCAAACTTGTATGAATTTCCACGTGTCACTATTTTTTATTTTAGACCTAAAATTGATAGCAAAGAAACTATAGTCTATTTTCTTGTGGCCACTTATTACGACACTCCAATCTGATACTCAGAGAGAGAGTTATGAATATTTTCCCATGATGACCTCTTTGAGATGAAATTCAAGAGCTTGAAAAAGCACTACCTTCCACAGATCATATCTCCGAAAATATTGCGAACCAAGCTCTAAATTTTTTTGACGAGTTTCCTTAGGATTTTAGCTTCACGCCCTAAAAATTTCATATTCTGACCCTTCATAGAAAAAAATTTATAGCACAAATTCCACGATGATCTCTTTAGATTAAATTGAGGAGCCTGCAAAAAGACCTAACTTCCACAGATCATATCTCTGAAAATATTGCAAACCAAGCTCTTAAATTTTGTGACAATGTTCCTCAGGATTTTGGCTTTGCACCCTAACAATTTCAGCTTATGAAACTTTGTAGAAAAAAGGTTATAAAAAAAATTCCACAATGACCTGTTTGGAGTAGCAAAACCCTAGAATCCAAAGCTCTGATACAAAATGTTGTGAAGACAACTCAAAAAATAGAACAAAAGAGATATCAACAACTTAGAAATAAGACACTTCGAGGGTTCAACCTCCAATACATTACATGAATGAACAATTCTTGGATGATACAAATTAGAAAACCTCCTTTCTATATATAGGAGTCCATGGGGCCACAATGTAATCATATTGGGGTAAAATTGTAATCCTAGCCGACCTAACAATAATAATTTAAGGGCACAATAATAACAATATGGGGGTTACAGGGGTACAATAATAACAATAAGGGGGGTTACACTAACTACAATAAGGGACTATACTAGTAATATAGGGACCTAACAAATTTATACCAAAATTTCGTCGTCTGGATCCACCTACATTCAATAAGGACTTAAATTAATAACCGTAAGATTCATTCCTTTTAGAGATTTGGTATTAAATCTTATCCTACCTGAATGTTTTTCCAATTTATTACATGCCTCAGATCATGCACATATCATTTCAGTATTGGTACATGAGACACATTTTTCACTCGTATACGACTTGGTAGGCTAATCGATAGGCCACAGATCTTACTCTTTCCAAGATTTTGAAAGGTCCATAGAACTGGGGAGAAAACTTGGCATGTGAAGTCCATATTAGCGTGATTTTCTTGGGTTTTATTCTCACATAGACATGATCATGCACTTCAAATTATTGGTAAGTTCTCTTTTAATCCGGATAAATATTCTGATGGTCTTTTGCAACTTTTAAATTCTATGTAATCTTCCTTACCTACATTTCCATCAAAGCCAACATCTTTGGGCCAGGCATTATTTTGGTTTCCGGACTAATCCAGTTAATGAGAGTTCGACACGGTCTCCCGTATAAGGCTTCGAACGGACTCATTTTAAGGGAATCCTCATAGCCATTGTTCTGTGAAAATTTCACCACATGTAAATAGTATTTCCATTTTGTAGGTTGTCACATTACAGACATGTGTAACATGTCTTCCTAGATTTGATTTACTCGCTCATTTTTTCCATCCGTTTGTGGATAATATGAAGTGTTGAAATTAAAATTTGTTCCCAGTCCAGTAAATAGTGCCTTCCAAAGGTTGGAGTGAACTTTACATCCTGATCCGAGATGATTGAATTTGGGATGCCATGGAACCTAAAAATTTCTCTCATGAAAATATCCGCAATCTGTACCATTTTGTAAGTGGACTTCACAGCTATGAAGTGAGCTTCCTTGCTCAATTTATCTACCAGCACCATTATGGAGTCATTATGCCTTTATGATATTGGTAGGCCAGTAATAAAATCTAACGATATAACCTACCATTTCCATTGAGGTATATGTATGGGCTGCAACAATCCTGTTGGATGTTGATGCTCCACCTTAACTTGTTGACATTCTAGAAACTTTTTTAAATATTCAACAATATTCTTCCGCATACCAGGCCAAAAATAAACCTTCTTGATTGCTGTCATAATTTTCTAGTATCCCGAGTGTCGGGAATAACTGTTGCGATCGTATTCATCCAAGATCATCTATTTTAAACTTATATGATTTAGAATGTATAACCTTAATTTAAAGGTTAAGATCTAATCCTTGCTAAACCCATAATCAAATAATTTTTCCTTCCTTTTTTCTTCCTTTGCTTGCTTCCATAGGAATTGGTATTGAGGATCTTTCTAAACTTATTCTTTTATCTAATCCTGAAATTTAAATTCTACTTGATTAAAATAGAGTTCATACACACCATGCATATTTCTGCTCAAGGCATCAGCTACACGATTTTCCTTGACTTTAACATGTTGAATGTAAAAATAAAATTCACTTAGAAATGCATTCCACCTTGATTGGCGAGTGTTTAAATCAGCTTGTTTGAAATATTTGGTTAAACTATTGAGATTGGTCTTTGTCACGAAATCTTTTTCCCAAAAAGTAGTGTCTCCACACTCTAAGTGTGTGCACTACTATTGTCAGTTCTAAATCATAAGTGGAATATCGCTATTCTTGTTCCTTTAATTTTCTTCACTCATGGGAAACAACCCTTCACTCTTGAGATAATATTGCTCCTACTCCTTCCTTACAGGTGTCAGTGCATACTTCAAATTTCTTGTTAGGGTCAACTATCCTCAACACAGGGGTAGTAGTGAGCAAATGTTTCAATAATTCAAAGCTAGCCTGACACTCGATGGTCCACCCAAACACCTTCCCTTTTATCTGTAGATATGTAATAGGAAAGGAAATGCTAGAGAATCCTTCGATGAAACTTCTATAATATCCAACCAATCCCATAAAATAATGTATATCCGCCACGTTCTAAGGTACCCGCCATTTCATGATAGTATTTATTTTCTCGGGATCAACTATTATACCTTTAGTGGAAATGACATGGCGTAAGTACCGTATTTTTTCTTTGAAATTTTCGCACTTGTTGAACTTAGCATACAACTGATGTTTTCTCAGCATCTCCAATACTTTCCTTAGATTTTCCTTGTTCTCTTCCATGGTTCTTGAATAAATCAATATGTTGTCAATAAATATAAGAAAAAAACCTATCCAAAAAGGGATGAAATATGCCATGCATCAGACTCATGAATGTTTTGGGCGCATTGGTTAATCCAAATGGTAGTACCACAAATTTATAGTGCCCATATCGGGTGCAAAAGGTTGTTTTATAAGTGTGCTCATATTTAATTCATATCCGGTGATATATAAATCTTAAGTCTATATTTGAAAATTTACTTTCTCCCTTCAATTGACAAAACATATCATCTATACATGGCAGTGGGTATTTATTCTTAACTATCAATTTATTGAGTTGTTGGTAATCCATGCCCATTCGCATGGTTTCGTCATTCTTCCTCACAAACAACATTGGTACTCCTGAAGGGGATACACCAGGTTGAATATACCCCTTATCCAATAGTTCTTGTAATTTCATTTGTAATTATGTTAACTAGGGTACACTCATCTGATAAGGTGCTCTTGAAATGAGTGTTGTACCAGGCATTAATCTCATTGTGAAATCAATGTCTCCTTTTGGAGGTAAACTTGCTACATTTTTTGGAAACACATCCACGAAGTCCTATACTACTCGTATATTTTCCAACATATGGGTCATTTCCTTACAGTTAGCAAATACTACCTCAATGGCATAAATTTGGCATCATTTCCTGATACAATTACTCAATTCAGAGGCTTTGATGGGACATAATTGTAAATGTTTCTTAATCCCTTGCAATTCTTTGCATGTCCCATCTTTGGCTCTAAAGTATATGATATTTTCCTTACAGTCTACCAGAGACCAATGCTTTTCTAACCAGTCCATACCCTATAGTATGTTGTAGGAAACCAAAGGTAGAATAATCATTTCTATGTTTAATTGTTCGTTCCCAATTTCCAAAGAACAATTCGAAAATTGGCACTTACCCTTCTATTTTCCTTGG
Organism: Pinus albicaulis; assembly: GCA_034641835.2. NCBI lineage: Eukaryota > Viridiplantae > Streptophyta > Pinopsida > Pinales > Pinaceae > Pinus > Pinus albicaulis. The sequence continues at coordinate 912,790,776 of CM076574.1, forward strand.
TAGCTAGTTGTACTAGCCATGGTTTTTTCAATTTATAACTTTGTAAGTTACATTTCTCTACTATTCAGGGGTTCACATAACTTAAACTGGAACCAAGGTCAACCAAAATAGAAAAAATTCCTAAAAATAACCTACCTTCTAGTTCAATCATTGTTAGTTGGTAATCCACTTCTCAGTCTTCAAGTGCTGCATTAATTCTGGGTATATTTCGAGCCACATCTCCCACTGTAGAAGGCTCTTGTAGCTTATTTGTTGTTTCATCTCTTCCCCGATGAGGGAAATTCTTGTAGTAATGTTCCTCTCCGCATCCCCAACATTGTAGGGAAGGTTTCTGGGCTTGTCTATTTTTTGGCTTACTGGAGGCCTCTGTGGGTCTTTCTTCTGTGGTCATTTTGTTCTCTAGTGATTTCTCCCTAACTGCTTACTTACTAAATTTCTTGCAAAATTTTTAAAAATACTAGATCTGGTATTTTTATAATTTGAAATACTTTTCTATCCTTTCTTTGACAACCAAATTTTGCCTAATTCTCCTTTTTCCTTTAACTGTGGATAGCACATTTGTGCTTTTTGAATTGAATCTCCCATTGTCTTTGGATTTACGAATTCAATTCTTTCATTCATGTGAGAAGGTAAACTACTCAGATATTTCTAAACTTTAGCCTTCTCCTCTCTTAGGTAAGACATATACCTTAATAAGGATGTGAATTTAGTTATGAATTCATCCATTATCATCTATCCCAGTCTTAAATCATGGAATTCCCAATATTTTTCATCATAGAAACGTTTCGTTAAACACTTAACCTTGAAATATTTTTGGAATTCATCCCATGTCACGTTCTGGTCTTCAATACTTCAAACATCTTGGACTTCCTCCCACCACAAACTAGCTTTCTCCCTCAACTGATAAATAGCCAAATGAGCTTTGAGGTTGCTGCTATATTCATATACCTGAAAGTACTTTTTCATTTTAATTAATGAGGCCTAAGCCACTTCTTCGGCCTCTACATGAAAAGTGGGAGGCTTGATTTTTAAGAACTCACCCTATAGTTCCACCTTTCGTTTATTTATTTATTGTTGATTGACACATTACCATATTCCAATTCACCATAATTTTTGTTTTTATTTCTTCATTGTGAATAACTCCCTTCTCATCTGTCATTAGTTTGTCATTGTCATTCATTTTCTCCCTGATTTTCCCTTTGTCCACTGGGTTGCACTATTCCTTGATACTGCTTGTTGGGAAGGCTTTTGAGTATCCTCTCATGTTCTTGCATTAGTATTTCATTATCACTCCTTATGCGAAGCATTTATTTCTGTAGATTCTACACTGTACTTAGCAGTATACTAGTTCGATGTTGTTGTTCCTCAAGGAATATACTGGTGTGTTAGTGTTGGTCGACACTTAGCTGTATCGACATCTCCAGATTCATTTCAGGATTGGTTTGGGATGGACATTTCCCCACATTACGGGGTACTTGATGCATCAATGCCCTTCTCATTATATTCTTTCTACTTTCTATTCACAGTTTACACATAGCGTTTGTTATTTAGTTGACCCATTTGGGTCCTAGTGTATAATGCGGCTCTAATACATCTTGTGAAATCCACTAAAAAAAAACTTAATATTTATCAAATTTACTCCTTGACATATTGTATTTTACATTAAATCTTCCCTTACCTCTACCATTAACTATTTTACCTATACCTTGCTTCATTAACATATTATCTTAACACTAAACGAACAATTACTTATCTGCTTACCATTAGATGGATTAATTACTTTCCTATACCATTCCAAAGTATATATGAGTGTAAGCCTATAGACTTGACTTCAATTAGGAAACGGTACATTTGATATTCAATTATTGATACATATAACAGTTATCATGTTTTTCGAGCGTTGATATTTATGACACTTATCCATACCCATCGGTTGCAATTGATGATATTTTAATTACATATTGTTTATGTCGGCCCGAGCCATGTGATTCTTAATATTAAGTTTAATTATTATGTATGCTTTGGGATTTTCTGTTTATTTCAGCATGCCACATGACACGTGGTTAACTAACACTTGAGGATCTAATCGCCATCGGATGTGGGTTGATCGATGACAGGTGCGATGCTAGTTGAGGGTTACAGTAGTTGACCTCCCTCAACCCTAACTGTCTCACTCATTTTCTCAAGCTCGGGCTGCCTTCGGCTTTGTCAATCTACAAACCTCTATTCCATTTTCCATTTCCATGCGCTGGTCTATGTTCCTATCCATAGTCTCACGGCTTAAACTCCTATATCAACAATATAGCTCGTTATAAGTATGCTTTTTCTAATAGTATTAATATCACCTCAGCTCTGATAGCTGGTATGTCGTTTTATTTTCTTTCTGCGATGAAAGGTTATTGAGGATTTTTGGTTATACCCCGAAAATTATTCCTATTCGACACTTAACCCTCTGCTTTTATTTATTTATGCAGGGTTATCGTATAGAGAGACGGCTCCGCTACCCTTGGGATTTCAGGCCAGCATCTGTTCCATGATTATATAGGTAATATTTGTATTTATTTAATTAAAATCTGTTCTCCTATTATTTAAACTTATTTGTCACCGCTAAATTCTAGGTTTAAATGGTAACCCTATTCCCTTCCTTGTTCGAATGTGTATGTCTCGATCCTTTCGCAGGCTCGATTTCTCTTCTTCTTAAGTAACCCTTGTTCCCACTATAAATGTTAAGCTGAAGTTCAGATGATACTGTACATATTCTAGAATTGCATTTTTTTTTTCCTGTTGTAATGTAGGTACTATGATTCAATTCACTTCTCACAACTTCTGTAAGAGTTATACCGAGTCCAGCCTAACCATAGCACCAACGTTTTTCTGTGAATATAGGTATTATGGCCATTGAATCATTTCTCTAATTTTTGATGAGGGCTTGAAGGTTTTCTTCAGAGTTTAATCTCCTATATTTATTTTTCTTGATGAATGGCCTTATTATTTCTTCAAGACTTCGTGTTTTCATTCACTTTGTGAAGAAGAGAACTTCTGTCATATATTATGCATAGTTTCTTGGTTGAGCACTGTAAATTTACACCCAAATCGAATGGTATTTCCCTTGGGTATTATTTCCGATTTTTATTTAAATTCTATATATATCTATCGTCGGGGTTTATGATGCAAATATATGTAATTTAAATTCGCCTTCGCGTTACTTGTAGAGGTCTTTCTCCTATTACTCGAAGTTTACCTTTTTTTTTTCTATGAAAGCGTTATAAGAAAAATTTTCTTACTGTTCACTTTGACAGTTAATTTTGTTCTTACACAGATATTTTTTTTCATTCAGTTTTGGTATATATATAATATTTCTTGGTGCATTGAATGCAATTTCTTCGTTCCGAGCTAATTATAGAAATAATATTTCATCATTTTTATGTATCTAAGTGCTTGTAGCATTTAACTGTTTCCTTATAACATTTTCTCTCTTATGAATATAGTGTATCTCTTGAATATAATTTTTGTCTAAAATGATTTAACTGGGAATTTTCATATTAACTATTTACCCTCTTCTTAATTAATTTTACAGTTCTACTAATTGGACTTGATGACTAGACCATTATAAATCTGGGTTGTTTACTATTACCCTAGTCCGTGTATAGCATGAGGATAGGTACGGAGAGATGATATGTTTTATCTAGAGTAATTACTTTGGAATAAACTAACATTCTCTTCCATAATCTCTCATAAATATTGTAGATATGACTATAATTCTTTTGTTTATATTTATTCTTTGACGGTACATAGTTATGCAGAAGTGACTATTTTAGTTTGCAAGAATTAAAGCTAGGAATAATTGTTTATAACAAATCACTTCTCTTTTCGCACACTTATACATATACACAGTCATCGTGTATTATTTCTCTAGCATACTCATATATATTAACATTCGTAACAAGAAGGGAATTAAAATAAAAAGAACTATTTCTGTAAGTTATTTCAGTTTTTGTCATTTACAGAACTATCTATTTATATGAGCCGAAATTACTTACAATTTTCATAAACCATTAAATTTCATGTAGGGATAGATATGAATATCACTGAAAAGCTTCCCATGATGTCCTCACAACTTTGAGAGAGCTTGTTATATCCTTTTCTTCCCCCGTGATCAGCACCCGAGTAGGGCTTAATTATCTGTAATTCCTGTTGAGACCTCAAGGCCTCTAGTACCGTCTTCATTTGTTTCCAAAATTCAGGGTTTCTGAGTTTTCACTAGTTCCAACCATCTCTGGATTAACTCATTCCATTCAACATTCTGACTGTTTCCCAGTCAGAAAATCCCTTTTCCTCAGTGGGATTTATCATTTATGCTTAGAGGAAAAGGTAACTTTTTTCACTCTTTTCCTCAACTACTTTGAAATACTGGAATACTTCATCATCAATTTTTATAGAAAAATATTCCATAATTAATTTCTTTATTCAAAACAGAAATAATCATACTCATTTCATTTAATCTCATTAAAAAACTAAATGTATTAGCTTCTGGTAAATAAAATTAATAAAAACAATTTGGAAACTAATCCAACTCATACAAAATAAAACATTAATTATAATTCTTTAAAATTTTACTTTGTTATTGCATTAATTAGAATTCTTTAAAATTTTACTTTATGTTATTGCTTCAGGTTATTGCATTATGTTCCAATTTATATGGTTATATGGTTCTAATTTTATGTGTAAGGCTTATTTTCTGAACATTTTTTTTCAATTAGGTTTATAAATTATCAACATCAAACTCTCATAACAAATTAAACCATTTAATGTTTTTTTCATGATGCTAGCTTTCTGTTACACACAATTATTACTATCATTATGTTTTCATGTCTTTGCATACTATAATTCAAATAGCCCATACATATTTATTGTGCACATATATCATCACATAAGTAATCATATGTTATTAATGTTATATTATTAAATCAATTTTGTTAGTGTTTCTAGTGACAATCGCAACAAGGTTTTCACTATGACAACAATGTTGTCACCATATTGTACTAAAGCATATGTGATATTTCTATATCAATATTCGCATATTAATGGGTACTATATATTTCACTTAATAATCAATCATGTTAGTATCTTAATAATTAATATCATGACTATATGTTATGTTCTAAGTGCATTTATGTCACTATCACAACAATGTTGTCACCATATTGTACTAGAACATGTGCAATCTTTCTATATCAATATTCACATATTAATGGGTACTATACATTTCACTTATTAATCAATCATGTTAGTAGCTTAAGATTATATATCATGAATATATGCTTTGTTCTAGGTGCATTTAGTCTACAATATGGTGACAACATTGTTGTGATAGTGACATAAATGCACTTAGAACATAACATATAGTCAATTATTAATTATTGAGGAATATAGGATCGATCCAACTATTCCTACCAATTTTTTTATATTGATACATTTTAAAATGATGCGTTGTAGAAATTATAAATTATACAAGCATGTGTATATCAATGGATTCAATCCGATCTAACAATGTACTAAAGCTAGATATTGAATCCTTCTACAAATCAAGTGTAGAAATTAAACACAATTTCAAATCACATGAAATAAAGAAAGAATCAAATCAAACCACAACACAGATAATTTCTTGGGGAAAGATTGCTTCTCAAAACCCTTATATATTTTGTTTTATATTTTTTTTTTTTTGTAAAATTAAGCAGTTATATTAATGATTGTGAATAAAAATACAATGGTCCGCAGGGGTCAGAGCGACCTGCCTGCGTTGACTGGGTAGCCTTTTGTTTACATTACATTCAGGGCATGTGCCAGCCGCATATACAGTGCGATGTCTAAGGAAAGTTTTCGTGGAGCCCGTGAGGTGATCCTGCATGTGTGGTGGGCAGCTTGCTGCGAGGTGGGCAGAATGCTGCGAGGTGGGCAGATTGCTGCCTGAAGTTCCTGAGATTGTCATGTTGGAAGTGTATGAGCATTCAGTTTGTTGATGCGTATTTTGGGTGTGCAGGGATGTGTCTCCAATCTTGATTGCGCAAGCCTGTTGGCGCAGATCTTCTCTTTTCAGTGGCGCTTCTGCCGTGGTTTTCCATTCCTTCCTGTGTTTGAAACCATAGTGTGCCTTGCTGCCGAGGCCTAAGTGTGCAGATCTGTCTGCTGGATCTTTTTGCAGTTTTCTTTGAGCACTCCTTCTGCTAGATCGTGCCAGAGGCTGTGGAATTCTTCCATCTGGGAATCGATCCCTACATTTGCTAAGACATTAGCTATCTTATTTTCCTTTCTGCGAACTGCTTGGAATGTGATCCCTTGCAAGTTGCAGAGATGATTTTGGAGATCCTGCAGTGTTGCTGACATATTTTGTTTTATATTAACCATGGAAGCATGAAACAATTAAAATGCACTATTCTCAAAAGACTCTCCTACACTCTCACAACTATCTCACACAGTCTTGGACAAAACTGGCCAACACTTAGCCAATTCTTAGTCTCTAAACATCCTTCCTTGCTTACGCAATTCCTAATGAATTCAATCCCTATTATTTAGCAATTTTTTCCTTCCTAAATTGTAGAGGGATCATGGGCACTCCTATGGGTGTCTAATTGAATGTGATCAACCTCTTAATCACATAACTGACAGTTAACATCCCTTTAACCTTTGTCTCAATTAGATCTCCACTACCATGCAACTATTAATAGTAAGTCATCAGTTACATGGCAGGTCACTCATTGTGAATTAAATAATATTTAATTCACTTGATCTCTCACTAGGGAAACAAACAGTTACAACTAGTTCAACTGACTCTAACTCACCTAACTCAGTTAATTGATTACACATGCATTAAAATAATGCATCAACTACAATTTGAACTACATAACTAATAGAATTTCTCTGCATGTCTCACCAACCACCTTGAACTTGAAATACATGAGCTAACTGAGTTTATCACACTTAGTTAATTGTTACAAGTGATCATGAGATAATATTACATTTTATTGTCCAATTTAATTAAGGGAAAATTAAATTAGACACTACACCAAATTAATTAATTAATTTGGTCATCACACTAATGTATCGCTAGGACCTATTGGTCCCACACTAGTGTGTGTGCTGCAATTTCTTGTTGGACTTCAACATGGGTAACAAAAAATCCTTTATCTCTATCGTGCTATTGTAAACATTCTATAATAATTGATGATAAATTATCAACATCTCAAATAATATAAAAAAGTCACAATTAGTTAAAACCCCTTTCACATAATCATGTCCCATACTACACCCAAGACATTTTGTAATACCCCATTTTACTACCTAATTTTACATAACTTGATATAGATTAAGTCGTGTGGTCTAAATATAAATATAAATTTTGATGTATAAGATGTATATAAATAAAAATTATTAAATCTCTAGCAAAATCCCAATGCCAAGATATAACTATAATTTGACCTACTCTATTTCAATGGAGATAATATGTAGAAGCTTAGGAATGAACACAATAGGTAGGTGAATTCCTTATAGGGAGCACCCTGCTTGTGGTACGATCGTCTCTTCATTTTAGTAAGTATCACACTGGCACCTTATTAGAAAAGTCATAAAAAAACCTACCTGTAACATTTCATGAATCGGAAATTTAAAAAAAACACGAAATTCTAGACATAAAAAAGAATTAAACAATTATATTTTACTCTCTGACCAATAATGCTTGCTCGTATATCATTATAGTTATTTTGGGATTATTCATGAGACAAAGCATAAGATGTGTTATAATGAAAACTTGTCACTTCATATTAAGGTGAAATTAACATTCAACTCCGAAATAATTAACCCACCCAAGGTACACACGGTCACAATTTTCAAGGATCTCATCTTGAGGCGTGTGAGCATTAAAATATTAGTCAACACCCTCCATTTTATCTTTCAACAATGCAAATTGAGACTCTACAACTTATTTTGTTCCAGCCATTACAAATGGTCAAAAACACAATGAGCTCCACCCTTTAGGTATTGTCTTCAACTGTAGTTGCTTTTGGGGAAAATATACTCCCCTTCCTCAACGTTATAGTCTTTAGTTGTACCTCTACTATTTATTTTCTTACAGTTGTTACAGTTGAGCGTGTTTTATTATTTATAAGTTCTTTTTTATGACTTTCCAATTATATGACTAGGATCTTTAATGGTTAGTTCAGTTTGTAGAGCATAGAGTAGCAAAACTTCTCTAGAGCATAACTTCAACCGTTTTTGGCCAAATTTAGCCTGACAAGATTTAATTTTGGGGTATTTGGCTATTATGGAGCCATTGGAGATATTATTTTTTCATTTTCAGCATCGTGAATCCATGTAATCACATATTTGAGAACATAATGAAAGAGGCCCAACATTAAAAAATGGACGAGGAGATGTATCCGAGGAGGGGTGAACTCCTTCACCACTTTTTTATATTTTTTTACTATATATGGTATTATTGTCTCTATTTTGATGCTACAAACTGAGTTAAAAATCTTTAAATAATGTGTTTTTGCAAATTGATTAATTTCCTAAAAGATATAAAATTTTAGTTGCACATTTCATCAAGCCTTCAAAATTATAATTATCGATCATATGTCCACCTGAAGACTGGAGGGAATGCATTTTTAATCTTGACAAAAAATTTTATAACTAAGAACTCAATACTCCCTTAGATAGGATTTCTTTCTTAAGTTGTATGAAATTTCCATTTATGGTTTTCCAATTGTTGAATTCTTGGAGCTGAATCTCCAGTGGAATCCCATGGTGATGACTTTTTTTATTCTTGCCTTATGTTGGATTTTCCTTAGGCGATGAGTTAGGTATCTAGAAAAGCCTATCGTTGTGGTCTAAATCTATGCACAAAATTTGTAGTGTCCCTAATTCAATGACCCTACATTGATAAGTAAATTTTGAGTGATTTTTATTGTGAATTATTCCACCAAACAATTTTTTAAATGAATTTAGTGTTTTTGTTCCTCATTGCAGCTACCAACTTCAATCGATCATAAATTATCATTTAGTACAAGTTTTTCCAAGTGCGATATATTGTGGGAAAGATCCTAGAGAGGAATATCCAAGCATAATGTCCATAGAATCATTACGACAACATAACTTTGACAAAAACTGAGTGAAATTAAAACCACTTTGGCTTCATTTTATAAGGTCATGGAAGTGATTGGATTTTCATACTACTTCATTTTATTCATGAATAACATCATTTCTTCCTTAGACATCATCTTTGACATCAATGATATTGGTTCACATCAATGACAACACAATGCCGAATAATAAATATACAAGAGAGCTACATAAAAGGTTCAATATGAATCAATGTAAGTCATTTTCAATTCCTTTAGAACAGAAATCTAAACTCGATAGTGACGTTGGGATAAAAGAGTTGGATGGCACATCGAATTTTCACTTAGTGAAATATCTAAACTCTATGACTACAATGAGGTTAGAAATAACATATTCAATTATCATTTGTAGTTATTTCATGGCCAATGTTCATGAAAGCCATTTTAAATTAGGAAACAAATTCTAGAAATGAATATTATTAGGATTTATTATGCATTATTAGAGTTTTTTAAAGTTCCATTATGATTGATTTTGCTAATTAGGCCTTGTTAAAGTCTTGAAAATTTTGATTGTTTTCATTAGGGTTGAATTCCTATATTTAGGAGTATGTTCAATTTTTTGAACTATATTGTGTTCCTATAAAGGTAAGCTAGTGCGAAGTGAGGGCCATTCTCTCAATGTGATCATTGTCCCTAATGTTTTGATGAACTTCCCTTCCATTAATATATCTCTTGAAAAATACCATGGATCATATTTATAGAGTTCCACACCTACTATTACGAGAATAAGAAGTTGTAGTGAAGTTGCTTTCTTGCACAAGTATTGCGAAACCAAATCTTCCTTTCTATAGACAAATCTAAATTCGAGAGACAATTGTAATTATGTTTTCGCATTTCTTATTCCCATGATCATGCTCATATTTTCTTCTCACTAATTTATATTCACTAGTCGACTATGGTGTGTTATTTATTTTAATGCTCACCTCTTTCCTAGTGTCAGATAGAAATATTTCACTCTGAAATAAATCTCCCTTGGGTTGTTTTGTTGCCGGAATCTGATTTGAAGATTTGGTTGATGAAATATATAAACGTTTTCATGAGTATCTGATTTGAAGATTTGGTTGATGAAATATATAAACATTTTCATGGGTACCTAGTCACAATGTAGATAAACCTCATGAGAAACCCAAAGTTAAAATAGAATATCATGGGATCTGATTTGAAGATTTGGTTGATGCAATATATAAACGTTTTCATGGGTTCCTAGTCACAATGTAGACAAACCTCGTGAGAAACCCAAAGTTAAAATAAAAGAAAAACAAACCGAACTTATTTAATCAATATAATTTACAAAGTGGCCCATCTTTATAATATTGTTTTTTATTTTGGTAAAAGAAAAAAATTGATGTTGGATTACTTGGAGATTTTGAAAAAACAAAATTTTATTATATTGAATATTTTCAAAACTATAAAATAATTTTTAATTTTTGAAAATGTAAATTGAGTTTTTTTAATGGGTTGATGGCTATTTCTATTTGATTTTAAATTGAATTATGAGAGATTTGAAGAGGAAAAAAAAAACAGATTTTTTTCTGCTTTTTAAGTAGTCATAAATATTTTCTGCTTTTTTTGGTATTTCAAGTGATGGTCTTTTCATTTTAAATTTTCTAATTTTGATTAAATTCCTAATTATATTTATAATCACCATATATTTACTAATTGCAAATGAATTTCAAAATATATTAGAAATCTGACATAGTAAAATTTTAATAACCAAAAACAATTTACATTTCTATAATTTTAATAAAATCCACTCATTGATTTGAACTTGATAAAATTTTAAAAATGTTTTAAATACTTATTTCTTATATATAGACATATCATTATAATTTCATGTTTCCACAATAAAACAATCCATTTAGATAATTTTTGTTATCAATAACTTAGTTGTAAATTAGTATTTTTTAATATAAAACTAAGTATTAAGCAGCAACCTTGTTGACAAATCAATTTTTTTTAAATAATTATTTTATCATTTATCAAAAAAAAATACTAACATATTTTCATAATCTAATGCACATGTAAACAATAAAAATATGATATTCCAATATATTATTGTTATCCCTCGCAATAAAATACAATGCCAAGATATTCTCTTGTCGCTCGCAATAAAATAATATGCAAAGGTATTCTCGTTGTCAGTGACATTAAGTGGATGGAATTCCCACCCCGTAGTTGACAGCGGGGTGCAGGACCGCAGGTGCTCATTGCCAGTACGTGATCGTCGGCGCAGTATCTGGTTTGATGCATTTGGTGACTGTGCCATTTCTCGGCAGTTGTCACTGCTGATAACGATGTCAGAGCGCGTAAACTCAAAATCCTACTCCCGATGAAAACGCCCAATCATGCGAGAACTTACCTCCACGGCAGCAAAATTGTGGCGTTCATAGTAACTGTAATTGCTAATGTGGAAGACAATAAAAATGGAGCAGTCTGATTAGTAGAATGTTATTATATCATTATTCCTTTTCAACCCTAAAACTAAATCTGTTAATTTATTATTATTATTATTATTATTATTTTTAAAGTTTTTGAAAGCTTTCGAAAATATTTATTTTAGATTGCTTATTTAATAAACAGTTATATAAAAATAATAAAATAGTAATAATAAACGATTTTTTCTTAACTAGTATCGGATATCACTTATTTTCACTTATTATGAAATTTATAATTTAATAAAATTAATTTATATTATAAAATAATTAAATATTTAAACATATTAAATTTAATATTGAATTTTAATGTTTTCATTACTTACATTCTATTTATTCATTTTACATAAGATTTATTATTAAGGATAAATTTAACTGATTAACTAATTATTTATTCATAGATAAGTATGTATCAAAAATATTTTTAAATGTATTAGATGATAAGAAATAAGTTTCTTATTGTTTGGACCACTACAATATCAACTTAATAACCATACATTATTTACAACTTAGAGTACCTACATGTTAATATTTAATTATTTAAATTTATATTAATAATAAATGATAAAAAAATTACATGTAAGATTTATTTTCTAAATATTGCTTTTCAATTAGGATTGTAAATTATTAACTTCAATCTCTCACAACAAATTAAACTATCTAATATTTGTTTCATGATGCTAGTTTTCATATTATGTGTAATTATTATCATCATCTTGTTTTCATGGCTTTCTATTCTATGATTCAAATAGGCCATATATGTTTATTGCGCACACATATATCATCATAGGAGTAATCATACGATATTACTGTCATATTATTAAATCAACTCTATTAGTGTTTCTAGTGTTGTCACTATCACGACAAGGTTTTCATCATATTGTGCTAGAGCCTATGTGATCCCGCTATATCAATATTCTCATATTAATGTGTACTAGACATTGCAGTTATTAATCAATCATGTTAGTTTCTTAATCATTAATATCAAAACAGAAATAACCATGCTCATTTCATTTAATTTCATTAAAAAATTAAATGTATTATCTTCTCTTAAATAAAATTAAGAGAGACAATTTGGAAATTAATCCAATTGTCTCAAAATAAAATATTAATCAGAATTCTTTAAAATTTTACCTTATTATGTATAAATTTTTTTGGCAAAAATCACATTTTCGAACCAGCTATTATACAGAATTTTATGGATCACAAAAGCCAAATTCCTAACAATTTTACTTTAGGTTAAAAAAAAAATCAAAATAAATATATAAAAAAATTAATAATATATTATATTAAATAACATCAATTCGCTATATTCACGTTATTGCATTCTGTTCCAGTTTATATTGTTCTAATTACATAGTTATTTAAAATGGGTTGATTTTTTATAATAATTAAGTATTCTTTTAAGAAAATAAAACAACATTTAGTTGTGGTATAATTTTTTGGGTAAGGATTGAAAAATGAATGTCATTATTATGTTGCACTTTGTTTTAATGATTTTTTATATTTTCTAAATTAAATGAAGTATGGATCTGATCTCTGATTCTTTTTGTGAGCTAGCGATTTTGCAATTAGTTTAGTCATTATTTAAGAACTATGTGATTAATTTTGTGAATTGTTTTAATTAATAGTTGCACTAATTTATTATATTATTTTTTTGGTAATCTAGTATGTTTGACTATGTAGATTTTAATATTGAAGATGCATATAAATGATGATTTAGTAAGAGATTTTAATATTGAAGATATATGTAAATGACGATTTAGTGAGTACACTTATCCAAATCAATTGATGATATATTAATATTAGTTATTAAATTTGACTCTTTTTTAATTATGATAGAGTGTCTTAATTAATTTTGCATTAGATTTATTATTAGTAATCAATCAAATTGATTATTTAATTATTCATTCATAGGTAGGTATCTATGAAATTTACGTTTTAATTTATTAGATGGTAAGAAATATGTTTTTTATTATTTGGACCACTACAATATCAACTCAATAACTATACATTATTTACAGCTTAGGTTATCTACATACAAGGATTTCATTATTCAAATATATATTAATATTATATGATAACTATTTTATGTGTAAGGCTTATTTTCTGAACATTTTTTTCAATTAGGTTTATATATTATTAAGTTCAAACTCTCCTAACAAATTAAACCGTCTAATATTTTTTTCATTATGCTAGCTTTTTGTTATGTGCAATTATTATTATCATTTTGTTTTCATGTCTTCGCATACTATGATTCAAATAGCCCATACATATCTATTGTGCACATATATCATGACATTAGTAATCATATTCTATTAATGTTATATTATTAAATCAAATCTGTTAGTGTTTCTAGTGACAATCGCAACAAGATTTTCACTATCACAACAATGTTGTCACCATATTATACTAGAACATATGTGATATTTATATATCAATATTCGCATATTAATGGGTATTATATATTTCACTTAATAATCTATCATGTTAGTATCTTAATAATTAATATCATGACTATATGTTATGTTCTAGGTTCATTTATGTCACTATCACAACAATGTTGTCACCATATTGTACTAGAAAATATTTGATCTTTCTATATCAATATTCACATATTAATGGTTACTATACATTTCACTTATTAATCAATCATGTTAGTAGCTTAAGAATAAATATCATGATTATATGCTATGTTCTAGGTGCATTTAGTTTACTAGAACAAACCTAATATTTATATTGAAGTTGAAATCTTGTTTAGATAATATATGACTATTAGAAGGAATATAGGATGGATCCAACTATTCCTACCATTTTTTTTTATATTGATACATTTTAAAATGATGGGTTGTAGAAATTATACAAGCATATGTATATCAATGGATTCAATCAAGTCTAACAATGTAATAAAGCTAGATATTGAATCCTTCTACAAATCAAGTTTAGAAATTAAACACAATTTCCAATCACATGAAATAAAGAAAGAATCAAATCAAACCAGAACACAGATAATTTCCTAGGGAAATATTGCTGCTCAAAACCCCTATATATTTTGTTTTATATTAACCAAGGAATCATGAAACAATTACAATGCACTATTATCACAAGACTCTCCTTCACTCTCACAATTATCTCACATAGTCCTAGACAAAATTGGCCAACACTTAGCCAATTCTCAGTCTCTAAACATCCTACCTTGCTTGCGCAATTCCTAATGAATGCAATCCCTATTATTTAGAAATTTTTGCCTTCCTAAATTGTGCAGGGATCATGGGCACTCCAATGGGTGTTTGGTTGAATGTGGTCAACCTCCTAATCACACAACTGATAGTTAACATCCCTTTAACCTTTTTCTCAACTATATCTCCACTAGCATGCAACTATTAATAATAAATCATTAGTTACATGGCAAGTCACTAATTGTGAATTAAATAATATTTAATTCAGTTGATCTCTCACTAGTGCAACAAACAGTTACAACTAGTTCAACTGATTCTAACTCACCTAACTGAGTTAACTAATTACACATGCATTAAACTAATGCATCAACTACAATTCGAACTACGACTAATATAATTTCTCTGCATGCCTCAGCAACCACCTTGAACTCGAAATACATGAGCTAACTGAGTTTATCAGACTTAGTTAACTGTTACAAGTGATCATGAGATAATATTAAATTTTATTGACCAATTTAATTAAGGAAAAATTAAATTAGACACTGCAACAAATTAATTAATTAATTTGGTCATCGCACTAATGTATCGCTAGGACCTATTGGTCCCACACTAGTGTGTGTGCTAGAATTTCTTGTTGGACTTCAACATGGGTAACAAAAACTCTTTTATCTCTATCATGCTATTGTAAACATTCTAATGATAAATTATCAACATCTCAAATAATATAAAAAAATTCAAAATTATTTGAAACCCCTTTCACATAATCATGTCCCATATTACACCCAGGATATTTTGCAATACCCCATTTTACTACCTAATTTTACATAACTTGATACAAATAAAGTCCTATGATCTAAATATAAAGATTACTTTTAATGTATAAGATGTATGCAAATAAAAATTATTAAATCTCTAGGAAAATCCCAATGCCAAGATATAATTATAATTTGACCTACTCTATGTCAATGAAGATAATAACTAGAAGCTTAGAAATGAATACAATAGGCAGGTGCATTCCTTCTAGGGTGCACCCGGCTTG
Source organism: Pinus albicaulis (assembly GCA_034641835.2). Taxonomy (NCBI): domain Eukaryota; kingdom Viridiplantae; phylum Streptophyta; class Pinopsida; order Pinales; family Pinaceae; genus Pinus; species Pinus albicaulis. The sequence goes on from CM076574.1 coordinate 912,806,599, forward strand.
TGGTACGATTGCCTCTTCATTTTAGTAAGTATCACATTAGCACTTATTACAAAAGTGATAGTACAACCTACCTTCAACATTTCATGAATAAGAAATTTTAAAAAAGCATGAAATTGTAGACATAAAAAAGAATTAAACAATTATATATTACTCTCTGACCAATAATTCTTGCTCGTATATCATTACAGTTCTTTTGAGATTATTCATGAGACAAAGCATAAGCTGTGTTATAATGACAACTTGTCACTTCATAAAAAGGTACAATTAACATTCAACTCTGAAATAATTAGCCCACCCAAGGTACACACGGTCACAATTTTCAAGGATCTCATCTTGAGGTGTGTGAGCATTAAACTATTACTCAACACCCTCCATTTTATCTTTCAATAGTGCAGATTAAGAATCTACGACTTATTTTGTTCCGGCCATGACAAATGGTCAAAAACCCAATGAGCTCCTCCCTTTAGGTATTGTCTACAACTCTAGTTGTATTTGGGGAAAATATACTCCCCTTCCTCGACGCTATAGTCTTTAGTTGTACCTCTATTCTTTATTTTCTTACCGTGGTTACAGTTTAGCGAGTTTTATTATTTCTTTATGGCTTTCCAATTATACGACTAGGATCTTTAATGGTCACTGCAGTTTGTAGAGCAGAGAGTAGCAAAATTTCTCTAGAGAATAACTTTTTCTGTTTTTCACTAAATTTAGCCTCACAAGCTTTCATATTGGGGTTTTTGGTTGTTATGGAGCCATTGGAGATATTATTTTTTCATTTTGAGCATCGTAAATCCATGTAATCACAAATTTGAGAAAATAGTGAAACAAGCCGAACATTAAAAATGGACGAGGAGATGTATCCGAGGACGGGTGAACTCCTTCATCACTTTTTTATATTTTGTTACTCTATATCGTATTATTGTCTCTATTTTGATGCTACAAACTGAGTTAAAAATCATTAAATAATGTGTTTTTGCAAATTGATTAATTTCCTAAAAGACATAAAATTTACTTGCACATTTCATCAAGCCTTAAAGTTTATAAATATCAAGCATATGTCCAGCAGAAGACCGGAGGGAATATATTTTCAATCACTACATAAGGGCTTATAACTAACAACTCAATACTCCCTTAGATAGGATTTCTTACTTAAGTTGTGTGAAATTTCCATTTATGGTTTTCCAATTGTTGATGTTTTGGAGTTGAATCTCTAATGGAATCCCATGGTGAAGACTTTTTTAATTCTTGACTTGTGTTAGGTATTCTTTAGGCGATGAGTTAGCTATCTATCATAGCCTATCTCTGTGGTTTAAATCTATGCACAAAATTTGTAGTGTCCCTAATTCAATGACCCTACATTGATAATTAAATGTTGAGTGATTTTTATTGTGAATTACTCCACAATTATTTTTTTTTAAATGAATTTAGTGTTCTTGTTCCTCATTGTAGCTACCAACTTCAATCGATCATAAATTCTCATTCAGTACGAGTGTGCGAAAGATCCTAGAGAGGACTATCCAACCATAATGTCCATAGGATCATTACGACAACATAACTTTGACAAAAAATGAGTAAAATTAAAACCACTTTGGCTTCATTTTATAAGGTCATGGAAGTGATTGGATTTTCATACTACTTCATTTGATTCATGAATAAAATCATTTCTTCCTTAGACATCGTCTTTTACATCAATGATATTGGTTCTCATCAATGACAACACTATGCCCAATAATAAATATACAAGAGAGCTACTTAAAAGGTTCAATATGAATCAATGTAAGTCATTTTCAATTCCTTTAGAAAAAAAAATCTAAACTCGATAGTGACGTTGCGATAAAAGAGGTGGATGGCACATTGAATTTTCAGTTAGTGAAATGTCTAAACTCTATCACTATAACCATGTTAGAAATAACATATTCAATTAGCATTTGTAGTTATTTCATGGCCAATGCTCATGAAATCAATTTGAAATTAGCAAACAAATTCTAGAAATGAATACTATTAAGAATTATTATGCATTATTAGAGTTTGTTAAAGTTCCATTATGATTGATTTTGCTAATTAGGCCTTGTTAAAGTCTTGAAAATATTGATTGTTTTCATTAGGTTGGAATTCATTACTTTTGAAGATTTTGAAAAACAAAATTTTATTATATTGAATATTTTCAAAGTTATAAAATAATTTTTAATTTTTGAAAATGTAAATTGAGTTTTTTTAATGGGTTAATGGCTATTTCTATTTGATTTTAAATTGAATTATGAGAGTTTTGAAGAAGAAAAAAAAAACTGTTTTTTTTTTGCTTTTTAAGTAGTCATAAATATTTTTGGCTTTTTTTTCTATTTCAAGTGATGTTCTTCTCATTTTAAATTTTCTGATTTTGATTGAATTCCTAATTATATTTATTCTCACCATATATTTACTAGTTGCAAATGAACTTCAAAATATATTAGAAATCTGCAATAGTAAAATTTTAATAACTAAAAAAAATTTACATTTCTATAATTTTAATAAAATTCATTCATTGATTTATTAATTGGAAGTTGACAAAATTTTTAAAATGTTTTAATTACTTATTTCATACATAGACATCTCATTATAATTTCATGTTTCAACAATAAAACAATTAGTTTAGATAATTTTTGTTATGAATAACTTAGTTGCTAATTACTATTTTTTAATATAAAACTAAGTACTAAGCAGCAACCTTGTTGACAAATCAATTTTTTTAAAATAATTATTTTATCATTTATCAAAAAAGTACTAGCATATTTTCATATTCTAATCCACATGTAAACAATAAAAATATGATATTCCAATATATTATTGTTATCCCTCGCAATAAAATACAATGCCAAGATATTCTCGTTGTCGCTCGCAATAAACTAATATGCAAAGGTATTCTCGTTGTCAGTAACAGTAAGTGGATGGAATTCCCACGCTGTAGTTGACAGCGGGGTGCAAGACCGCAGGTGCTCATTGCCAGTACGTGATCCTCGGCGCAGTATCATTGCCAGTACGTGATCGTCGGCGCAGTATCTGGTTTGATGCATTTGGTGACTGCCTTTTTTTTGCAGTCGTCACTGCTAATAACGATGTCAGAGCGCGTAAACTCAAAATGCTACTCCCGATGAAAACGCCCAATCAAGCGAGAACTTACCTCCACGGCAGCAAAATTGTGGCGTTCATTGCTAATGTCGAAGACAATAAAAATGGGGCAGTCTGATTAGTAAAATTTTCGTATATCATTATTCATTTTCACCCTTTTAATTTATTATTATTATTATTTTGAAAGTTTTTGAAAGCTTTCGAAAATATTTATTTTAAATTGTTTATTTAATAAACAGTTATATAAAAATAATAAAATAGTAATAATAAACGATATTTTCTTACCTAGTATCGGATATCACTTATTTTTACTTATTGCGAAATTTATATTTTAATAAAATTAAATTATATTATACAATAATTAAATATTGATAACATATTGAATTTTAATTAACAAATTTATATAATATATGATATTTTAAAAAAAAATTATATTATTTTTTATATTTAAAAATAAATTTTTAAATTAATTATTATTATAATTATTTTATTTTCACGAAATTTATATTTTAATAAAATTAATTTATATTATAAAATAATTAAATATTTAAACCTATTGAATTTAATATTAAATTTTAATAACAAATTTATATAATATTTGATATTTAAAATATATATATATATATATATATATATATATATATATATATATATATATATATATATTATCATTTATATTTAAAAACAAACTTTTAAATTTTCCAGTAGCCTAGCACTTACTAGAGAGGTATCTATTCATTATCAAACAAAAAATTATATAAGTCAATTTTAAAATAACATTTAATATTTTTTTTTAATTTATATTATATATTTTTAAATAATTAAGTTGAACAATAAATATTTAGTATGAAATAAATAAACAAATAAATACACAATATTCCACACATACTCTCTATAAGTTCATAAACAAAGATCATGATAGGAAGCTTGAATTTGGGAACAACTTTCAATGATCTATTACCTTGGTCACCTAAAATTAGATAGTTAAAGATATATTTTTTATTATTTTTATGTAAAACTAGTATAGGTACGTCTTAGCCATGATTTACTCTAACAAGAATTTAGAAGAATTAAATATCTTGACATGCAATCCTTTTTTAGAAGACAAAATTTGACAAATAATTTGTATCTCAAAAGATTTGATTCTTCTAAGAACTTCCATATATATAATGCAAAAGGTTCATTGCCTTGAAAATCCTCTTGGGCACTCTAAATACACAGATAAAACTTCGTATTGAAATTTTTTTTTTGCCAAAATGAAAAATAGTGAGACTAAATAAAATGTTTTAACCAAAAATTGTGTTCCCTACTTGTTAATAGTCTCTCCCTCATTCAATTGTTGACATTAAAATATTTTTATTTAATACCTACATTGTTCATATCAAAATATTTTCTACTTATTAAAATAATTTTGAATACACATCAATATTATTAAAACATGTATATTGAAATATTTTATTTATGAACTACATTAATTTTTTTATTATTAATATTATATTTTAAATGTTTAATGTTAGTTTTATATTAATAATTAAATAAATGACATGTCTCTTTTTCTATATAATAAAAAATACTATAAGAATCATTCATCTTCGAATTGAGGGAAAAATATTACATTTTTTTCCTAATTTTAAAAGTAATTAATTTCTTTCTCAATTATCTCTTTTGTTTAGAGAATGAAATTTTTAGAATAATCAGCATTAAAATAATTATTTTCTCCATATATATATATATATATCCGTAAATTGAAAATGAAAAATATAATTTTTTTTTCTCTTTTCTTCTATCAAAATATTTTATTTATGGTTGAGCATGAGAGTGGAATACCTTTACCACGTGTCCTTCATACTGAGTTGGAATTTGAGGAACAAAGTGAATGGACAAAGTACTAATCGATTATTCATGTTTTACAATGTTTTCAATTAATATTGACCAAATACATATGCATATGCATATACATATACATATATATCACTTTCTGAAAATTGAGAATGAAAAATATAAGTTTTTTTCTCTTTTCCTCTATCAAAACATTTTATTTATTATTGAGCATGAGAGTGATATATTTTACCATGTGTCCTTCATATTGAGTTGTAATTTCAAGAACAAAGTGAATGAACACAGTAATAATTGATTATTCATGTTTTATAGTGTTTTCAATTAATATTGACCAACTATGTATAGTTTTTTAATTAAGGCTGAAATTAGTTTCTATTTAGAGAGTATTTCATTTTACATGACAACTAAGGTTGAGCACGGTTGAGCATGAGTCTATCTTATTAATATAGGACTTTCTAATGCATCTCTTACTACAACAACGATTTTAGTTAAACTTAAATAAATATATATATACTTGGTTCTCATTATAATTAACATTATTTCTTAATTTAATTAACATTTTATTTTGATATTAAAAAATATGTGTCAACTCTAAAATAAGCATGGAAAAAATTACATATCTCATGAACTTTTAATAAAAAATAATAAAAATTATATCAGTTATATTAAGAAAATTTATATTTTTAAAATTTTAATATTGTACTTCATAAATTAGTATTTTAATATTTTAGTTTCTTAAATTAATATTTAGGATATATCATATATAACGTTTTTTTGGAGTGAATTTAGAGTTTTAATTATAATATTAATTTATTTTTTAAAAATTTTGATTATAAAAAACTATAATAACGATAATTGTTAATATTTATTAGGATTTATTTTAAATTAAAAAAAAAAAATTTAATCTAAATTGTTTAAAATTTTACTATTATAGCTTCAAAAGTAATTACTATATAAAAATAATAATAAATTGATATTTCACAAGTAAAATTTAATATAAAATTTTATTTATTAACTTTATATTTATAATTTTTAAAATTATTTTATGGTTTGAATTATCCGGGTTACTGTGTTATGTGAAAATCTATGATTACATAGTTATTTCAAATGGGTTAATTTCTTTTTATAATAATTAAGTATTATTTAAAGAAAAGAAAACTAAAAAAAAGGACATTCACTTGTGCTATAATGCTTTGGGTAAGGAGTGAAGAATTAATATCATTATTATATTGTATGTTGGTATAATGTTCTTTCATTCTTCCTAAATTAAATGTAGTATGGTTTTGATGTATAGTTTTTTTCGTGAGCTAGAAATTTTGAAATTAGTTTGGTTCATTATTTACTATTAATGTAATTAAATTTGTTGATTGTCTTAATTTATTTTATTATTTCATTGGTAATTTAATATGTTTGATAATGTTGCCTCATATTATTTAAGATAAATATAAATGATGATTTAATCATTAGGGCCAAGCTTTCTGTGATACTAAGTGAGAGTTTGTCTCGTCTAAAAACATTGCCATGAAAAATGATATATATATATATATATATATATATATATATATATATATATATATATATATTAAATTTATATTATGTATTAATTTGATTTCCTTAAATCTAAATTATATTATTTATTAGATAAAATTTTATATTACAAGAATTATAACAAAATTATGATTATTTTATAAAATGTTTAAAAAATAAATATTATTGTAGTATTTATAAATAAATTTATATAATTTGAATATATATTGAGTAAGTTGAAATAATTTAGTTGTAACTATAAAAGTACATAGAGTGTATCTTCAATAAGATCCTTTCAACTAGGGCTTACAAAGGTTATTTTGTGTACATGGTATATTATTGGTCATTCTTCCTTTATGGGAAAGTCAAATTAAATCCAATAATCTCTTTTCATTTTTTTTTTAAGTGAGTTCTTACAAAGAAATATTATCTTCAAAAGTTGCAAATAACATTTTTCATTAGTTTTACATATTTATCACCCTCTTAAAAACAATTCAAAAATAATTGAATGCATTTTATTATTTTACAAATCCATTCATAAAGGATCAATGGTCACAATTATGAAAAAAAAAATTGATCTTCAACTTTAATGGTTGTTTCCTACCATTTACAATCATGATAAAAATATCATTCAATGGATAACCTCCAAATAGGTTCCAACCAATCTATTTTTAAAAATTTTCCACAAAATTTTCTTTAATTATTTCACAAAAAATTATTTATTTTATATTTAAAAATTTAAAAATATATATGATCTTTGGATCATTCTAAATTAAAGTTTACCCTTTTTTAATCATAATCCTTAAAAGTAACCTTATTTTAATTTCCATTTTTTTTTTAAGAATATCATTAAAAAATATAAAGCTTTTAAACGGATCCAATTGATTAATAAAAAATCACATTTATATCATATTATTCACATTTCTATGGCATTAACACTTTATCAATGTTAATTTTTCATATATTTCACATTAAGAGATATTTGAAGAAAGAGAAAAGAGACTGGGATACAAATAATATTGTATGATTTTGTGAAAGAGATTGTAGATATGGTGACAACAAACCAAACTTTTTGAACATCAAGTTTATTAGCCTTGGATTTTAAATGGAAAGATGGAATAGAATTTAAGGACATAAGATGTTAATTTAAAGTATTGGGGTTAACTGCTCTAAACTATGTTTAGACTAACTATTTAATGCAAGATTGTCTAAAAGAAAAATGATTTTTAAACTAAAAAATAGAAGATAAAAAATTTAGTGGATTGGGAAATTAGTGTTCAATCTAAGAAAAATTATGCCCTATGGGGACTTGGTTGGATGAACCAAGGGCATGTATTTCTATTGTAAATTGGATTAGGTCATGGGACGAAATTGTTCTAATATTTTAGTAGTACATTATAAAGGAAAATTATGAATATATGTGTCTCTTATCTTGATGCGACATTTATGTTAGATGTTATTTTGGGAATTACACTTGGGATGAAGATTGAATGTTAATTCCATTAACATAATATATGTCACACTTTAAGAAGTATAGGTGCTAGAAGCACAGTTTGGAAGTAGTAGTTTTAAATTGGTCACAACCATTGCAATAAACATTGCTAGTGTCACATGTCTAGAGAACATGACATACCTTGACTTGAGTGTACATTATGGGAGTGTGACAATGCCACTCAAACCAAGTGATCTAAACCTCATGAACAATTTGTAAAACTTATATATTAGAACATCCTTTTACATATTTTAATAAAAATATTATAATTAATATCCTTCTATATATTTTAATTAAAATATTACAATTAATTTATTATAAAGTATATTTTGAAATTTGCAATCAACATAAAGATAAAGATGGATCGATAAAACTTTTCCATATTCATAAGAAGAATTTACAATTGACATTAAAAAATGACCCAAAATACCCGATGAGATTCTTTGCAAGCTAATTGAGATTCTTTTGCAATCCCTTTGATTAAACTGTCATCGATGAATGATTTTCCCTCTTTGTAATGTATAGTTCCATGTCCCGATGGTGTAGTCTTAGGTCCATTAAGCACATCGTGACTCTGGCAAACGAATATCCATTAAACCATTTCTTCCACGTCCTCTGGTGCATCATGAAGAAATGACTCTCTCTTGCAACACCAGTGAGACAATGTCTACCACATTACAAAACATTGAAAAATCACTTTGAAAGCGGTGAAATATTTCTTCAAAATTTGTCATCCATTCTCTCATTTGTCTATAGTGTCTCGGCTTGTAGAGCAGATGTTACTCCAAGGCTATGGCCTTTGGGAGTGATCGATCAAGTGTCTCCTACAATAAACAATTGTTCACTTCCGGCTGCTTATTTGGAGCAATCGATTGGTAAAATCCAACGAGAAGCCCTTCACAAGATTCAACTCAGATTCTACGTGAATAAAAGCCCTACTTTTGGTGTTGGCTTTTCCTGCACTTTTGATCAGTAGATCCATTGCTTGCTTAGGGCTAATGTAGCATGTATGGATATAAAATACAGAGAAGCACAGAGCAACCCAAGAATGGGAAGGGATGAGGAAGGCAGATTGATGTAGGAATATATAAAGGAATAACCAGAGTATTGGATTTGCATATGTAGCAGTGTGAACGAGGCTCAAGTTTTGCACCAAAAATTTTATTCCATTACTATGGGGACGAACTTTAATGGAGTATTCTGTTGAAAATTAACACACACCTCCAAAATGTGGCATGCAGTGTGCACTGAGAGTACCATTTTTCTTTCAATTAAAAAGCTGCCCATCGGTGACCACCATACATCTTTTGCCAGCTAAAGGATGTTTTAATTTTTCCATGGAGATTACAAAGATGAGAGTGACACCTTGGTGGGGCTAAACGGTCCAAATTTCCCAAACCTGCAATCATTTTGGATTTTTTTTTCCGTGACCATCAAATAAAAAGCAAATTTTCCCATCAATGACCACCATACATCTTTTTCCAATTGAAAAACGTTTATGTTTTGCATGGAGATTACTGATATGAGAGTTACACCTCGGCGGGGTTCAACGGTACAACTTTTTCAACTTTGTAATAATTTTTTGGAATTATTTCATCCAATTAGTTTGCACTCACAGAACAAAATTGCAATTTAAAAGAACACTTATTCCAGTTAAGATGGATTTAGAGTAGTAGTATTGACATTATTACACTTTCTCTTTTTATTATTATGATTGTTATTTATTTATTTTATTTAATAAAATATATATTTATTAGGTCATTTATATTTTATTAAATTAAATATATTTTAATAATATTCACTAAAATTTAAACACTTTAAATTAAATTTCCATCTTTAAAATTTTTCTTAGACTCAACACTAATTTCCCAATCCACTAAATTTTTTGTCTTCTATTTTTTTGTTTAAGAATCATTTTTCTTTTAGACAATCTTGCATTAAATAGTTAGTCTAAACATAGTTTAGAGCAGTTAACCCCAATACTTTAAATTAACATCTTATGTCCTTAAATTCTATTCCATCTTTCCATTTAGAATCGAAGGCTAATAAACTTGATGTTCAAAAATTTTGGTTTGTTGTCACCCTATCTATAATCTCTTTCACAAAATCATACAATATTATTTGTATCCCAATCTCTTTTCTCTTTCTTCAAATATCTCTTAATGTGAAATATATGAAAAGTTAACATTGATAAAGTGTTAATGTCATAGAAATGTGAATAATATGATATAGATGTGATTTTCTATTAATTAATTGGATCTGTTTACAAGCTTTATATTTTGTAATGATATTTAAAAAAAAAAAAATGGAAAGTAAAATAAGGTTACGTTTAAGGATTATGATTAAAAAAGGGTAAAATTTAATTTAGAATGATCCAATGATCATGTATATTTTTAAATTTTTCAATATAAAATAAAGAATTTTTTGTGAAATAATTAAAGAAAATTTTGTGGAAAATTTAAAAAAATAGATTGGTTGGAACCTATTTGGAGGTTATCCATTGAATGATATTTTTATCATGATTGTAAATGGTAGGAAACAACCATTAAAGTTGAAGATCAATTTTTTTTTTCATAATTGTAACTATTGATCCTTTATGAATGGATTTGTAAAATAATAGAATACATTCGATTATTTTTGAATTGTTTTTAAGAGGGTGATAAATATGTAAAACTAATGAAAAATGTTATTTGCAACTTTTGAAGATAATATTTCTTTCTAAGAACTCACTTAAAAAAAATAATGAAAAGAGCTTATTGGATTTAATTTGACTTTCCCATAAAGGAAGAATGACCAATAATATACCATGTACACAAAATAACCTTTGTAAGCCCCAGTTGAAAGGACCTTATCGAAGAATACACTCTATGTACATTTATAGTTACAACTAAATTATTTCAACTTAATATATATTCAAATTATATAAATTTATTTATAAATACTACAATAATACTTATTTTTTAAATATTTTATAAAATAATCATAATTTTGTTATAATTCTTGTAATATAAAATTTTATCCAATAAATAATATAATTTAGATTTAAGGAAATCAAATTAATACATAATATAATTTTAATATATATATATATATATATATATATATATATATATATATATATATATATATATATATATATATATATATATATAGTGTTTTTCATGGCAATGTTTTTAGACGAGACAAACTCTCACTTAGTATCATAGAAAGCTTGGCCCTAATGACCCAAGGAAAATTCAACTTGCCCCTCATCACAGAGGGTTACTGACTTGGCAGAGAGGGAGCTTCAACAGCTGGACTACTTATTAAATTAAAAAACATCCTTTTTTATTTTTTAAGCAATTCAAAGATGCAGAGTTGTTTTTAATAGGTCTTTTTGGAATTTTTGCTGGATGTTTTTGGCCGGAATCCGACGGAAAAATTTGAGGTGAAAACTTGATTTTTGTTATTTAAACTGGTTTTTTGACTGCATATATGGATTTTAGCATCTTGAAAGATCTCTAAGGCACTTAGATTGAGAAGAGTTTACTCATCAAACTTGTCATTTTAATGAATTCCCACCGGATTTTAGAAAAATTATATCAAAAAAATTCCATTATAAAAAACTCGTTATAAAACCACTATATAATATGCCATTGAAGTTGTTTTATTTATTAGATACTATCATAGAATAAATGTATAAACATGCTCAACTAATTAAAAGATTATATATATAACTCAAATCTAATAAACTAATTAAAATGTATAATGTCAAATTAAATAATATTATATAGAAAAATGTAATATTATATTGTATAAAAAAATTAAATATAAAATATATTATATTATATATTATTATTATTATATATTATATATGATAGGAATATTTAAATAGATAATGATTATCCAAATTAAAAAATTTAAAATAATATTTAAATATTATATATTACATCATTAATAATCAATAATTTTTTATTAGTAATAATAATAATATATTTTTAAAATTATAATTAAATTAAACATTAAATTAACAATAAGTATACCATTTCAATTTTTTATATAATATAAAAAAATCAATAAAATAATTCTTAACGTAATTTATTTAACAAAAAGTTATTGTGAAAAATAGAACAAAAGTGAAGTTACGAATTCCACCCAATAGGACGCAGCAGAAGCTATGGCGCAAAAAAACGCTTCCTATGTGCTTTCAAACTGCAATGTAATACCAACAAACAATTTTTTTTTTAATATTGAAATCGGCGCTCTCCTTACAATTTAAAAAAGCGCAGACCCTTTCTTAACCAAAATAATCCTTTTTAAACAAATAACAGCGTTAAAACGCTTTTTAAAAACATTTTCTGGCATACATATATTGCATCTGGCCGCAATTAAAAAATGTCACCAACCATTTACAGATTAATTAAATCCGATGCGATATATTTCAAACCAATGCGCAATGGGCAATCATATAGAGTTATGATATTCTCCAGCTAACAACTGCTCCGATGTGATATTAATCACGATCGGAAATCGTGGTGTTTATATTACTGTTGATTATTGGCATTTATCACAACTCCGATGCGATGCCATCGGCAATTTCACCTCGCAGAGTTAACTGTCACTGCTGCAACAGTCAATCACTCCAACCGTTCCGATGTGATACGATTCGGAAATCGGATTCGCTGTTTTATAGTAGTTCAATCAACGCCCTTCCTGTAGCATAGCGATATACTTCGGATCCGATATCACATCAGATCAATCTATAAAATTTCGCATCCGAATCCGTTATTATATGGCGCGGTATGATGGCTTTCCCTCGCTCCGATGCGATAAATTGGTGGACTTGACAACTTACCAAACTAATAGATGTGTTAAACAATCTGCACAAAGATTTCTTGAAATCTTTTCATGCCTTTTCTTTGATTTAAACTTCTTTCAGTTCACTGCTATCGACAGTGCCAGGATTATATTAACACAAGAATTCTACGGTTTAAAATAAAATTACACACAGATCGCACACCAATAAATCAATTATGCGGACACTATCCTCGAAATTACACCACTTGTCATTCGATTTGTACATGATATAATTGGGTTCATAATACTCGGGAAACAAAACAAAACAGAACCTTGTTTTTGCCAAATTAATCCAGAAAATCAATAACACTGATACAAACTGTCACAATATCCCTAAAATCTGAGTTTTTTCGCTCTACCCCCTCTCTACTAAGAATCTCTCATTTTATTACGATTTTCTCTAACTAATAGATAATGTAATCTTAGATTTTTTTTAAAATTCTAATAGAATCCCCTATCTATTAGCTCCCGTACACCACTCGTTTAACAATCTTATCAATAAGACGCGCTCACACTTATTACAATAATAACAAATTATTTGAGTAACTCAATTTCACTAAACTCAGTAAATTAATTAAACAAGAATGAAATTCACTCCATCAAGCCACAACATGTGAATAGATTTTCACATTGTTGGCTTATTCCGATCCTCCCATACCACTCCCGGGAAGAAAAGATTTGTCCTTTATATTTTCAGTTTATTCCATATTTCCGTAATTCACCGCTCGTCAACCAACTCGGAGTCTTCCATTGGTTGTTTCTTTTCCACTTGGACTGTAGATATTGAACATGCATGCCCTTAGTTTTCTTGAACATTCCTTGATCTAAGATAGCTTCCACTTCCTTCTTGATGTTTTTGTACCGTTCCTCACAATCATTAGCTGAATTTCATCAAATTTTAATTTCATTTCTTAAATTGTCAGTTTTCCTAATGGGATATAAGCTCCGCAATATTAAAATGGAGGATATTTCGATCCCTTCCGGCAACTCAATATCGTATGCATTGACCGAAAATTTTCTTTTTGATTTTACAGGTCTCATCTTCTTCGCTCATTATAAGTCTTTGTAGGAAATATGTCTTTCCTCAAATATGCCATGACTAAATCTCCCACTTGAAACTCTTTTTCTTCTTTCGCATCTTCTCTTTGCTTGTATCTTCTCGTTGTTCTCCTACAATTTATCTTTAACCTCTTCCTGTAGCTTTTGCATTTGTTCAACAAATCTTCAAGACTTGCACTTCGGCTTCTTGTTCTCCCAAGTCTCTAAGCTCATATACTCCTCTCGATGCATTCCAAAGACAATCTGAAATGACCGTCCATATTTCTATTTGGTGTATCATTGTAAGCAAATTCAGCTTTGAGCTAATGCCAAATCCCACCGTTTGGGATTCCGATGTACCAAACTTCTTAATATATTTCCCAAGCTTTGTTCACTACTTCACTTGTCCATCCGTCCGAGGATGGTATGCCGAACTAAAACTAAGTTTAGTCCCCGCTTTCTTTCCAAAGTGTCCTCCATAAATGCCTTACAAATTTAGTATCTCGATCTATAATAATGCCATATGTAAACCATGCAATCTTACAATCTCTCGAAAAGAATAAATTTGCTATATGTGTTGCATCATTAGTCTTCTTACAAGCAACAAATGGGCCATTTTCGAAAATCGTCTACTACAACATAAATAGAATCATTTCCCTCCTCGAGTTTTTGGTAAAAACTCCATAACAAAGTCCATACTCACCACATCCCATGGTCGATCCGGTATGGGCAATGGCTGATATAGACCGTATTTTTTGACTCCTTCCTTTGGCATATTGACATACCCTCGCATTTCTCAACAAACTTTTAACATCAACATGGTATTTTAGGCTAATAATAAAAAGCATTCACCCGAGCGAAGGTTTTATTCTGTTCAAAATGACCAGAGTAATCCTCTCCACTATGCTTCTCCTTAATTAGTGTTCTCTTCCTGCGTGAAATATCTAGAATACATAATTTGTTGCTTTTAAATAATAGGCTCTTGAGTCACAGTAGTCCATCCATTGATTTTTGTTATGGTTCACCGGATTCTAACGTTGTGTAGATGTCTTTAAAATCTTCATCATCTTTGTACATTTCTACTATTTCATCAAAACCTACAACACCCACTTTAAATTCTTCTTACAAAAGAAAATCCTACTCGCTCAATGCATCCGTCACTTTATTAGACTTACCAATTTATGTTTTATTACAAAAGTAGAAATTCGTGCAGAAATTCCACCTACTTGGTATGCTTTTGATTTAACTTGATGATTATTAATAAATTGCAAAGCATGATTCTCTAATATAAGATGAATTCCTTTTGGCAGCAAGTAATGCCTCCACTTTTTCAATGCCCTCATAAATAGCGTAAAATTTTGTTTAGGAAGAATATTTTTTCACATCATTAATTTCTCGCCGAAATATGCTATCGGCCTTTGCTCTTGGCTTAGCACCGCATCAACTCGCTTCTCCACTTGCATTGGCTTCACTGAAAATACTTTCTCGAAATTTGCAAATGCTAGAATAGGCTTTTCTCGTTATCTTCTTTTTCGGTGCGATTAAAATTCCTATCACCGTTCGTCCATCGAAATGGTCGATTGACCTCCTTATCATTCCAAGGATTGGTGGACAAACTTGACTAAACCACTTTATAAATTTTTGGTAGAAATGGGGCAAGTCCATAAACTTTTACCCAGACACTTTATAGGCTAGTTTCGATTTCTTGTACCTTCTCCGATCCATTTTCAAACCCTCTTTGGAAATCACAAATCCCAAGTATACTAGGCTCCTCTTTCATGAAACTACATTTCTTCAAATTAATTAGTAGTTTCTCTTTCGTAGAGTTTTCAAGAATAAATTCAAGTGTTCCAAGTGCTCCTCTTTATTTTTGCTGAAAACCAAAAATATCATCACAAGGTAAACAACAAATTTACTTGTATATTCTTTCAAGACCTTGTTCATTAATCTCATGAATGTGTTTCGTGCATTATATCTAAAAGGTATCACTAACCACTCATACAAACACCCACTCGTTGGTTTTGAAAGTTGTTTTCTCATCTATCGCTCTTCCCGACCCCGATATGATGATATCCGCTTTTCAAATCTATCTTAGTAAAGTACCCGGATCCACTCTTAAACAACGATTAACCATCCATTCCGGGAAAAGGAACGTACTCGATTGTTATCTTGTTAGATAGCTCCTCGAATCGGTGCACATGCGCCATTCTCCTCCCTTTCTTTACCAAGTACCGTTACACAACACACGGGCTCCTAATTTCTCGAATCAGCCTCTTATTCATCACCGTACTTGCCTGGAAATTTCTGCATTTTCCCCCGGGGAGTTAGTCTATAATGCGCAGCCTTTTTATTAGGTAGATCATCTCCGGGTATTAAATCACATATATTTATACCACTCAGTGGTAACGATTTGGTAGTTCATCCACAATGACATCTTATGCATTATTGGAATACAGCTTGAATTTTTCAGCAAATCATTTAAATTGTGGAGGTTAAGATACTTCCATTTTCCTATTACAGCGAAACGCTCTCGCTTGTCGACCTCCTCGTAGCAAGCCACTTATCAACATAATATTATTCTCGTGCAATTCTTTGTCAACATCATTATTCACCGGTAGCAACGTATGTTTATTTCATCCTTTCTATGGTGTATGTATTTCTTCTCCCATCATGACTCGCCTTCCTAATAAATTGCCATGGTCTCCCCAATAACACATGACATACATCCATGGGCATTATGTCACATAGGATCACGTCTTTGTATGTGCCAATCGCATTTGCCATTTAGACCGTTTCCGTCACGATGACTTGATGGCCTTTCTGGCTGAAGATACTTTGTAAGGTGTAGGATGTGGTGTCCTTGTTAACCCAAGATTTTCCACCATCTCTCGTAGACACAAGATTTTCGGTACTTCCGCTATCAATTATAACCTGAGAACACCAACCTTCGATTTGCATGTAGTTCTCGAACAAATTCTTCCTTTGCGAGTTCTCCAATCTCTTTTTCTGATCTGGGCTAAAAGTTCTTCAGAGTAGCAATGATTCACCTTCTTCAGTGGTTCCTCCCTTCTCCACAAGTCGAGGTAGTTTTGGCTCTACCTCACCCACATTTGCACCCCCCTCTCGGCTTGCCAATTTGCGAGGAGGATAGTCCCTCGACATGTGTCCCCATTCTCCACAAGCATAACATCTAACACCTCTTCCTCGCCCTCTTCCTCTATGCGCGACCTTCTCTACCAGATTCACCCATCCGTGGTGATCTGCCACTAGAACTTCCTCGCTCAAACTGATGTTGTGTTCCTCCGGATCCGGAAGCTCTCTCACCTCTCGTTGAGCTCTTTCCTCTCGTTCCTTTGACTCGTCTCCTCGTATTTTCCCTTCTTTCAAACTTGCTTCATAGGCATCTTCAATAGTTTTCAGACTTACAAAGGAATCTCATCTTGTATTTCATACCTTAGCCCATTCACATATCTAGCTATTTTCTCCGAATAACCACATGCCCTCGTTCGATGCTCAATCGTAAAATTCTTTTGTGTACTCCTTAACGTACATCCATTTACCAAATTTTGGGTATTTGCTTGAAAAGATTCAAATGATAGTCTTAGGCAAAAACTTGGCTTTCAAATACTCTACCATTTTATCCCATAATCGAAGTATCGATCTATGGATCTAATCCAATTACAGAGCTCTCGGCATTCGTACCTTTCATACATAGGAATCTCCATTTTGGGTTTGCTTCCAACCTTTGCCGCATCTTGATGAATTTGACATTTTCATTCTCTTCTTTGCTTCCACATCCGTACAAGATTCTTCTTCAAGAATCCCCATCTCCATCATCAGCGCTCTTCTTTGGTCGTTCCATTGTCTCCATTCGTGCACGCAAATTCCATTTTTCCAATAAAATTGTATTTCTATTCTAATCTCCTCGACAAATTCTTCTCATGGCATCTTCGCCGCAAGTACTCTTTTCTTCAAATTTCTCCGATACCAAAATGATGCACAGGTTGCTATGCGAAACAAACGTCTTTCCTATGTGCTTTCAAATGTTAATGTAATACCAACAAACAATTTTTCTAAATATTGAAATCGAAGCTCTCCTTATAATTTAAAAAAAAGTTGTACCCTTTCTTAACCAAAATAATCCCCCTTTTTAAACAAATAATTGGGGCCGTTAAAACGCTTTTTAAAACATTTTCAGCATACATATATCGCATCGGGCCGCAATTAAAAAATTTCACCAACCATTTATAGATTAATTAAATCCGTATGCGATATATTTCAAACCAATGCGCAAATTTGAAATGATATAGAATTATGATATTATCCATCAATAACCGCTCCGATGTGATATTAATCACGATCGGAAATCGTTAAAGCAGACATCATGATTATTGGCATTTATCATAACTCCGAGGCATGCCATCGGCAATTTCACCTTGCGGTAGTTAATTGTTACCCAACAGCCTTTAATCACTCCCACCGTTCCGATGTGATAAGATTCGGAACGGATTCGCTGTTTTATAGTAGTCTAATCAACGCCCTTCCTCGTAGCATAGCGATATACTTCGATCCGATATCACATCAGATCAATTCATAAAAATTTTGATCCTAATCCATTATTATATGGCTGTTATGATGGCTTTCCCTCGCTCCGATGTGATAACTCATGGACTTGATAACTTACCAAACTAATAGATTCCAAACAATCCGCCCGCATTGCTCGGAATCTTTTCATGCCTTTTCTTTGATTTAAACTTCTTTCAATTCACTGCTATCGACAAGCATAGGATTATATTAACACAAGAATTCTATGCGCTTAAAATAAAATTACCCACAGTATCGCACACCAATAAATCAATTATGCGGAAATTATCCTCGAAATTACACCACTTGTCATTCGATTTGTACAGATATAATTGGGTTCATAATACTCATAAAACAAAACAAAACAAAACCTTGTTTTTGCTAAATTAATCAAGAAAATCAATAACTCGATACATATTGTCACAATATCCTTAAAATCGAGCTTTTCGCTTCACTCCCCTCTCTACGAAGAATCTCTCATTTTATTATGATTTTTCTAACTAATAGATAATGTAATCTTAGATTTTTTTTTAAATTCTAACGTAATCCCCTATCTATTAGCTCCCGTACACACCTTTTTAACAAATCTTATCACTAATACAAGCCACACTTATTACAATAATAACAAAATATTTGAGGAATCGACCTCCTAAAGAACTAAAATTCTACGGCAAACAAGAAATGAAATTTCATCATTGTCACAACATGTGAACAGATTTTCACATTGTCAAGCTTATTCCGATGCTCCCGCATCAACATAATTATACAGACATAAAAAAATTGAGAAACAAGATGTGATCAAAGCAGATAAAACCATTGGAATTTAAAAATATTCTCTTGAATTTCTCATAAGGTCATCAATTTGAGAGCATTGTAACTTTTCACACAATTATCCCTATGCTCCATCTCTTTACATTTACAGAATTTCATGTCTTTCCCAAATTCAAATGATTTTAGCTCTGTGAGATCTACAAGATACCAAAATTAAAGGCCGCACAAATTACTCATACTGATAGAACATACGAATCAATTTTTTGGTGGAAGTAAATGGACCAAAAAAATAATTGTGTAAGTTGAGATTGACGTGAACAAGCCGTCGCCAATATAAATTGCCATGTCGATGATGTAGGCACTAATTATTAAATATGTCCACAATATCATTTCTTCCATCGTGTCTTTGGCACACCTTGAAGCAATGGCTCTTTCCGCAACAATGCCAACGAGACAATCTCCTCGAATTTGAAAACAATGAAGAGGGCAGTTTGAAACCCTTGTTCTCCATTGTTTTTTCAAAACTTGTCCACCATTTTTTGATTTGTTCCCTAGTTTGGGCTTGCAGAGAGCCCATTACCAAGGTATTGTTATTGGCCTCAGGGAGTGGCCGATCAGTGTCTCCGCAACAAAACAAATTTGGTTCACCGTCTCTGGCCGCCGATCAAAAAATTCGAACATGGAGTCATTCATAAGACGAAATCGAAGCCTACCCGGTGAACACCGTTATTATGAAATGTTTTGCATGCAATTATGATCACAAGATCCACTAATTTCTTAGGCCAAGCAGTTCCCGCATAAAGGACTATGAATAAATGATAAATGCTAAAACACGTATGGATATATAAAATAAAGCCAAATAGAGACCACCCCAACGCCTGAGGAGGGTTATCTCACAGGTGATTAGATAGAGCACATATAAAATCATGGCCATCATTTTGGGTTAGATGAATGCTAGTGCAGAATGAAGCAACTTTTAAGATTTGGGCAAAACAAGGAAATCATTTTGACCTGTCAAGGAAGCCATTGCTGTCTTTCGACCATGCTTCTGAAACGTGGGTACCTTTTGGCATATCTAGTATTCGCGGAGAGAATAAACATTTCCATTGTAGGAATCGATAAATGGTCGAGCTTTGAGCTTAGCAAAAGTATTTTGTAGCAACCAGTTGTTCAATTTCAAATTTCAAACCTCATGCCTCCTTCGAGCTCTATGCTCCTCGTTGAAATCGGTCGTGTTGCCGACATGCAGGGCGCAAGCCCATCCGTACCGTACTCACAGCAAACTCAAACAAAGAGGAAATGGACATCGTTCGAGTCCCCTGCAAGGTCCACCTTCACCGGTGCTTTGTGGTCGCTGCAACGAGGGCCGACGAGCCGCCGCCATCGTCTCGATTCGTCGAACGAAAGACCCTCCGTACGAGATCCCCAAGGCCGGATTCTGTTTGATGCATTTGGTGACCGTGCCATTTCTTGGCAGCCATCACCGCGATAACGATGTCGAAAGGCCGTAAACTCAAAATTCTACTCCCGATGAAAACACCCAATCATGCGAGAACTTACCTTCACGCGCAAAATTGTGCTCATAGCAATCGTAATTGCTAATTTCGAAGACAATAAGAATGGAATGTACCGATTAGTAGAATGTTATTATATCATTATTCATTTTGAACCCCAAATCTAAATCTCTTAATCTATTATTATTATTTTTAAAGTTTTTGAAAACTTTTGAAAATATTTATTTTAGATTGCTTATTTAATAAACGCTTATATAAAAATAATAAATAGTAATAATAAATGATATTTTCTTAACTAGTATAGGATATCACTTATTTTTACTTATTAGGAAATTTATATTTTAATAAAAATTAAATTATATTATAAAATAATTAAATATTTAAACATATTAAATTTAATATTGAATTTTAATATTTTGACTAACATTTCATTCATTTATTTTACATAAGATTTACTATTAAGAATAAATTCAACTCACTAACTAATTATTTATTCATGGATAAATATGTATCAAAAGTATTTCTAAATGTATTTCTAAGTTCTTTATTGTTTAGACCATTACACTATCAACTTAATAGCCATACATTATTTACGACATAGAGTACCTATATGTTAAGATTTAATTATTTAAATTTATATTTTCAATACATGAAAAAAATTTTACATGTAAGATTTATTTTCTCGAATATTGCTTTTCAATTAAGATTGTAAATTATTAACTTCAATCTCTTACAAAGAAATTAACCCATCTAATATTTGTTTCATGATGGTAGTTTTCATATTATGTGTAATTGTTATCTTCATTTTGTTTTCATTTTCTATTGTATGATTAAAATAGGCCATATATGTTTATCACATACATATATCATCACATAAATAATTATAGGATATTACTATCATATTACTAAATCAACTCTATTAGTGTTTCTAGTGTTATCATCGTTATCACAACAAGGTTTTCATCATATTGTACTAGAGCCTATATGATCCCGCTATATCAATATTCTCATATTAATGTGTACCGGACATTTCACTTGTTAATCAATTATGTTAATTTCTTAATCATTAATGTCAAACAAAAATAACCATACTCATTTAATTTAATCTCTACATTAAAAAACTAAATATATTATCTTCGTTAAATAAAATTAATAGAAATAATTTGAAAACTAATCCAACTCTCAGAAAATAAAACATTAATCGAATTAAAATTTTACTTTTATATTTAAAAAAAAAATCCAAAATAAATATAAAAAAATTAATAATATATTCAATATTTAGTAAATAATATCCATTTATTTATACATCTCTCTCGACTTAGTTTTAAATGTAAAACCATATATTCACGTTATTGCGTTCTGTTCCAATTTATGTTGTTCTAATTACATAGTTATTTAAAATTGGTCATTCTTTATAATAATTAAGTATTCTTTTAAGAAAATAAAACAACATTTAGCTGTGGTATAATTCTTTGGGTAAGGATTAAAAAAATGAATGTCATTATTATGTTGCAGGTTGGTTTAATGCTTTTTCATATTTCTAAAATTAAATAAAGTATGGCTCTAATGTATGATTCTTTTTGTGAGCTAGAAATTTTGCAATTAGTTTTCTCATTATTTAGGATTTATGTGATTAATTTTGTGAATTGTTTTGATTAATAGTTTGACTACTTATTGTATTATTTTCTTGCAATTTAACATGTTTGACCATGATAGATTTTAATATTGAAGATGCATAAAATTGATGATTTAGTGAGAGATTTTAATATTGAAAATACATATAATATTACATTTTAGTGAGTATAGTTATCTAAATAAATTGATGATATATTAATATTAGTTATTAAATTTGACCTTTTTTTAATTATGATAGATTCTCTTAATTCATTTTGCATTAGATTTGTTATTATTAATCAATCAAATTGATTATTTAATTATTCATTCATAGGTAAGTATGTATAAAGTTTAATTTTAAATTTATTAAATGGTAAGAAATATGTTTTTTATTATTTGGATCACTACAATATCAACTCAATAACCATACATTATTTACAACTTAGGGTATCTACATGCAAAGATTTCATTATTTAAATATATATTAATAGTATATAATAAATATTTTATTTGTAAGGTTTATTTTAACATTTTTTCAATTAGGTTTATCAATTATTAAGTTCAAACTCTCATAGTAAACCATCTAATATTTGTTTCATTATGCTAGCTTTCTACGTGCAATTATTATTATCATTTTGTTTTCATGTCTTCACATACTATGATTCAAATAGCCCATACATATTTATTGTCCACATATATCATCACATAACTAATCATATGCTATTAATGTTATATTATTAAATCAAATATGTTAGCATTTCTAGTGACAATTGCAACAAGGTTTTCACTATCACAACAATGTTGTCACCATATTATACTAAAACATATGTGATATTTCTATATCAATATTCACATATTAATGGGTACTATAGATTTCACTTAATAATATATCATGTTGGTATCTTAATAATTAATATCATGACTATATGTTATGTTCTAGTTGCATTTTTGTCACTATCACAACAATGTTGTCACCATATTGTACTAGAACATATGTGATTTTTTCTATATCAATATTCACATATTAATGGCTATTTATACATTTACTATTAATCAATCATGTTAGTAGGTTAGAATAAATATCATGACTATATGTTATGTTCTAGGTGCATTTAGTTGACTAGAACAAAATTAATATTTATATTGAAGTTGAAATCTTGTTTAGAGAATATATGACTATTAGAAGGAATATAGGATCGATCCAACTATTCCTACCAATTTTTTTTATATTGATACATTTTAAAATAATGGGTTCTAGAAATTATACAAGCATATGTATATCAAAGGATTCAATCAATTCAATAATGTACTAAAGCTAGATATTGAACTTTCTACAAATCAAGTGTAGAAATTAAACTAATTTCCAATCACATGAAATAAAGAAAGAAATCAAATCAAACCACTTGTTACGTATAATTTCTTAAAATTTTTGCTGCTCAAAACCCCTATATCTTCCTTGCTTTATATTAACAATGGAATCATGAAACGATTACAATGCACTATTCTCACAAGACCTCCTACACACTCTCACAACTATCTCACACAGTCCTAGACAAAACTAGCCAACACTTAGCCAATTCTCACTCTTAAACATCGTACCTTGCTTATGCCATTCCTAATGAATGCAATTATTATTTATAAATTTTTCCTTCCAAATTATGCAACGCATCATGTGCACTCCAATGGAGTCCGGTTAAATATGGTCAACCTCCTAATAACACAACCGATAGTTAACATCTATTTAACCTTTGTCTCAAGTAGATCTCCACTAGCATGAAACTATTAATAGTGAATCATGAGTTATATGGCAAGTCACTCATTGTGAATTAAAAAATATTTAATTTACTTGATCTCTCACTAGTGCAACAAATAGTTACAACTAGTTCAACCGACTCTAACTAACCCAATCGAGTTAATCGATTGCACATGCATTAAACTAATGCATCAATTGCAATTCGAACTACGACTAATAGAATTTCTCTCGCATGCCTCACCAACCACTTTGAACCTCGAAATACATAAGCTAACCGAGTTGATCACACTTAGTTAATCACAAGTGATCATGACATAATATTACATTTTATTGACCAATTTAATTAAAGAGAAATTAAATTAGATATTGCACTAATTTAATGTATCTCTAGGACCTATTGGTCCCACACTAGTGTGTGTGCCGCAATTTCTTGTTGGACTTCAACATGGGTAACAAAAACTCCTTTATCTTTTTTTTTTGTAAGTTCGGTGTGTCCATACCACATTTCCATTTATATTTTCAAACAAATAGCAAAATATAAAGTCGTTCGGCCTCAACTCGCCTGTGAGGGAAACCAGGTTTATTGGCCTTCTAAAAACATGGCTCGCATCCCAAAATTGAATTGTCTCTTACGGCCTACATCAGCCCGGTACTATCCGAGTCTCACTAATATTTACAAACATAATCGTAATTTAAAAACAAAAATTTACAGACATCCATAAAAGCGGCCATCATTTAAACTTCAGATGATGAGACAGGGCGGGGTCTTACGCTGACCTCGATTTTCGCTTGGTTCAAACGTCGAAGGATTTGCCGAAGAGTTTCTTTCTCTATACGCCCCACTTTTTCATCTAATCTGCCGACCCTATCCGAGTTTGATATTGTGTGATCTTTAGGTGTTGCTGATTATCCCGAATCTCCAGAGAAGACTCTTTGTTGCATTGATCCGGTTGCATTGTTTCTATCTTTTCTGAGTGGTGGCAGTGATTATTCGGATTGCTTTTGTGCTGTGCATTTTACAATCCAATAGGTATGGACCGTCGGGTTAAACAAAGTGAGCCTCGCTCTTTGTGCCCTGGATCTGTTATAAAGTTCAGAATTTCGCTTCGGCCTCTATTTCCTCTTGTTCCCCGTGAATTTCCCCGTTCCCAACCTCGTATTTCATTCCCCGGGTGCCGAGGGGTTTTCATAACATATTTGGAGCACAATTCCTCCTGTGTGGTCAAGATACGTCTTCCGCCTTTCTTTTCGGCACTCGGTCGTGCAAAGCCGGCTGTTTCCTTATTCGCTGCCCCGTATTGACGCTTTTCCATTGTTGTGGATGAGTTTTTGACTAACACCGAGCATGTGAAGAAACAGCACGAGAAAGAGACCAAAACAACATGCACCTCACTTGGCAGCCTTCCCCTTCGCCGAGACTCGGACCCTCGACCAAGTTCGTGTAATTAATCCCCCGTGGTATGGCTATGAAGATTATCGTGCAAGAAAAAGGAAAGATGAGTTGTGCTTTCAGCACTCGGGATAAGCGGGCACCTATTATAAGTAAGGTATTCTTCAATACCGGAAATGTAGACATGACTATAACTAGGGATCCTAAGCCGCATTTCCCCGCGCATTTTGGTAGCGAATACCGGCTCCGTCGCCGTGCTGATTACACAGTAACCAGGGCTTGCCCGTGCTCTCTACGTGTTGCTTCGCAGCATGGAGTTTGTCGTGTCATGGGATGAGGGATGACCAGAATTTCTTTCTACTTCAAAACTTTTAACCACCTTCGAAGGAACAACAAACTTAAAAAGAAAGCATCCCTATCTCTATAGACAAGATCAACCACAAGAACAAACTGAACTTGAAAAGAAACAGATCCCGGAAGTGTGAGGGACCTCGACTCTCCTCGTTCAGGTTGGAGATAATTGCCAAACTCCAAAAACGACATAAATCCTAACCTATCTTCATCACCGAAACCATATTTATTCGTATTAACATTTAAGAGCGTAAAGGTAAGCATCGTAACATACCCGAACAAATTCTCGCGTATACCAGGTTATGGCCGTATTTTGTCTTCGACGCCTCCGTACTTTCGCATGCCGTGAAGATGCATGCAAGAATGAAGAGGCGGTTAGATAAACTTACCGAATGTCCTCGTTATGCTTTTCCCGTGTCCGATGTACCACCCCGGCCATCAGTGCGCTCATCAAGCCTTTGCCGTCATTCGCACTCCTTTATCTCTATCATATTGTCAACATTCTATAATTGATGATAAATTATCAACATCTCAAATAATATAAAAAAGTCACAATTATTTAAACCCTTTTCACATAATCATGTCCCATACTACACCCAAGACATTTTGTAAGGCCCCATTTTACTACCTAATTTTACAAAAATTGATTCAAATTAAGTCCGTGGTCTAAATATAAATGTAAATTTTGATGTGTAAGATGTATGCAAGTAAAAATTATTAAACTTTCTAGAAAATCCCAATGCCAAGACATAACTACACTTGACCTACTCTATGTCAATGGAGATAACAACTAGAAGCTAGGAATGAATACAATAGGTAGGTGAATTCTCTAGGGAGCACCCTGCTTGTGGTAAGATTGCCCCTTAATTTTAGTAAGTATAACACTAGCACCTTATTAGAAAAGTGATAATACAACCTACCGTAGTATTTCGTGAATAGGAAATTTAAAAAAAAACATGAAATTTACATACAGTAATTTTCCAAATAATTATATATTACTCTCTTACCACTAATTCTTGCTCGTATATCATTATAGTAATTTTGGGATTATTCAAGAGATAAAGCACAAGATGTGTCATAATGACAACTTGTCATCATAAAAAGGTGCAATTAACATTCAACTCCGAAATAATTAACCTGGGTTCGTGTTCACATGGTCACAATTTTCAAGGATCTCATCTCGAGTCATGTGAGCATTAAAACTATTACTCAACACCCTCCATTTTATCTTTCAACAAGCAGCAGATTGAGACTCTACAACTTATTTTGTTCCAACCATTACAAATGGTCAAAAACCCAATCAAAGTCCTCCTTTAGGTATTTTCTTCAACTCTCTAGTTGTATTTGGCAAAACATACTCCCCTTCCTCAACATTATACTCTTTAGTTGTACCTCTATTATTTATTTTCTTATAGTGGTTATAGTTCAGTGAGTTTTATTATTTCCGAGTTCTTTTTTTAATGAATTTCAATTATATGACTAGGATCTTTAATCACAATGCAGTTTGTAGAGCAGAGTAGCAAAACTTCTCTAGAGCACAACTTCTTTTGTTTTTTTCCAAATTTAGCCCGACAAGATCTCATCTTGGGGTTTTTGGCTACATGCTAGTGGAGCCATTGGAGATATTATTTTTTTCATTTTAGCAACGTAAATCCATGTAATCACAAATTTGAGAAAATAATGAAAGAGTCCCAACATTAAAAAGTGGACGAGGAGATGTATTCGAGGTGGGGTGAACTCCTTCATCACTTTTTTATATTTTTTTACTTACATATATTATTGTCTCTATTTTGATGCTACAAATCGAGTTAAAAATCATTAAGTAATGTGTTTTTTCAAATTGATTAATTTCCTAAAAAGACATAAAATTTTACTTCAAGACATTTCATCAAGCCTTCAAGTTTATAAATATCGATCATATGTCCACCGAAGACTCGGAGGAAGTTATATTTTAATCACTACAAGGATTTATAATGAACTCAATACTCCCTTAGACAGGTTTTCTTGCTTAAGTTGTGTGAAATTACTTATGGTTTTCAAATTGTTGAAGCCTTGGAGTTGAATTCCAGCATTTGAATCCCATGGTGGTGACTTTTCTTGCCTTTGTCTTTGTCTTAGTATTTTCTTAAGCGATGATTTAGGTATCTAGCATAGCCTATCTTTATATCTAAATCAGCAAAATTCTCCACCGTTCAATTCAATGACCCTACATTGATAAGGCATATTTTGATTGATTTTAATTGTGAATTATTCCACCAAACAAATTCTTAAATGAATTTAGTGTTGTTGTTCCTCATTGCGTGCCTACCAAATTCAATCGACCATAAATTCTAGTTTAGTACAAGTTTTTCCAAGTGTGATAGATGCAAAAGGACCGTAGAGGATCATCCAACCATAATGTCCATAGGATCATTATGACAACATAACTTTGACAAAATTCAAAATTAAAAACCACTTTGCTTCATTTTATAAGGCTTTGGAAGTTATTGATTTTCATACCAAGCCATTTGATTCATGAATAACATCCTTTCTTCCTTAGAGACATCATCTTTTGATATCAACTATTGGTCTTATCAACCACAAAACTATGCCCAATAATAAATATAAAGGAGAGCACATACTTGAAAGGTCTGAACAGTGTATAATCCAATGTAAGTCATTTTCAATTCCTTTACAACCAAAATTCAACTGATAATGACGTTGGGATAAAAAGAGGTGATGGCTATCATCTTTCAATTAGTGAAATGTCTAAACTCTATCACTATAACTGTGTTAGAAATAACATATTCAATTAGAATTTGTAGTTATTTCATACAATGCTCATGAAAGACATTTGAAATCGTAAAACAAATTCTAGAAATGAATACTATTAGGATTTATTATGCATTATTAGAGTTTTTTAAAGTTCCATTATGATTGATTTTTCTAATTAGCCTTGTCAAAGTCTTGAAAATATCATTTTCATTAGGTTTGAATTCCTATTTTTAAGAGTACGTTCAATTTTCCTAACTATATTGTATTCCTATAAATGCAAGCTAGTGTGAAGTGGGCCATTCTCTCAATGTGATCATTATGTCTAATGTTTTGATGTCCTTTCCTCTCCATTAATTTATCTCTTGAAAACTACCATGGATCATATTTAGTAGAGTTGCACACCTACTATTATGAGAATAAGACATTGTAGTGATGTTTCTTTCTTGCACAAGTATTGCACAACCAACTCTTCCTTTCTATAGACGAATCTAAATTCAAGAGACAATTCTAATTATGTTTTCGAATTTCTTATCCCCGTGATCATGCTCATATTTTCTTCTCACTAATTTATATCCACTAGCTCTATCATTTGGGTGCTATTTCTTTTAATGCTCACCTCTTTCCTATTTTCGCATAGAGAGATTTCACTCTCAAATAAATTTCCTCGGGTTGTTTTGTTGGTGGAATCTGATTTGAAGATTTGGCTGATGAAATATATAAACGTTTTTATGGGTACTTAGTCACAATGTACACAAACCTCATGAGAAACCCAAAATTAAAATAAAAGAAAAATAAATCTAACCTATTCTGACACACTTACCTCCAAAACTCATGATCAAGAAATAGAACAAAAAAAAAAAAAATTATTCACATATTATAATGACTGGAAAAATAATTATCAACATCCTTTGAATGGATAAGTTTTCATACATCATAAGGAATCATTTCACTATTTTAATCTATATTTAAACCTACCCAATGTAAATACATTATAATACATTATAATCCATGAAATTAAAGGTTCTCTAGGCCAAGTGTTAGATCTGGCCTCGATCTGCGTATTGACATAGATATAACAATTATATGTCTACGGTCTTGGTTTAAATGCGCCAATGGTTAACCTTGTGACTCGAGCACGCCACGCCCCGCATGCACCAATTCCACTTGTTCCTCAAGTGGTCCTGGCCGGAGTGAACCCCCGCCACTTGGCTCTTGGCAACACCTCGACAACTCATGACCATGAAATCGCTTACGCTTATGGTACAAGGACCTTAAATGATTTACAAAGTCTCATTAAATCCCCAGCGACCCGGAATACGCGCAGGTACTCCCGCGGTTTATCCAATGTCGACGTTTTCGGGCATTTGCTCATCACCGCCTATTCGCTTCCCGGTCGCAATTTGCCATGTGTTTTTGCTCCTTCCTTTGGCAACACGACAAAGGGGTATCCTCGCTGGAAGGTTTTCGGGATGAGAATTCTTAGTCATTTTCCGGAATCTCCAACTTCCGTTTCAAAACCAGGATTTCGCCCAACCGCTTCCGTTAGGAGAAGTTATAAATCGCTCCATATCTTGTTTAGCTTTCCTTTCGAGTCGGCAGTGTTATATAGTTTTGTTTTCGTAGTGCGCTGATGTGAACGGAGTCCCGCCATTATCTTGCCTATGGCTTGACAGAAAACCATCTCGGCTTCATATACTCGACTGCTGGTGTAACCTGGAAGTGCTGATAAATCTAGATTTCGTTTTCTTTCTATCCTAAAGATGTAACCGTGTTAGATTCGTGAACTTTTATTGAAATTATGAATTCTTTTCCAAATTCAGGCGTTTATGCCGGAGAGGTGGCGAATCTCCAACACGGAAGGTATAATTTGTTAAACCCTCCAGCCTACAACCTCTCATCTTTTGCAAGTCTAAACCCTCGCCGAAAAACTCTAACTTCCTTCCGATTTTTCTTTGTTCGTGCCTACAGGTTTGCACTCTTCCTCTCCACCCCCCCCCCCGAGCTCGCTCCCCGTACATCTTCTAAAGGTGTTCTCATTCCGTTTATGTATTTCCAAAGAACATTCTGTCTTTATTGTTACCTCGGCGTGTTAACACCGTTTACACACCGCAAAACTAGAGTGTCGTTCATAGGGTGTTCTTAGCCAAGGAATAGCATGAGTTAACTTCCAGACCGGCCTTTCTCTCGCTCGTTATTTTATCATTTTTGTACCGAATTTAATACCCATCGGTATCGTACTCCGGGTTTCTAATATTTTACACAGTAGTTCTCGTACCCTAATCATTTTTGACTATGTAATATTTTCCCCGTTCAAGAAAAGTATAAACACACATACACAAGTTTTTTCTTCATTCATTACCGTAGTTTGTTTCACCGCCTATGTATATTCGCGTTGGTTCTTTCTCCGTCCGAGGCTCGCTTTCGGTATTAGTTTTATGCTGTAATGTGATTATCTTAATCGGAAACCCGCCGTAACGCTCGAGCTCTTCCACCACGCTTTTTAAATGTATGGAGTCGTTTTAGTTCTCTTTGGTTCTATAGTTTTATCAAGAATTTTTTTATTATGAATACTATGGATTTTTCTCGCATGTCTTCGCTTAGCATATTCTCGCTTTCCTTAACTTTAAAGAAATCTATGAGTGTGCTATTTCAAGCTCAATACTAGTTTGCAGTTATTGAATACTTGGTTCTCTCGTTATCTCGACTTATCGCCTCGTTGAGCGCATCTTTATTTATATTTAAAACCTATCTTTAAATGTTCGATTTCCATAATATAGAGTTTGTTTTCACTTCTACAAAAGCGAAATTCCCATGTTTACCGTAATCTTGCTTTTGTATTTTATTAACCGCAGGCGTAACCCTTTTCTTAGGTTACTAAGACTCACTCCGCCGTCCCGGACTATGTACAACCATATCATTATTTTAATGATTTCGGCAGGATGCCGTTTCTTTTCTCGAAGAAACTTCTCGCAACCCACCCCGAAAGTGTTCCTCATTCGTTCAAAGTCTCGCATGTTCCTCCAGGTTTTGACTCTTACCAAAAGAATTACTCAGATTAACTAGGTACCTTTGCTATAAAAATAACAACCTACGAACCCAATTAATAAAACAAATTTTTAACTAATACAATTTATAATTTAACAAACTAAAACCATAAGCAAGATTAAAAGTTTAAGGTATGAACAAACAAACAACCTCGTAACTTTCACAACTTAGGGTTTCCGCCATTTATCCGTCCATAAAAATCTTATGTTCTCAAAATCGTTGTCCGCCCGACCTTCAAGGGAGGTTGCGATAACGTCCTCCTTGCCCCTAGCCTCGAATGTTGTTCTATACACGGATTACAGTGGCAGACCGCCGTGACCCTCCGGAAATTCCTTCCGCTCACCAATGCCGCCTAAATTAGCTCAACCAAGGTCCCAAAGTTATTCTCCACTCGGTCCATGTACCGTCTTCGAAGAAAATACTCTTCCTTCCGAGCTTCTTTTTTTCGAACCCTCCTCCTCGTATTCCTACTTTATCCGGGGCTCATAAGAGGGGTAATCGTTTCCCAATCGTCCTAACTAATTATACATTCTCGAAAACTATCACAATGCTTTTAAAAATTCTCTTTTCTTATATATTTTATCAATGTTTGGTTTTTTTTCCTTAATAATGCTAAAGGACCAATATAAAAATAAAATAAAATAATAATCTTTAACACAATCCATAGTCCTCAAGTCTTTTCCGGTCACAACTAACTAACAACTTGTTAAAACGAACTAATATTTGTTAACTTTAAATAAGGTCGTCACATATTCAATGAATATAATTTACAAAGTGGAATTTATTATAATATTGTTTTTCATTTCGGTAAAAGAAAAAAATTGATGTTGGATTACTTTTGAAGATTTTATAAAACAAAATTTTATTATATTGAATATTTTCAAAATTATAAATAAATTTTTTATTTTTTGAAAATGTAAATTGAGTTTTTTTAATGGGTTGATGGCTATTTCTATTTGATTTTAAATTGAATTATGAGAGATTTGAACAAGAAAAAAAAACCGATTTTTTTTGCTTTTTAAGTAATGCCATAAGTATTTTTGGCTTTTTTTCTATTTCACAATTGATGATCTTTCTCATTTTAAATTTTCTAATTTTGATTGAATTCTTAATTATATTTATTCTCCCATATATTTACTACTTGCAAAATGAATTTCTTAATATATTAAAACTCTGACATAGAAAAATTTTAATAACAACAAAAAAATTACATTTCTATAATTTTAATAAAATCATAAAATTTTAAAAATTATTTAAATACTCATTTTATAGATAGACATATCATTATAATTTCGTGTTTCAACAATAAAACAACTAATTTAGATCATTTTTGTTATGAATAACTTAGTTGCTAATTACTATTTTTTTAATATAAAACTAAGTATTCAGCAGCAACCTTGTTGACAAATCAATTTTTTTAAATAATTATTTTATCATTTATCAAAACAATACTAGCATATTTTGATATTCTAATCCACATATAAACAATAAAAATATGATATTCCAATATTTTATTGTTATCCCTCGCAATAAAATACAATGCCAAGATATTCTCGTTGTCGCTCGCAATAAAATAATATGCAAAGGTATTCTCGTTGTCAGTGACAGTAACTGAATGGAATTCCCACCCTGTAGTTGACAGCGGGGCAGGACCGTGCAGCAGTCATTGCCAGGACGTGATCCTCGGCGCAGTATCTGGTTTGATGTATTTCCTGTGACTGTGCCTTTTCATGGCAGTCGTCACTCGATAACGATGTCAGAGCGCGTAAACTCAAAATGCCATTTCTGATGAAAAATGCCCAATCATGCGAGAACTTGCCTCCACGGCAGCAAAATTGTGGCGTTCATAGTAACTGTAATTGCTAATGTCGAAGACCATAAAAATGGAGCAGTTTGATCAGTAGAAAGTTCTATAGAAGTTGTCTTAGTGGGACTTGATGTTTCACAGGGTGTCAGAATCTGGTGAAAAATTTGGCAAAATCTGGTTTTTGTTATTCAAACTGGTTTTTTATTCTATATATGGATTCAACACCTTTCAAAAACCTCAAGGCACTTCGATTGTGCAAAGTTAGCAATCAAACTTAGTTTTTCACAAATTCTCATTTGAATTGGAAATGACATTCATAAAAAAGTCACCAGAAAGCCTTCAAAAAGCGTACTCAAAGACTACTTGTTTCTTATATCATTATTCATTTTCACCCCCTTTAATTTATTATTATTATTATTATTTTG
The DNA here is from genome assembly GCA_034641835.2 of Pinus albicaulis. NCBI lineage: Eukaryota > Viridiplantae > Streptophyta > Pinopsida > Pinales > Pinaceae > Pinus > Pinus albicaulis. The sequence goes on from CM076574.1 coordinate 912,840,441, forward strand.
ATTTAAAGTTTTTAAAAACTTCCAAAATATTATTTTAAATTTTTATTTAATAAACAATTATATAAAAATAATAAAATAGTAATAATAAACCATATTTTCTTTACCTAGTATCGGATATCACTTATTTTCACTTGAAATTTATATTTTAATAAAATTAATTTATATTATAAAATAATTAAATATTTAAACAAATTGAATTTAATATTGAATTTTAATTAACAAATATATATATATATATTATTTTTTATATTTAAAAATAAACTTTTAAATTAATTATTATTATAATTTTTTATTCACTTATTTTCAAATTTGTATTTTTTAATAAATTAATTATATTATAAAATAATTAAATATTAAAACATATTATAATTAATATTGAATTTATTAAATAAATTTATATAATATTTGATATTTAAAAAAAATTATATTATTTTTATATTTAAAAATAAACTTTTAAATTAATTATTATTATAATTATTTCGTTTTCTGTAACTCTAGCACTTACTAGAGAGGTATCTATTCATTATCAAACTAAAATATATATAAGTCAATTTTAAAATAACATTAAATATTTTCAAAATTTATATTATATATTTTTAATTTTTAAAAATATATAATTAAATTCAGCAATAAATATTTAAGAAGAAATAAATACACAAATAAATACAACAAAATTCCAGCACACAAACTCTCTATAAGTCCATCAACAAAGATCATGATAGAAAATAATTTGGGAACAACTTTCAATGATCTATTACCTGTCACCCAAAATAGATAGTTAACTATTTTTTATTATTTTTATGTAAAACTAGTATAGGTACATCTTGACGATGATTTACTCTAGCAAGAATCTAGAAGAATTAAATCTCTTGAGATAATCCTTTTAGCAAGACAAAATTTGACAAATAGTTTGTACCTCAAAAGATTTGATTCTCTTAATGCAAAAAGTTCATTGCCTTGAAAACTATCTTCGACATCAATTTTCTAAATACATGGATAAAACTTTGTATTCAAATATTTTTTTTGGGCCAAAATGAAAAATATGACCCTAACTAAAATGTTTTAACCATAATTTGTGTTCTACTTTTTAATGGTATTCTCTCATTCAAATGTTGACATTAAAATATTTTTATTTAATACCTACATTGTTCATATCAAAATATTTTCTACTTATTAAAATAATTTTGAATACACATCAACATTATTAAAACATGTATACTAAAATATTTTATTTATGAATTACATTGATTTTTTTATTATTAGTATTATTTTTAAAATGTTTAATATTAGCTATATCAATAATTAAGTAAATGATATGTCTATTTCTCTATATAATAAACAATAATATAAGAATCATTCATCTTCCTTACAATTGACGGAAAATATTAGCATTTTTCCTAATTTTAAAAGTAATTAATTTCTTGTCAATTATCTCTTTTGTTTAGAGAAATGAAATTTTTAGAATAATCACTGGCTAAAATAATTATTTTCCGTCCATATAAACTTAAAATGAAAAATATAATTTTTTTTTTCTCTTTTCTTCTATCAAAATATTTTATTTATGGTTGAGCGTGAGAGTGAACACCTTTACCATGTGTCCTTCACTCGAGTTGTAATTTTAAGAACAAAGTGAATGAACACAATAATAATTGATTATTTGTGTTTTGCAATGTCTTCAACAATATTGACCATGCTGCATATGTATATGCATATACATATACATATACATATACATATACATATATAGATACTACTTCACATATACATATATATCATCTTTCTAAAAATTAAAAATGAAAATACAAGTTTTTTTTCTCCTTTTCTTCTAGTAAAAATATTTTTATCATTAAGCATGAGTGATATATCTTTACCATGTGTCCTTCAGTAGTGAGTTGTACTGCAAAAAAGGAATTGTTATGATAATCTATTATTCATGTTTCTGCGTCGTTTTCAATTAATATTGACCAACTATTAATTAAAGTTAACATTAGCTATATTTAGAGAGTATTTCATTTCACGTACACCTAAGGGTTGAGCATGTTGAGCATAAGTCTATCTTTATTATATAGGTATCTTCTGAATGCATCTTTCCTACAACAATACTTTTAATTAAACTTAAATAAATATATATACTTATTTTTTTTTCTCATTATAATTAACATTATTTTTTAATTTTAATGAACATTTTAGATGTGTCAACTTTAAAATAAAATATTATGTAACCACATTCATGAAATTTTAATAAAAAATAAATTATATAAGTTATATGAAGAAGATTTATATTTTAATTTTTTTTTAATATTTTAGCTCATAAATTAATATTTTAGTTTCTTAAATTAAATATTTTTAAATATATCATATAAAGTTTTTATAATGAATTTAGAGTGTTAATTATAATATTAATTTATTTTTTATTTTGATTATAAAAATTAGAATAATGATAATTTTTAATATTTATTAAGATTTATTTCAAATTAAAAAAATAATAATCACTATATAAAAATAGTAATAATAAATTATATTTCAAAAATAAAATATAATATAAATTTAGGTATTTATAATTTTTGAATTATTTTATGGTTTTAATTATTAACATCATTTATAATATTAAATACAGTTATTTTAAATGGGTTAATTTTTGTTATAGTAATTATTATTTAAAAAAAGAAAATTAAAAAAAAGCATTTAGTTGTGGTATAATGCTTTGGGTTAGGAGTGAAGAATTAATGTCATTATCATATTGTATGTTGGTATAATGTTTTTTCATTCTTCCTAAATTAAATGTAGTATGGCTTTCGACGTATATTTTCTTCGTGAGCTAGAAATTTGAAATTAGTTTGGTTCATTATTTACTATTAATGTGATTAAGTTTGTTTATTGTCTTAATTTATTATTATTTAATTGGTAATTAATATGTTTGACAAAGTTATTTCATATTACTAAGATAAAATATAAATAATGGTTTAGGTGATTAATGTTATTCAACAAAGAGAACTTAGTTCAGTGTTTAATTACTACATATCTGTATCCATTCATCACATAAGATTTACTATTAAGAATAAATTCAATCGAGTGACTAATTATTTATTCATGGATAAATATATCAAAAGTATTTCTAAATGTGTATTAGATGGTAAGAAATAAGTTCCTTATTGTTTGGACCACTACAATATCAATTTAATAACCATAAATTATTTTTATACAACTTGGAATATCTACATGTTAGGATTTAATTATTTAAATTTATATTAATAATACACTATAAACTACTTACACAAGATTTATTTTCTCTCGAATATTGCTTTTCAATTAGATTGTAAATTATTAACTTCAATCTCTCATAACAAATTAAACCATCATTTGTTTCATGATGCTAGTTTTCATATCATGTGTAATTATTATCACTTATTTTGTTTATATTTTCATTCAATGGTTCAATAGGTCATATATGTTTATTGCATAGATATATCATCACATGAGTAATCATATGATATTATTGTCATATTTTTAAATCAATTCTATTAGTGTTTCTAGTGTGCTATTTACCATCACAACAAGGTTTTCATCATATTGTACTAGAACTATGATCTCATATATCAATATTCTTGTATTAATGTGTACTAGACATTGCACTTATTAATAAATTATGTTAGTTTCTTAATTATTAATATTGAAACAAAAAATAACCACACTTCCATTAATTTAATCTCATTAAAAACTAAATTTATTATCTTTTAATAAATAAAAATTAAAAGAAACAATTTGAAAACTAATTCAGTTTGCTACCACAAAATAAAACATTAATCGAATTCTTTAAAATTTTACTTTTTATGTAAAAATAATATTCTAAAATAAATATATAAAAAGATTAATCATATATTCCATATATAAAATAAATATCAATTTATTTATATTTTTCTCTAATTAAATGTAACCATATGTTCATGGTTTTCTCCTCGAATTAAATTTGGAATTAAAATGTAAAACCATATGTTCATGGTTTTTCTCTCAATTAAATTTGACTAGCCCAACCATATGTTCATGGTTTTTTTCCGAATTGAAATTTCTATTATCTTTAATACATGGTTATTTAAAATGCATTTATTTTTTATAATAATTAGGTATTATTTTAACAAAATAACATAACATTTAACAGTAGTTAATTCTTTCTATAAGGATTGAAAACACTGTCATTAATATGTTGCAGGTTGGTTTAATGTCTTTTCATATTGTAAATTGAAGCAGAAATATGGTTTTGATGCATCTTTGTGGTGAGCTAGCAATTTGGCAATTAGTCTTGTTATTATTTTAATACTCTATGTTAATGGAGATATGTTAATGGAGAAATAAGTAGTTTAGGAATAAATACAATAAGTGCAGGGGTGAATTTCTTCTAGGGAGCACCCCGCTTGTCACACACGTTTCTTCATTTTAGTAAGTATCATACCACCTTATTAGAGAAGTGATGTAATATAAACTTATCCGTAACATTTCATGAATAGGAAATTTAAAAACTATTAGCCTCTAGACACAAAAATAATTAAACAATTATATTTACTCCTTGACCACAATTCTGCTCATATACTAATATAGTTCTTTGGGATTATTCATCGTACAAAGCAAAAGTTTAAATATAAATGACAACTTTTCACTTCATATTAAGGTAAATTAACATTCAACTCCGAAATAATTAACTCACCCAAGGTACACATAGCCACAATTTTCAAGGATTTTATCTCAGAGGCATGGGAGTTTAAAATATTATCAAACACCCTACATTTTATCTTTCACAACAGATTGAGATCCCAGCAATCATTTTATCCAGCAATTACAAATGGTCAAAACCCAAATGACCCCCCCTCCATTTAGGTATTTTTCTTCAACCTAGTTGTATTTGGGGAAAATATACCCGCTTCCTCAACGCTATAGTCTTTAGTTGTACCTCTATTATATTTTCTACCTATATGGTTAAATTTCAGTGAGTTTTATTATTTCCAGTTCATTTTTTATGACTTTCTTCAATTATATGATCGGATCTTTAATAGTCGTTATAGTTTGTAGAGCAGAGTAGAAAACAGAGCATAACTTCTTCCATTTTTGGCCAACTTAGCCGGACAAGATCTCATCTTGGGGTTTTTGGCTGTTGCATATTGGAGATATTATTTTTCATTTTTGGCATCATATATCCATGTAATCGCAAATTCGAGAATATAATGAAAGAGCGTTCTCCAACATTAAAATGGACTAGAGGATGTATCTCATAGAGGGGGTGACTTCCTTCATCACTTTTTTATATTTTCTCATTTATATATGGTATTATTGTCTCTATTTTGATGCTACAAACGCAAGTTAACAATCATTAAATAATGTGTTTTGCAAATTTATTAATTTCCTAAAAAATATAGCAAAATTCTGCATTTAAATATTTTATCAAGCCTTCAAGTTTATAAATATCGATCATATATCCACACATTCGGAGGGAATGTATTTTTAATCACTACATACCGTATTACCAGAACTCAATACTCCCTTAATAGCAGATTTCTTTTCAATTTGTGTGAAATTTCCATTTATGGTTTCTTCAATTGTTGAAATCTTGTTGAATCTCCAACAATCCATGGGTGATGAACATTTTATTCTTGCCCTCGTGTTTGATTTTCCTTGGCGACGAGTTTGGTATCTAATAGCCTATCTCTATGAACCGAATCTATGAACAAAATTTAGAAAATCTCATTCAATGACCCAATATTGATAAGTAAATGTTGGGTGATTTTTATCTTCCCAATTTTCCACCAATTTTTTTTTTTAAATGAATTTAGTGTTGTTGTTCCTCATTGCAGCCTACCAACTTCAATCATCGTAAATTCTCATTAAGTACAAGTTTTTCCTAGTGTGATATATTGTGAGAAAGATCCTAGAGAGGACTATCCAACCATAATGTCCATAGGATCATTACTACAATAGAACTTTGAAAAAAACCAAGTAAAATTTAAAATCCATATTTTGGTTTACTTTATAAGGTCATGGAAGTGATTGGATTTTCCTATCGCTTCATTTGATTCATGAAAGAAATCATTTTCTTTCCTTAGATATCATCTTTGAGTTATCCAATTATATTGTTCTGTTATCCAATGAAGGTACTATGCCCAATAATAAATATACAAGAGAGCTACTTAAAAAGGTTCAATATGAATCAATGAAAGTCATTTTCGATTCCCTTAACAAAAAATCTAATTTCAATAGTGACGTTGGGATAAAAGAGGTGGATGCGACGTTGAATTTTCAAATTAGTGAAATGTCTAAACTCTATCACTACAACCAGGTTAGAAAAAAATATATTAAATTAGCATTTGTAGTTATTTCCATGGCCAATGCTCATGAAAGCTATTTGAAATTAGCAAACAAATTCTAGAAATGAATACTATTAGGATCTATTATGCATTATTAGAGTTTTTTAAGTTCCATTATGATTGATTTTGCTAGTTAGGCCTCATAAAAGTCTTGAAATATTTATTGTTTTCATTAGGTTTGAATTCCTATTTTTAGAGTATGTTCAATATGTTGAACTATAATTGTATTCTTATAACTATAAGCTAGTGCAAAGTGAGGACCATTCTTTCAATGTGATCATTGTCTCTAATGTTTCCGATGACCTTCCCTTCCATTAATTTATCTCTTGAAAGCTACAAAGGATCATATTTATAGAGTTCCACACCTACTATTATGAGAATAAGAAGTTGTGTGAATTTTCTTTCTGCACAAGTATTGCACAACCAAATCTTCCTCTTTTCTAGATGAATCTAAATTCGAGAGGTAAATTTTGTAATTATTTTTTCTCATTTCTTATGGCCATGATCATGCTCATATTTTATTCTCACTAATTTATATCCACTAGTCAACTATGGTGGGCTATTTCTTTTAATGCTCACCTCTTTTCTAATGTCGATAGAGAGATTTCACTATCAAATAAATTTCAATGCTTTTGTTGGAAGAATCGATTTGAAGATTTGGTCGATGAAATATATAAACATTTTCATGGTTATCTCGATTTGAAGATTTGGTTGATGAAATATATAAACATTTTCATCCTCTGTACTCAGTCACAATGTAGATAAACCTCATGAGAACCTTAAAGTTAAAATAAAATATCATGGGTGTCCGATTTGAAGATTTCGTCGATGAAATATATAAACGTTTTCATACCTAGTCACAATGTAGACAAACCTATGAGAAACCAAAGTTAAAATAAAAGAAAAATGAACCAAACCTATTCAATGAATATAATTTACAAAGTGGCCCATCTTTATAATATTGTTTTTTATTTTGGTAAAAGAAAAAATTCTGATGTTGGATTACTTTTGAAGATTTTGAAAACAATATTTTATTATATTGAATATTTTCAAAATTATAAAATATTTTTTAATTTTTGAAAATGTAAATTGAGTTTTTTTAATGAGTTGATGACTATTTCTATTAGATTTTAAATTGAATTATGAGAGATTTCAAGTAGAAAAAAAGGATTTTTTTTGCTTTTTTAAATAGTCATAAATATTTTTGGCTTTTTTTTTCCATTTCAAGTGATGATCTTCTCGTTTTTTAAATTTTCTAATTTTGATTGAATTCTTAATAATATTTATTCTCCCCATATATTTACTAGTTGCAAATGAATTTCAAAATACATTATAACTTTACATAGTAACATTTTAATAACTAAAAAAAATTTACATTTCTATGATTTTAATAAAATACATTCATTGATCTATTAATTTGAACTTAATAAACTTTTAAAAATATTTTAAATACTTATTTCTTATATATATGATATCAATACTTATGTTTCTAGCTACTGAAATAATCAATTTAGATAATTTTTATTGTCACTAACTTAGTTGCTAATTACTATTTTTAACATAAAACTAGTTATTTGCTAATTACTATTTTTTAATATAAAACTAAGTATTACAGCAAACTTTGTTGGACAAATCAATTTTTTTTAAATAATTATTTTATCATTCATCTTAAAAAAAGACTAACATATTTTCATAATCTAATCCGCATATAAATAATAAAAATATGATATTCCAATATATTATTGTTATCCCTCGCAATAAAATACAATGCCAAGATATTCGTTGTCGCTCGCAATAAAATATGCAAAGGTATTCTCGTTTTCAGTGACAGTAAGTGGATGGAATTCCCACCCTGTAGTTGAAAGCGGGTGAAGACTGCAGGTGCTCATTGCCAGTACGTGATCCTCGGCGCAGTATCTGGTTTGATGCATTTGGTGACTGTGCCATTTGTTGGCAGTGTCACTGCTGATAACGATGTCAGAGCGCGTAAACTCAAAATGCTACTCCCGATGAAAAACGCCCAATCATGCGAGAACTTACCTGCACGGCAGCAAAATTTTGGCGTTCATAGTAACTGTAATTGCTAATGTCAAAGACAATAAAAATGGAGCAGTCTGATTAGTAGAATTTTATTATATCATTATTCATTTTCACCCCTAAATTTAAATCTGTTAATTTTTTGTTTTTATTATTATTATTTGTGTTGTTGAAAGCTTTCGAAAATATTTATTTTAAATTGCTTATTTAATAAAGAGTTATATAAAAATGATAAAATAGTAATAATAAACGATATTTTCTTACCTAGTATCGGATATCCCTTATTTTCACTTATTATGAAATTTATATCTTAATAAAATTAATTAGGTTACAAAATAATGAAATATTTAAACCTATTAAATTTAATATTGAATTTTAATTAATAAATTTATATAATATTTGATATTTAAAAAAAAAAAACTATATTAATTTTTATATTTAAAAAAAGAACCTTTAAATTAATTATTATTATAATTATTTCATTTTCAGTAGCCTAGCACTTACTAGAGATATCTATTCATTATCAAATCTATAAAAATATAGTAAGTCAATTTTAAAATAATATTTAATATTTTTCAAAATTTATATTATATGTTTTTAAATCTTTTAAAAATACAATATAATTAAATTCAACAAGAAATAAATACACAAAATTCCATACAAACCCCCGTATAAGGCCACAAACAAAGATCATGATAGAAATCTTGAATTTGGTAACAACTTTCATTGATCTATTACATTGGTGACTTAAAATTAGATAGTTTAACATATATTTTTTATTATTTTTTTGTAAAACTAGTATAGGTACGTCTTAACCATGATTTACTCTAGCAAGAATCTAGAAGAATTAAATCTCTTACATGCAATCCTTTTCTAGAAGACAAAATTTGACAAATAGTTTATACCCTAAAAGATTTTACTCCTTCTAAGAACTTCCATATATATATATATATATATATATACATAATGCAAAAAGTTCATTGCCTTGAAAATCCTCTTGGGAACTTGGGTTCTCTAAATACATAGATAAAACTTCTGGTATTGAAATATTTTTTGGCCAAAATGAAAAATAGTGAGCCCAAGGAAAATGTTTTAACCATAATTTGTGTTCCCTACTTGTTAATGTTCTCTCTCTCATTCAATTGTTGACATTAAAATATCTTTATTTGATAACCACATTGTTCATATCAAAATATTTTCTACTTATGCTAAAATAGTTTTGAATACACATCAATATTATTAACACATGTATATTGAAATATTTTATTTATGAACTACATTGAATTTTTTATTATTAATATTATTTTTTTAATTTTTAATATCAGCTTATATTAATAATTAAATAAATGACATGTCTCTTTCAATATATAATAAACAATAGTATAAGAATCATTCATCTTCCTTGGAATTGAGGGAAAATATTACATTTTTTTCCTAATTTTAAAAGTAATTAATTTCTTCTCAATTAGTTTTCTGTCTTCACACGCACACACACACATATCCCAAAATTGGAAATGAAAATATAAATTTTTTTTTTCTCTTTTCTTCTATCAAAATATTTTATTTATGGTTGAGCGTGAGAGTGAAAACCTTTACCACGTGTCCTTCATACCGAGTTGTAATTGCAAGAACAAAGTGAATGAACACAAAAAATAATCGATTATTCATGTTTTGCAATGTTTTCAATTAATATTAACCAAATACATATGCATATACATACATATACACATACATATCCACACACACATATATATCATCTTTCTCATTAAATTGAAAATGAAAAATATAAGTTTTTTTTCTCTTTTCTTTCTATAAAAATATTTTATTTATTTACCATGATATGTATTTACCATGTGTCCTTCATACTAAATTGCAAATTTCAAGAACAAAGTGAATGAACACATTAATAATCAATTATTCATGTTTTCATAATCGTTTTCAATTAATACACCAATATAAATTTTTAATTAAGGCTAGCATTAGTTTTTATTTAGAAAGTATTTCATTTCAGCATGGACAACTACAAGCTGAGCATGAGTCTATCTTGATCATATAGGACTTTCTAATGTGTACATGTCTTCCTACAACAATGCTTTTAATAAACTTAAATAAATATATATACTTATTTTGTTCTCATGATAATTAACATTATTTTTTATTTTAATGAACATTTTATTTTCATATTAAGAAACATGTGTGAAAAATTACATTCTATGAAATTTAATAAAAAATAATAAAATTATAACGCTTATATCAAGAAAATTTATATTTTTAAATTTTTTAATATTTTAAGAAATAATAAATATTTTAGTTTCTTAAATTAATTTTTAAAATATATCTTTTTTTTTAAGTAAATTTAAAGTTTTAGTTATAATATTGATTTCATTTTTTTTATTTTGATTATAAAACATTATAATAATGATAATTGTTAATATTTATTAAGATTTATTTCAAATTTAAAAAAAAAAAACAGGAATTTTATCTTTATAGGTTAAAAAGTAATCACGATATAAAAATAATAATAATAAAACTGATGTTTCACAAATAAAATGTAATATAAATTTATATTTATAACTTTTTGAATTATTTTATGGTTCTAAAATTATCCGTATATTATTCGGGTTACTGTGTTCTTTGACAATCTATATTGTTTTGATTACATAGTTATTTCAAATGGGTTATTTTTTTTTATATTGTGATAATTTTAAAGTACTATTTTCAGAAAAGAGAACTAAAAAACAACATTTAGTTGTGGTAATGATTTTGGGTTAGGAGTGAAGAATTAATGTCATTATTATATTGTATGTTGGTATAATATTTTTTCATTCTTCTTAAATTAAATGTAATATGGCTTTGATGCATGGTTTTTTCGTGAGCTAAAAATTTTGAAATTAATCGTCTATTATTTGCTATTAATGTGATTAAATTTCTTTATTGTCTTAATTTATTCTATTATTTCATTGGTAATTTAATATGTTTGACAAGATTACTTCATATTATTTAAGATAAATATAAATGATGATTTAGTTATTAATGTTATCTAAATCCATGAACTTAGTTCATGTTTTGACTACTTATATTCCATTCATTCATTGTACATAAGATTTACTATTATGAATAAATCCAACTAATTAATTAATTATTTATTCATAGATAAATATGTATCAAAAGTATTTGTGGATGTATTAGATGGTAAGAAATAAGTTCCTTATTGTTTGGACCACTACAATATCAACCTAATAGCCATACATTATTTACAATTTAGAGTACCTACATGTTAGATTTAATTATTTAAATTTATATTAATAATACATGATAAAACTTTACATATAAGATTTATTTTTTGAATATTGCTTTTCAATTAGGATTTTAAATTATTAACTTCGTAATTCTCACAACAAATTAAACCATCTAATATTTGTTTCATGATGCTAGTTTTCATATTATGTGTAATTATTATCATCATTTTGTTTTCATGGCTATGACTCAAATAGGCCATATATGTTTATCAGACACATATATCATCACATGAGTAATTCATAAAATATTACTTTCATATTTTAAATCAACTCCATTATGTCTCTAGTGTTGTCACTATCACAACAAGGTTTTCATCATAGCCATACTTCTTCAGAGCCTATGTGATCCTCGCTATATCAATATTCTCATATTAATGTGTACTACACATTCCACTTATTAATCAATCATGTTAGTTTCTTAATCATTAATATCATGATGTTGCACTATGTTTGAGATGCATTTTGTTACTAGAACACACTTAATACTTCTATCCAAATTGAATTCTTGTTTAGACAAGATATGACTATTAGAAGGAATAGATAGCGTTTCTATCCAACTATTCCGACTAAATTTGTTACATATTGATACATTTTTGAACTATGCACAACAACAACTCCTCTATCTCTATCATTCTATTGTAAAAATTATATAATTGATGATAAATTATCAACATCTCAAATAATATCATAAAATTTACAATTAGTTAAATCATCTTTCCACATAATCATGTCCCATACTACACCCACAAAATATTGTAACAACCCATTTTACTACCTAATTTTACATAAATTGATACAAATTGGGTCATGTGGTCTAAATCTAAATATTCATTGTGATGCATAAGATGCATGCAAATAAAAGTTATCAAATATCTAACAGAATCCCAATTCCAAGGTTTAAGTAGAACTTGACCTACTTATGTCAATGGAGACAATAACTACAAATATTAGGAACAAAATATAGTGGGCAAGTGAATTCCTTTTAGGGACCACCCCGCTCATGGCATGCCGTCTTCGTTTCGCAAGTGTGACACCGGCACCTTATTAGAAAAGTGATAATACAATCTACTTACATGCAACGCATTATTCTACTATCTTAATAACACATCCCCTCATATTAAATTTACCATGGAAATGGAACTCGACAAATGGATACTTTTCTTAATTCCTTTATCACCCAAGAACATGATGATTTTCTAATCCATCAATTATATAGAAAGACCCACACTAACGGTTGTCTTCATCTCCATTCTCACCACTGCCCATCCCACACGTTAGTTGGCTTAAAAACTATTCTCTCTCGAGCTCCTCAAATATCTTCTCCCAATTCCTTCCCTAAGAAAAATTCCACCTAATCCAATCATTTAAATATAACGAGTATACCTCCTCTCTATATATGTGAAGAATTTAGAGCTATATCTAGCTATAATTCTAACTGCCTATTTTCTCTTCTCCTCCCCATTGCTAGGTCCGTCCCCCATCTCAGAAGGAAGCAATGATCTCATAGGGTTAGACATATTTTAAAAATGAAACATTAAAACCATTTTTAAACAACCCCATAAAAAAAACTAAATAAAATATATCGGTCAAATATGAGTTTGAATCCATCGTAGCTTAAGAATTGATCAAATTCCTTGTTCCTATGGGAATTCTTAGCATTGGACATATTGACACAACTTCAAATCCCACATCAAAGAGAATAGTTATGATACCAATCCTCACTAACTACCAAACTTTTCCATTGCCGAGTACTATTTTAATTCTAAACACCTAATTTGCTTCAATCAATCCAAAATAGTAGCTCCGAATTCTTAGTAGTTTCAAGAGAAACATGCACTGTCAACATCAAATGGAAGATGGTTATAAAGTTAATCCAATCATGAAATCATGTCATCGATTGTCATTCTCATTTATTTACTTTAACTCTAGCCCCTTCATTCATTAATTCTTCTTCCTCTTCTTTTCCTTTTCCTTTTTTTTTCCCTTTCTTCCATTAAAACCTAACCCCCCTCTCGTTTTTGTATGTTTCTTAAAAAATAAGGCTTTATCCTTAGAATTTTTCGACACTTTTTCACATTCGCATTTTATAATATTTCATATATATGTATATAGAGTATCAAATTTTAATCTCTTACTCTTATAAACCTTCCAATTCATTTTAATCAATTTCAATGTTCGTATGTGTGTTTCTCTCATATTTTGTTTTGTTTTTCTCCGTTATTTTGAATATATTGATTCTAATGTCCAACTAATCATCATATTTAACACCCCAAATTTCTCACCGACTTGATTTGTTTGATTATACATACACATATGCATATAAATATATATACATATACATGCTTATTTACTTTGTCAAACCTTTGACTAAGTCCCTAAACATATTAATTTATTCCGTTAATGGTTACTGATTAATTAATGATAATTGCTTAACGAATACCTTTATATTCATCTATATGAAAGACTTCTCTTTATTACCTGAATTTGATATCATTTATGATTTTTGATAGGTCACGAGTGGAGTGAAATGTGAGATGGGTTACAAACTTTGCAAATTCTTCTAAAATTATGAATAAAGTGGAATTAGGTTAGGGAGAGGAGAAACAAAATAGCACAATTGTTCTTAGGATTAAAATATTAAGCTGAAATAGAGTTAAATGAAAGGAAAATGGAGATAAAGGAGCAAAATTAAGAACATGATTCCTCAACCTGCTAATAGGCTAAATGTGATTTTTCCATACTGCTGAAGCCAATTTATAATAGTGTAAAGACAATTGTTTTAAATAAATAAGAAAAAATAACTTAAAACCATGATCTACTTATTTTTAGCATTATGAATCATAAATTTGAATACCTAGGGTCGGTTTTATCAGGCAAGACATATTTGGGTTGCTATTATGGGTTGTTTCTTCGTATTAGTGATTGCTACTATTTTGTTTTAGTAGTCATAATGGTAACTATCCGTGTTTTCTTACCGATTAGGTTGTAGAGCACATGGGGATATATTCCAGTTTTTGCGACAGGGTTGTTTTCCTCATTAAATGATTACTATTTTGTTTAGTGGTCATAATGGTAATCATCCGTATTTTCTTAGACATTAGGTTGTAGAGTGAAGATTGTCACACTTATTTTTTACTAGAGCCATGCATATGGTTTCTTTATAGAATGATTAATGAATCCCATTTAAAATATTTTTAAATGCACTATTTTCTATGGATGATCTATGTTTCTTGTTATATATATATTACAAGTTATCAATGCATTTACTTGGCATTCATATGTTGCATCAATAAGCAAGGGCAACATGGTCACTTTTGGAAGTAAATACTACATAAGTACATAGCAGCGGGGTATTTAATTTTCCAATATATCCATTAGTATAATATAACACTCTCTCCCACCATCCCAAACTCCAATCTCAAACTCCTCAAGATGTGAGTTATTTCCTTTTAATTATAAAACTGCAAAGTCTCATTATGGAAATAGAGTTAAAAAAAATTCCTTCCTCCAAAATTTTGTAGAACAATCTCTTGGGTAACACCATCACATCAACTTTTGAAGAGACTGGTGGAAATGTAAACTTTACTCCAACTTATCCTTGGATTATAGGTTATGGGTTCCTAAATATTGACCCAATTAGGTAGTACTACATGGCATCCCATGTGGCCAACAAATCATCAATTCGTATTTTGAACCAATTAAATTGAAAAACAAATATTTAGTAGGAAATAATTTTTACAAATAAATAAAAAAATTCCCACACAACCTCTATTAGTCCACAAACAAAGATAAAGATAGAGATGAACAAATTGGAAACATTTCATGACCTTTGTCAACAAAATTTCACAGTTAAACATATAATATTTATTATTTTTATGTAAAAGTAGTATAGATATGTATTAACTACAACTATAGCAAGTGTAGAGAGGAATCAAATCTTCTCGAGATGCAAATGCATTCTCTACACATAGATATAAATTACAATTCAAACTGGCTATTTTGGCCAAAATGAAAATAAATTTCCAGACTAATTAAATGGATTAGGATAACTATAATTCTCTTTCCTTACTTTGTCGATCCTCTCTCTTTCATTCAATTACTCATATTAAAAATAGTTTACTTCACATGGGACTTGAAATATCTTATTCATGAACTACAGTTATTTTTAATTATTATTAATATTTTTTAAAATGTTATATATCAATTTTATATTAACAATTAAATTAATGACATATCTCCTTCTCTATATAACATATAGTAGTGTAAGAATAATCCATAACGTTTTAAAATTAGGGAAGTATATTAGATTTTGTTTCCTATGCTTAAAAGTAATTATTTTTTCTTTAGGGAATGAAATATTTTAGAATAATTAGCAATAAAATAATTATTTTCTCCATACACACACACACATATAAAATAATTATTTATGGTTGCCATTAGTGAAATATTTGCATTCATGTGTCCTCATACTTAGTTGTAATTTTCCAAAAACAAAGCTAATAAGCACAATAAGATTGTAGTATTCACGCTTTAAAATTAATATCACCAAATATTTATAGTTCTTTAATTATAGTTATAATGCTTTTTATTAAGAGATTATTTGTCACATGCCACCATGATTGAATGAAAGTAAAAGATACATCATATTAGTATAGGGTTTTCTACTGCATTTCTTGGTGCAATAATGCTTTTAGTTAAAATTAAACAAATATATATAAATATTTTTGTTTTCATTATAGTTGACATTATTTTTTAATTTAATACATTTCGTATTTTAATGAATTACACATGTCTTTCTTTTAATATAAATTATATTAGTCGTACCGTAGCACTTATATTTAAAATTTTTAATATTTATTTTTCCTATATTATTATTTCAAATATACAAAGTTTATTTTTTTTAATAATATTACCTTGAATTATAATTTTAATATCATTTATTTAGTTATTTTATTATTAAAAATTATGATAATGTTTATTAATATTTATAATTTTTTTAAAATTAATTATAATTATTTAAAATTTTATTTATGTTAAAAAGAAAAATTCAAAATAAATATATATAAAAATATTAATAATATATTCCATGTTTAGTAAATGAAATCCAATATAAAATTGTATTTACTAAATTGATATTTATTTTTTACTCGAATTATTTTAAACGTAAACCCACATGCTTATGTTTTCTTAATAAATCCAATCTCTTCTATTGCTTTGGGACTTTAGAAAGGCTTTCGATACGGTTCCTAGAAACAACCTATGGAATAGATTAGAAGAACTAAACAAGTCAAGAGGCTAAGAGTGGCCGTTGTAAGGTTAAAGAGCAATGACGGGTGGTCACAGACATGGCGTAAGATTGATAATAAGTTATTATTTTCCTCCCCTATCCTATTTGGCATTTACATCACAAGCCAGAAGTTGCTGTGAGCAGCTATGATGTGCCGGAACGATCTTAGCCGGGATAGTCATCATCCTTCTTCTCTATGCAAAAACGATATTGTTCTTCTCACAAGGTGCCCATATAATTCGATAAGCAAATTAGACTTCTTAAGGATTTCTACTCTACTATGGGTATGTCTCATGATCGATAAACAAAAGTTATGATTATAAAAATCCAGAAGGACACTTACAATAATTTTATGTATGAAAATAGTAACTTGGAGGAAGTGTTCTCTTACAAGTACCTAGGAATTAATATTCATCACAAGCTCAACTCGAGCTATAGCATTCAGAAAAGAATAAAATGGGGGGTGGAAAGCTTATTTGGTCTTGAAAATAATTTTAAAAATGGCAAACCTCGTATTGTGGGATAGAAATAAGTTCCTCTTTTCAACTTTAGTCACTCTTGTTATCTTATATGGATGTGAGGTTTGGGGTTGCGCATCTCTAGAGAATCTCGTTGGAGAAATATTGAGCAAATCTAGAAGCATTTTATAACTTATAACTCAGTCTAAAAGCAATACACCCTATCCTGCTTCTCCTTATAGAAGTGGGTATTTCCTCTATCGAGAGCCCGGCTATGACTAGGCTTCGTTATACAAGCACAAGCTCAATAACATAGGAGACCATAGACTTCCTAAGATAGCTTTAAATTCCAGCCAAAACCACCTAAGGCTTAAACAAGGTTGGTATAAAGACACACCAGGGCCTCGTTAAACCATTGGGAGATCAACAAGAATTGCGTTGCATTGCAAAACATTAATAGCATTGAAAAAATTGTTACTTCTAAGCTCAAATAAAAAATGTGGTGTGAGAAAGATCCAACAGGGCCTAAAAGAAAATTGAGATATTATAAGGAGGTCATCAACCCCACCCTAGAAGATCAAAAGTATCCTCTCGTTTTAACTAGCTCAAAGAAGAAAATTACGATAGCCAAGATTAGAACGAACTCTCATGAGCTCCATAGCAGAAAGAGGTCGTTGAAAAGTTTGCAAACACCAGATGGAAAGGATCTACCATCTTTGTGAATATGAAATATCGAGGATGAAAATCACATCCTCTTAGAGTGCCTCGGAAAAGTAACTACATTAGAGCTTAATTTCATAATCTTTACGTTACAATACCAACCTCTCGCTCTTTAAGATGTCAAAATTATAGTGAGCTTAGGGAGGCTTCTCTCCAAGCTTTTTACATAGGAATAGAATCTTAAATAAAACTAAATAACTCTTTTCTTTAAATAATAGACCAAAGATTCGTTTGAGTGGACGTTAACCATCATCATCATCATAAAAAATCAGCCACTATATTCACGTTATTATGTCCGTTCAAATCTATATTGTTTTAATTACATAGTTATTTAATATGGGTTAAAATTTTATAATAATTAAGTATTATTTTAAGAAAAGAAAATTCAACAAACAACCCGTTATTAACGATAACGTTTTCTAAAAAGGGATTAAGAATTAACGTCATTACTTATGTTTCTTGTTGGTTTAATGCTCTTTCATGTTTTCTAAATTAAATGTCATATGGTTTTAATGTATGATTCTTATCATGAGTTATAAATTTTGTAATTAGTCTTGGCTATTATTGAGGATTGATGTGATTAAATTTGTGAATTGTCTTAATTTAAATTTTTGGATGGAAGTCATTGTATATTTCATTGGTAATTTAAAATGTTTGGTAATTTAACATGTTTAACAATGTCACATTGTAATATTGAAGATACATATAAACGATGATTTAGTAATTAAAGTTATATCAATCAATTAAAAATATAAATAATGATCTAGTGATTAAAATTATGTAAATTAATTTAGAATATACTAATATTAATTATAAAATTTTACTTTTTAAATTATCTATATTCTCTTATAGATTAGATTGTTGTGTTATTATTATTTCACTTAGCTTCTACTACAAATGATGTATACATTTGATAAAAATGAATGGAATGCATCCACCATTTAAAACATTGATTAAATGCGTATATTTTCTAAAGATGATGTATATTTCTTGTTAGATATGTATTACATTATGAATGCGCTTATCTGGGCTTTATATGTTTCATCACTAAGGAATTAGAAGATGTTAATCTTAGAAGTTAGGTAAATACTACAAAAGTCCTTAGAAGATGGTAATCTTGGAAGTTAGGTAAAGTGCATATATAAGGTATTTATTTTTCAAATATATCTATTAATATTATTTTAACTCTCTGTCTCACCAACTCAAACTTTTGACAACTCAAACTTCAAAAAATGATCCGAGTTGTTTCTTTTATTTAACCAAACCTCTAAAGTCTCATTACATAAAGAAAGTTACAAAAGTTAACTTCCCTCCCCCAAATTTTGTGGAATAACCTTTTGTTGGAAATGTTGTCATTGATGGCAAAGGAGATGTGGAAAAATAGAGGAGCACCTCAAACATCAGCCAAGGAGCGCAGGAAGAAAAAAAGAGAGAGTGCGTGCGAGAGGAAGCCATAGAAGGAACAAAGTCAGCAGGAGACAGATGAGGTGGTGCTGCAAAGTAGTGAGGACAGTAGAAGGGGGCCATTTAATAGCAGAACTGGAGAAATAGAGCAGTGAAGATTGGAAGGGCCTGAAGGAGCTTAATACAGGGGTTTAATACAGTTTGCAGATAAATTATTGAGCAATTATTCATTAATTGAGTTTGTATGGCATAGACTTTGATTGAAGACTACAACCCTGTGGTAAAGACTTAATATGTGTGAAAGGAAGGTCGATCCAAAGGGACAGCATTCCACAAATGCGCCGAAAATTTTAGAATCAAATTGGTTGAACAGAATGTGGGTTTGAATTGCCTTCAGTATGTAAGGGCGAGAATCTGAGATTGAGGAATTCGTAAGAGCTGTGAGGTTTGGGGATAGCTCCTTGAGATATCATCGCAGATATCATATGGAGGACTGACGAATGGGCTCGATGGGTGATCGAATGGTGGAGTGATAAGGTGAGCCAAGAATAAAACAAAACAGAAAGGCAGCTTCATGAATGGTGTGGACCAGAAGTAATTCAAGAGCAGAGTCATGAATTGGAGTGGTTCAGTGCACAGTCTTAGGCGGAGTTAATTACAATAAAACATTGAAGCGTTGAACGGAACCCTGAGCCAAAAGGGAGCAGAACCTTACGAAGCAACAGTGAAGGCTAGTTAAAATAACTCTGGAGCCTGAGAGGTAATATAAATGTATATATACATTAATGTTGGGTTTTATTCTGAGCGAAAGACTTAATACTATTTTGACTAAAGACAATGTGTGTGTAGGGTGGGACCCCCCCATACAAATTCTGAGAATCATTAACCCAGCTGGAGGATACACTGAAGCGGAAGCGGAAGCTTATATATATACAGCATGGTACATATGTTGTGCTTTATATTCAAAGACTCAAAGCATATACATTTATATGTAGCGCTCTATTGTTCGAGTTAATATATTGTGGGACCCTCACCCAATCGCATTGGATAAACTTGGTTGTGGAACATGTAAACAAAAATTGCGATTGCGATTGAGTTTCAGACCCGATGGGAATATAAACTATAATTCATACATGCTTGAGTTCCTGTAAACAGTGAGTGATCGGATCGGAGCATCGGAGCATAGGAATATCGGAACATGAAACTAAAAGTTACGATTGCGATTAATCGCAATCGGAGTAATCGCATCGCATCGGATCGGAGTGATCGCATCTGAGCATAAGAATATCAGAACATGCAAATGAAAATTTCAATTGTGATTGAGTTCCAGACCTGATGGGCTTATAAACTATGATTCATATATAGTTGAGTTCCGGTAAACAGTGTTTCATCGCATCGGAGAAGGAGCAAGGCATCGGAACATGAAAATGCAAGTTGCGATTGTGATTAATCGCAATCGGAAGTGTTCGAAAATGGATTCATCACATCGGCATTTGATCGCAATCGGAAGAATTCAATTGCGATTAATCGCATCAGCTGTTGAAGGCGTCGTATATGTTAACATATGTGAAAAGCAAAGATTTATTGTTGGTTTTTTATGTATATACCAACATATAATATGAAGAATTGTGATATGCGTTGAATAACCCTGTGGGCCCGAGTTATTCAATTAAGTGATTTATTCAAATTTTAAATGGGTCGGAGTTCAATAGAGAAAAGAAATAACTAGATCGGTGCACTCGATGATGGATATGCCGCAGAGCATTATATAAAAGGGTTGATTCTAAGGTTCGAATTTCAAAATAATAATGCCGAGAAAGAACATTAATTGCTTGAAATAATAGAAGGAGAGAACCTTGCATAGAGGACATATATTGGGTTTATAACCATGGCGATATTAAAGCCTCCGCATTCAGTTATTTAAACTGCCAGTAAAGGAAACCAAAGTGTTGGAATTTGCCCAGATTTAAAGTCATCAGTTATATATATTGTAATGCAGCTATATGTATAGAGCAGACACACAATCACGGTGAACAGGAATATGCATAGGAATGAACTTGACAGGTGTACATGCGCAGGTGCATAGAGTAGCAGTAAATAGAGTATGCAGAACAGTTTCTTAACAGCAGCAGAAAATGACAAAACCAACAAAGCCAAAGGCCAGAAAATGGGCTGAGTGAAATTGTTTTTATGTAACCAAAAAGGTGAAATGTAAATGTTTTAATTGATTTATATTGTTGTGATGCATTGGAAAGTCTCTGGAAGAGAAAAAATATCCCACTGTAATGTTAAATTGGTACCTACAGTTATATTTTTTGAATGGGCGGATAAAAGAAATGAGAAGGCAGAAGGAAAAAAGACATGGTTGTCCATTTCGAATTCCCAGTAGAATACAAACAGCCATGAAGCTATTTTTTATAAAACAGGGTAATATCCAAGGGGAGAAGGTTACGAAAACAGAGTGAGAGAAGAAGAGAGTGTGCAGTAGAATTGAAGAGAGTTGAAGAAAATAAGAACGCTGCAAGAGGTTAGAAAGAGTGAATTAGAGAATGCAGAGTATGGAATTGAGGCAGAGAAGATAAGAAGAAGGAGGAGCAGAACAAGATGTTGTGAAAAGTCAGAGAATGCAGAAATGAAGCAGTGAGGCAGAGTAGAAGGAGGAGAGTAGACGATCCCAATGTAGCCGATAGTGAATCGAGAAGATGTAAATGATATAAGAGACGAATGTGAGGCGGAGCTGAACGGCGAAGAGGGAGGTACGAACGTAGAAGTGATATCGAGGTAAATCAATAGTGTTTCTTTTGAAAGAGTAAGGAAGTTGAAGCTTCGCTATCAAGTTGTGATAGATGTCGGTTATGGTAGTAGAGAGTGAGAGAACATCCAAAGGTTGGTACTGCAAAAAAATAGATGGGATTTGGTGCTTCACATCAAGTTGTAGCTTGATAAAATTTCGGTTGTAGCTGTGTAGCTAATTGAGGTTGAAGAGCCTCTGTAGGTTGGTGCACAACGAGAAAATTGATGGGAGTTGGAGCTTCCTTGCAGGATTTGTAGCTTAGGGGTGGAACCTCTTGTGGAGTTCTTCTCTGAGAAGAAAATCGGTGGTGAGAGGAGTTGGAGCTTGCCTTTGCATCACAACAATAATAAGATGTGGTTTTCTCCCTTTATGGGTTTCCACTTACATCTGGTGTCTCTGTGCATGATGTTTATGTGTTGATCTGGTTTATATCATCTGCTTAATACTTGCTGCTCTCATATTAAGTCTACTATTACATTACATTAATGCTTGCTGCTCACATTCTAAGATTACTCACATGTTAAGTTGAACATGAAATGAAGGTGTAAACAAGTGTTAATGAAAAAGTTTTAAAAGTCCATAAATGTGTTAAACTGACTCACCCCCCCCTCTTAGTTTAACTAAGGGTTCAATAATTGGTATCGGAGCTGGTTCCTTTGGTGCAAGCCTAATAGCTTGAAGGAGATCTGGTTAAGTCATGGACTATCAAAATGTACCTGTGTTAAGTACGACAAACTTTCCTGAATGGAGAGATAAGGTTAAAATAGGATTATTGACTTATGAACCTGAGGTATGGAAGCTTGTTTGTGATGGTTACTGCACCGACTCCCCCACGGTGAAATAACAACAAAGGAATGCCAAGGCAAAATGTGTGATATATAACAGTCTTCATAACAAGGACGTTGAGTTGATAATGGATTTAACCTCTGCAAAAGAAATCTGGGATAAATTGCATTTCATGCATGGAGTAGACACTAAGGACAGCAGTGTCAAGAAGGAGAAAAGAATTAAGAAGAAGAAAACTTCAGGTCAAAAGGAAAATATTCAATCAAATGAGGTACCTGCTAGTGAGAATGGTAGTAAGAACCATGAAGAAATTGCAGCTGTAGAAAAGGCCAAACTAGACACAACCTTGATTGAAATAGAAAGACTAAAGAATGAAAATAAATACCTTAAGACATTGGTGCAAATATGTGATGAGAGAGAATATGAAGATAAGAAAGAAATTATTGGCCTGAAGACACAGCTTGAAGAAGCAAGGAAAATAAAAGACACTCTGCTGCAACAAATAAGAGAGAAAAATATTGAATGTGAGAGGGAAGAAGAAGTAGCGAGCCTAAGAAAGAAATTAGAAAAAGCCCAAAGAGAATTATTAATGAATACTCCTCAAATGAAAAGCTCTAAACAATTGGACCAAATTCTTAATGCTCAAAGGTATCCTCTCATAAAGGCTGCGATAGGATATGAAGGGGAAACCAGTAAGTCCAAGGCAGAAGATAACAAGAAAATCATCTTTGTAAAAGATGTAAAGGATAGTGAAGTAGCTCAGCAGACTACTACAAAAATAGAAGCAAGCAAGAAGAGGATTTGTGAAGAAACAAATAGAATCAAGCAGCAACATGGTAGGACAGATAATGAGAAGATGAAACAATCAGCTGCTAAAGGCTCATATGCTCCTGAAGATGAATTGAATAAATTTGGAAGATGTCAAAGGAGGTTCTTTCCTCCTATGAAAAATATCACATGTTTTACCTGCCACAAACAAGGACATACTGCAACATGTTGTAAGACAAAGCAAACCCAGTCCAACCAGCAAAAGATGTAGAAAACAAGAAGAACACCTCAAGCAAGCAAAGGGAAAAGACAATCTTCCACCAGGTACACAAATCATTTCCATGGCTATTGTTATGCATGCAATAATTTTGCACATAAAATTGTTTATTGTAAAATGTATTCAAGAAGAGGAACAAAATATTATACATCAGCTCAAATGCACCTTGGTCAAATAAGATGCTATCTATGTCTCAAGCGTGGTCACAAAGAAAAAGACTGTAAACTTCCATATATATTAAAGAACTCCAGACAGATGATGAAATCCAATCCAATCAAATAAAACTATGAATCGGAAAGGAGTGCAGACATTATGATGAACCCCAATAGAGTATGGAAAGAAAAGAGAAAGGGGGAGCCTGTTACCTCAATAACATAATGAATCCATCATAGGCTTAGGGGGAGCTACTCTAGGAAGCAAAGAAAATATCTAATCAGTGACAAATATGAAGCAACATCCCAGGGGGAGAGCAGTTCATAAATAGACCCCATGAAAGTAGTCTAAGAAGAGCACCTTAGAATAAGATCGGCCATAAGATCATGAAGGGAAAAGAAAATTCCTCTAACAAAGAACTATAGAGGAAGAAGATTATTTAGCTGACAGATTGATGAAAGAAGAGAAGGTAGCAAGCAACCATGGTGGTAGAGAAGAAGCATTAGTCATGATCATTTCAGTTAAGAAGACATCAACACATTAAGTGATGATCACAGTGTGCAACATTCTGCTAGTATGAACAATGATTCACCTTAAAAGGGGATGAGTAAGAAAAGAGCCTCTCATCATTGTGTCATTTCTTCTTCCATCTATGAAAATGTCCTTTGGAAAAGAAAAGTCAAATAAGTGACAAATCTCTGAGTAATCAGCCCATGAAGAGTCAGAATAGAGAAATTGAACATGTCTACCCAAAGATCATTATCTTAAGACAATTGAATTGTACTTAAAGAAACAATGATTCTAGTGCAATCTTAGAAAGGAAAATGCAGTGACATTCCCTTGAACAGAATGGCAAAATAAGCAAATGGTTAAAGATGCCAAGATTAAATTTCAGGATATTGATGACTATTGGTGTGAACAATGGAAAGCTCGGTAGTAGAATTCATGAAGGATGCCTTAACATTGGGTTCATGAGCAAGTTGAAGTGAAAGAAGTATTAATTGGTACTTGGTACAAACAGCATGCCTATCAACATAATATCAAGTGTTATCATGGAACAATGATAAGGTACAGGTCCTCAGGATCAAAGGTTATGGCAAGTGTACATCCAGCAAAAAGGGGTCAATGAAAAGGCTAAAGGATTAGTATTTTGTTTACTATTGAAACATGATATTGAGCATTGAAACAATATTTTTTTTTATGCCTTCCTGAAGTCAGGCCTCTCCTCTTAAGATCATTCATAACACTGTGTGAAATCTGCTTTCTATTAAAACATCTTGAATATATTTTTTCATCATGATAGAAAGTTTAAGTATCGAAAGTATGAAGAATTAGTTGGGTCAGTTGAATCTCAAAACATTGTCATGGAGTCATAAAGAACATACTTCAGCAGTAAAGGGATTTTATTTCTTAGATCAAATTCTGGTTGGTTCATTGATCACATCTGGAACAATAACCTTCATCTATTAAGGGTAATATCTTTTCAGTATCCTAGCTCATATCATCACCAATAGGCAAGATAAGTGAACTTCAGCTATAAAAGGAGATATTGGCGTCATCATCATAATTGAACAGGTGTGGCATTGCAGATGAGTATTGCTGAGGAAGACATATCTCAACTACAAGGGTTATGGGCCTGCAACTTCCTCAACAGTATAGATTTCTGATGAAAAAAATTATAATAGAGAGAAGAGTATTTGAAGCATTCTCAGCATGCTAAGCTTTGGTCAAATGAAACATCTTTGATTATATGAGTCTGATGATATATGGTTGTTCTATCATCACCCACACTTTATACAGGTGAAAGGAGTCAGTGCTTTGGATTGTATCAATTTACAGTGTATATTCAAGTCCAATAATCCTCAAAGTGTTCTCTCAACAAGTCTTCTACACCAGTCTGGAGCAGCAGGGTACAAAGTCAGAAGAAGGTGGTCTAAACACAAATCAGAGAGAGGAAATGCAAAGACAGAATCTACACTAAGAAATGTGCAACCCTTTGCCATTGATTTCAAAGGGGGAGGAAAAGAAGGTAATAGAAGAAAGGGTCTTCTAAAAGAAGCTAGGCAGAGGAAGACTTGGAGGAAGCATTGGATTATCGATGGGTGTGTTGCCATCAATGCCAAAGGGGGAGACTGTTGGAAATGTTGTCATTGATGGCAGAGGAGATGACAAAGGAGGAGCACCTGAAACATCAGCCAAGGAGCAGAGGAAGCAAAAAGAGAGGCAGCAAAGGCAGCATAGAAGGAACAAAGGCAGCAGGAGACAGATGAGGTGGTGTTGTAGAGTAGTGAGGACAGTAGAAGGGGGCCATTTAATAGCAGAACTGGAGAGACAGAGCAGTGAAGATTGGAAGGGCCTTAAGGAGCTTAATACAGGGGTTTAATACAGTTTGCAGATGAATTATTGAGCAATTATTCATTAATTGAGTTTGTATGGCATAGACTTTGAATGATGACTACAACCCTGTGGTAAAGACTTAATATGTGTGAAAGGAAGGTCGATCCAAAGGGACAGCATTCCACAGATGCGCCAAAAAAGTTCGAATCAAATTGGTTGAACAGAATGTGGGTTTGAATTTCCTTCAGTATGTAAGGGCGAGAATCTGAGATTGAGGAATTCGTAAGAGCTGTGAGGTTTGGGGATAGCTCCTTGAGATATCATCACAGATATCGTATGGAAGACTGACGAATGGGCTCGATGGGCAATCGAATGGTGGAGTCATAAGGTGAGTCAAGAATAAAACAAAACAGAAAGGCAGCTTCATGAATGGTGTGGACCAGAAGTAATTCAAGAGCAGAGTCGTGAATTGGAGTGGTTCAGTGCACAGTCGTAGGCAGAGTTAATTACAATAAAACATTAAAGCGTTGAATGAAACCCTGAGCCAAAAGGGAGTGGAACCTTACGAAGCAACAGTGAAGGCTAGTTAAAATAACTTTGGAGCCCGAGAGGTTATATAAATGTATATATACATTAATTATGGGTTTTAGTCTGAGCGAAAGACTTAATACTATGTTGACTAAAGACAATGTGTGTGTAGGGTGGGACCCCCCCATACATAAAAATTCCGAGAATCATTAACCCAGCTGGAGGATACACTGAAGTGAAAGCGAAAGCTTATATATATACAGCACGGTATTGTGGGACCCTCACCCAATCGCATCGGAGAAACTTGGCCGTGGAACATGTAAACAAAAATTGCGATTGTGATTGAGTTTCGAACCCAATGGGCATATAAACTGTAATTCATACATGTTTGAGTTCCTGTAAACAATGAGTGATCGGATCGGAGCATCGGAGCATAGGAATATGGGAACATGAAACTAAAAGTTGCGATTGCGATTAATCGCAATCGGAGTAATCGCATCGCATCGCATCGGAGTGATCGCATCGGAGCATCGGAGCATAAGAATATCGAAACATGCAAATGCAAATTGCAATTGCGATTGAGTTCCGAACCCGATGGGCTTATAAACTATGATTCATATATGGTTGAGTTCCGGTAAACAGTGTTTCATCGCATCGGAGAAGGAGCAGGGCATCGGAACATGCAAATGCAAGTTGCGATTGCGATTAATCGCAATCGGAAGTGTTCGAAAAGGGATTCATCGCATCGGCATTTTATCGCAATCGGAAGAATTCAATTGCGATTAATCGCATCGGCTATTGAAGGCATCGTATATGTTAACATATGTGAAAAGCGAAGATTTATTGTTGGTTTGTTATGTATAGACCAGCATATACTATGAATAATTGTGATATGCGTTGAATAACCCTGTGGGCCCGAGTTATTCAATTAAGTGATTTATTCAAATGTTAAATCGGTCGGAGTTCAATAGAGAAAAGAAATAACTAGACCAGTGCACTCGACGATGGATATGCCGCAGAGCATTATATAAAAGGGTTGATTCTAAGGTTCGAATTTCAAAATAATAATGTCGAGAAAGAACATTAATTGCTTGAAATAATAGAAGGAGAGAACCTTGCATAGAGGACATATATTGGGTTTATAACCATGGCGATATTAAAGCCTCCGCATTCAGTTATTTAAACTACCAGTAAAGGAAACCAAAGCGTTGGAATTTGCCCAGATTTAAAGTCATCAGTTATATATATTGTAATGCAGCTATATGTATAGAGCAGACACACAATCACGGTGAACAGGAATATGCACAGGAATGAACTTGACAGGTGTACATGCACAGGTGCACAGAGTAGCAGTAAATAGAGTATGCAGAACAGTTTCTTAACAGCAGCAGAAAATGACAAAACCAGCAAAGCCAAAGGCCAGAAAATGGGCTAAGTGAAATTGTTTTTATGTAACCAAAAAGGTGAAATGTAAATGTTTTGATTGATTTATATTGTTGTGATGCATTGGCCAGTCTCCGGAAGAGAACAAATATCCCACTGTAATGTTAAATTGGTACCTACAGTTATATTTTCTGAATGGGCGGATAAAAGAAATGAGAAGGCAGAAGGAAAAAATATATGGCTGTCCATTTCGAATTCCCAGTAGAATACAAATAGCCATGAAGTTATTTTGTATAAAACAGGGTAATATCCAAGGGGAGAAGGTTACGAAAACAGAGTGAGAGAAGAAGAGAGTGTGCAGCAGAATTGAAGAGAGTTGAAGAAAATAAGAAAGCTGCAAGAGGTTAGAAAGAGTGAATATAGAGAATGCAGAGTATGGAATTGAGGCAGAGAAGATAAGAAGGAGGAGCAGAACAAGATGCTGTGAAAAGTCATAGAATGCAGAAATGAAGCAGTGAGGTAGAGTAGAAGGAGGAGCTGAGCAAAGAAGAAGGAGAAGCTAATAGTGAATCTGAGAAGACGCAGAAATGATATAAGGACAGATATGAGGACTGTTGAACAGCAGAAGAGAAGGTACAGAACAGAGCTGATATCCAAGGTAAATCAGCAAGTGTTTTTCTTTTGAAAGAGTAAGGAAGTTGAAGCTTCGCTATCAAGTTGTAGCTTGATAGATGTCAGTTGTAGCTGACTGAGGTAGGAGCCTCCTGTAGGTTGGTGCCTACAGAAAATAGATGGGATTTTGTGCTTCCACATCAAGTTGTAGCTTGATAAAATGTCAGTGGTAGCTGACTGAGGTTGGAGCCTGCTGTAGGTTGGTTCCTGCAGAAAATTGATGGGAGTTGGAGCTTCCTTGCAAGTTGTAGCTTGAAGAATTGAGGTTGGAGCCTCCCGTAGGTTGCTACCTACAGAAAATCAGTGGTGAGAGGGAGTTGGAGCTTGCCTTTGCATCACAACAATAATAAGATGTGGTTTTCTCCCTTTATGGGTTTCCACTTATATCTGGTGTCTCTGTGCATGATGTTTATGTGTTGATCTGGTTTATATCATCTACTTAATACTTGCTGCTCTCATATTAAGTCTACTGTTACATTATATTAATGCTTGCTGCTCACATTCTAAGATTACTCAGATGTTAATTTGAACATGAAATGAAGGTGTAAACAAGTGTTAATTGAAATTTTTTTAAAAGTCAATGAATGTGTTAAGTAGGATTCCCCCCCCCCCCCCCCCCGCTCTTAGTTTAACTAAGGGTTCAACACCTTTGGTAACACCATCACATCCCATTTCTCTAAAAGATTTATGGAAATGTAAGGTTTACTCTATTCTAATTCCTGGATTGCAAGTTATACCCTCCTAAATATTGACCAATTAGGTAGTACCACATGGATGCAAAACGGTTATGACTTCATAGTTTGAACCCTATACAAACTTATCTTATATAAACCAATAGTATATATTATTAGTGCTCTTTGCCATTCCTCCTCAACGGTTAACCGATGTTTAACTCTTGCTAATTTCAATGTTAGTTAACGAGAAAACCCCTCAATCATTCTTTTGTTTATTGTGCCCATAGCGGGAATGGGTCAACAAACTCACCACTAGACATAAGGAGCGAGAAAAAAAAATTTGTAGCCCGAAACAAAAAAATTTGATGTCATGCTATTTGTTACCGTGCTAAGAGAAAGGAGACCCTTGTGGATCTTTTAAGGTGCGATTTGGATGATATGGCATGTAACATTACACCACCTAGTGTCCATGTCTACGCATAGAGTCCATACCATCTAAATCTCATTCACCATACCTTATCAACGTCTTTATAATTCCATACGAGACATCAAGGTGATGTCACCCTCGTGACGAGGAATCCTCTGTTGGCACCATGTGTCCATTAAGAAACTAGCCACTTATCGCTCCAAAGGCCATCTATATCTACCACATTTCATGTTGACCATGCACCATGTTAACTGACACGACCATGTCATTTTACCTGTGTGGCATCCATGTAGGCATACCTAGGCTTCATGGCATGGGGCACCTTATCATACTTCAAGTCCAATAGAGCCAAAGCACTCAAAAAAATTTCATTCCTTATCATTTAAAGATGGAAGAGACCTCCATTTCACTTTATGATAATAGTTCCTAGGTCCAAAAAGTTTCAACTACTCCCGATGATAATGGATGGTACCACATGAATATTCCCTTCATGTGACGCTTGTTCTTGGCATGTCTACCCTTGCCCATGCCAAAGGAGTTATCTCTTGGAAATTAGGCACAATACCTAATTAATGTCAAATGTATTTGATACCACTATTAAGGTAATCCCGAACTTAGTTAATAAAAAATAATTGGACCCCATGCAAACCTACATTTAGTAGTATTTAGAGTTAGAACGTTAAGGTTTTCATGGAATTTTCCCAAGAATCCTTCATAATTAGCTCCCATAATAATTAGTCTTGCACTAAGCACTATAGTTCCATAAGGATAAAACCCCTTATCTCTATGTTGAGGAGGTAAATCCCCTGCAGGGCAGAGCGATCCCTACTAGCCCGGTGGGGGTCTAGCAACAATCAAAAATGTTACGACGCAAGTTCCTAGTTACGAATGAAAAGAATAAATATAGAAGCCTACACGGAATCCAATGCTACGATGCGAAGAGAGCGTTCCCATTCCTCGGCCTTGCTAGATCACAATCCTCACGATCTCCCGAAGTGGATGGACACATGCACATGCAAAAAAAAACGATACAAGCATAAAATGCGGCATACGTAACTAAATATCGGTCGAAAGGATATTACTCATATTGACATCATTGAAAACGAAGTGGAACCATAATCGTAATCATTCATTAAATATCAATAGAAAGAGATTACAACCAAAGGATTACGACGTCGTGGTCTCCTTCGGATGGGTCTCTAGTCTTTCACATCTCGCAAAGCTGCGAGAGAAGGAAAACCTCTCCTGATTCTCTCGACAATAGTCTCCTTACTTGATTCAGCCTTGAGGAAGAAAGAGGGCTCTTATAGCACAAGGCTCTTGGGAATTTGGAGATTCAAAGCTTAGGCACTTCAAGACTAGCTTGCCATGGAATTGGCTTGAGGCTTTTATAGATGGGGAAGGAGGAAGTTGGGATCCCTATTGTTGTGGGATTGGCCTATCAACAAGGAAGGTTCCATGGGAGGTGGCAAAACCACTTCACTTATAGAACTCCCGCGACCCAGCCTCCCAACTCAAGATAGGCAATGGTTTCGAGTTTGTTGAAACTCAACTTATGCATCTTTATTTAAAAAACACTCATTAATTGGGCGGCGCGACTACGTACGGGACGGAGCGCTGGTTAGCGCGGCCTCTTTGCAGGATTTTCCCCATTGGCGCGAGTGCTAATTTGTTTTTGCACTTTGTCTGTGTTTTTCATGATTTTTGCAAGGAGATGTCTTTAGGAAAATGAAATCGTAGCAGAGGTACGTGATGATGTTTTCAAGGCATGACAATGTTCACGGGTCACAAAATGGGTCCTCCATTGTGTGGGATGGGGAATGGTAGGGGCCGGTGATAAATTACGTATGTGAGATGCCCCCTAAAGTATGAGGCCCGAGAGAGAGAGGGGTGAAATGCTTTATCGAGAACATGTTCAGGCGAAGGCTATGGTTAGAAAACCTAGCAGAGAAAAATACAGGCGATATCTCAAGTACATGATGTATGTGTGGTATGAGCGCGACCATCCAAAGAAAATAAGAGTACACTATAATCCGGATCCATGGTATGGGGCGCGACCATCCGGCGGGGATCAAATAAATAGACTCGGGTATGGTCGCGGCCATCAATCAATAAGTCATATACATAATGATAACCACAATCGCGACACGGATTACAACGGACACGATCCGGGGTCTTGCGCTCATCTCGGCCAAACAAAGTACAAGTTCGAGCATGTGAATATGTGAGGCGAAGTCGAACATGCGGGGAACATGTCGTGCGATTACCGGCCCGATGATGAAAGTTGTTAACGAACGCGAGAGGAACCACCAATAATGACAATGGCCCTCGAGGTACTACAATTACAATCTACGGCATGTGAATCAATGAGTTGGCATCGAACGCCCACGGAATCACTCGATCGAAGGCCAATGATGAAAACCTCACGTCGATGTGACGAACCTACCATTGAGGCATGCGAGGCTCAAGGGTACCATAAAGGAGTCTCTGAATAAACCTGGATAATGAGACGCGTCGACGAGGCCGGCCTTGATCGAAGGTGGGCCATAATTTTTCCCACATCATCGCCACGAGATAGAGGAACATGATGTTTTATTGCTGAATCGGGATCGTATGAGAATCGAGAGGAAGGTTGATATTTGCGAAGGCCAACTTCTCTTGAACATATAAACGGCACGACGGTGGACTTGGCGATGTTGACATCAATAGATTAGAGGTCATGGTGACAAGGCAATGAGAAATGGAAGGAGAGGTCAAAAGGGGATTATCCAAACCCATGGAGGAAAATTGAAGCAACGAGATGAGATGTCCCCAACTTGAAACACGGAGAAATGCGGACAAGTGCCATGTTCAAGAGCGACATCTTGCGCGACGACAGCGACGATGGTTCCATTTTCCCCACCATTTCTGGTGAGTACCCCAGTATTTTTGATAACAAGCTTGAAGGATAGCATATGCCTGCTTGTAATATAAGTTCGCCGGGCGGAATCCCATCCTAGTGCATTTAACAAGTCCTAGGAAGGAGGAACTCGGAGAACGTCATTTCATTTGGATCCCGATGTCATCGGGGGTTTAACGAGTCGACAAAGGAAGAACTTGGTGTCTTTTCATGTTTAGAAGTTTGAAAAGACGGCGGAAAAGTAAACTCACGGGTCCTTTTCGTAAATAGTTCCTCGGATCCGAAAAGGTAGAAAACAATATCCGAAAAACCTCCTAGTCGCGATAGGCTAGGGTACTTTCGTAATCAATCCATCCCAACTTGAAAAGTTAGCATTATCTTCAGGTAGATGTCGATTCGTGTCCAATTTAACGAGATCAAACGACAAGGGCCTCGCGGAAATCTTTTCATGTTTAGAGAGTTAGAAAAGAATTTGAAAGATGACTCCAAAGTGACTTTTTCATGTATTTACCGAGTATGAAAAAGTATAAAATGCAACCTAGATTTCCATCGTTAAAAATTAAAAAAACCTGTTCTTGCACATACCAAGCAAGCGTAAAATCATTTTCGACATAACATATAAAAATATTCGATAAAAATGACTTTTCACAACTCATTTTATGTCAAAAAGTTATAAATATGTCAAATTGGTAAAAATAAAATTACATTTACTATTTACCTTGGTAAAAAGCAACGATGGTCCATTTGGAGCGAGAAACTTGACGGTGATTGCGACAAATACGGTTTACCATTAAACTTCTCATTTGCTACGGTAAGAGGTGCTCCCTTGCTCTTCATTTTCATCCAATTTTTAATAGTTTTACCCTTGTAAATCCGTTCTCTAGAGCCACTTTGAGAAATTTAGGGCCGCGCTCATTGGCGCGGGTATCGGGCACGGACCCACGCCAATGGGCTCTTTTATACAAGGCCCGCACCACGTGGTGCGGTTGTTCAAAAAACGGCCCGCGCCGGTGGCCGAACCTAAAAATTCGCCTAGAATTTCGACATTTAGACCAAATTGCATGGAATTTGAGGCTCATCGAGAGATCTAGCGAGGGTTCATGACCATATGAATGCGGGTAATCAAGAAAAATGGCGATTGAATGTAAACGAGAGCATGTAGAAGAGGATGAACAAGCCATGCGAAGTCAAGCTTGCATGAATGCCCTTCGCTTGTGGGCTGAAAAAGTTCTTCCTTACAGTGTCCTACGAAACTCGGCCCCGACTCCTCTAGTATTGTCGATGCCCAGGAACCGAACATGAACGAATTATTCGAGTTACGAACTAAAATATTAGAGCTAAATTCTGATGTTTATTTATCAACTGGGTTGCCGCCGGAGTGCGTCCTGTGGTAGTGGAGACGGACCATGCGGGGAAGATGGAAGAAGTGATGGCACGAGTGTGCCAAGGAGCACAAATGGGATCGAGGGCGGCAAGAAGGTGGATATCCACACTATCACGATGCGGCATTGAGGTGGTCCTACATACCATCACGCGAGTGCGGGGTCGCGGGCCGCATGAGGCCACGAAGGCCCAACTCTTGTTGGCCTGGAGTATGGAGTCCCCTACTATTCGAGAGCTGAACGACAACGGTAACAATCAATATGAAAAGGCAGCTCACGAAATGCAAACGGGGTAAGGGTTGAAATAGTTCGGTTATGGTTCCATCCTGGTATCGTTCGTTACGGAACGCTTTACCAATCTTCCGAGGGACGAGGGGCCGCGATGGCGGAGTCCAGATGCCCGCGGGGACAAGAATGGCTCATTGCGCTGCCGTCGATGCCCGAGAGGGCGGGAAAGGCGGCCAACGGATGTCACTGGAGGCCGGAGTTTCTCCAGGTGGTTACGGGCGCCCGCTCGATTGTCGTGGAGAGAGGCGGCCTATGCGAGGGCCGGCTTCCACGGGGACCCCGAGACCTCCCACTGCGCGAAAGGAGATAGTGACCCGGGACGAGGAGTTGGGTAAGACCTCATGTGATTTTATGTTTTTATGTGTTAATACACATTCGTCTTAACACGATCTTTATACATGCATGCGGATGTGGGACTCTGAGAGACCGAGTGTGGATGTCTCCAATCTCCGGAGGACTCAACTCGCCCACGAGCTCGAGAAGGCGGCACGGAGGGAGAGTTGATCGAGAACCTCGCATTGCCCACGGGATCCCGGACTATGCCGGGCCTGACGGAGACGTACGGGTGGCATACCCGGCGCCACACGGTGGGAGTTCCAAGTCGGATCCACCTGAATCTCGAGGCGCCTAAAGTGCGTGCCGATCACGTGCTATCATGAGCACCATGCTGGATTAGCTCCTTGGGATTTCTACCACACCTATTTTTTGAGAGACGTACGCGTCTCCGGATGTACTTAAAGACGATTATGTATATTTTTGACTCCGTGACGCACCTCTGTGCAAACATTTCGACACACATATATATATACATATGACCATTTACGGATGGGTCTTTCTTTACATGTGATGATGTTTTCTATATTTGCATGCAAATGTCTGTCTAATACCAAATTTGCTACGCATGTTGTTAGTGTATTCAAATGTACGGGTATATGATGATATGTAATGTAGTCGAAATTCCTTTCCGGTAATCGAATGCGCGGATACGGACGTAAGATGGATGGGTTCCTTACCGAATAGTGTCCCGTTCGGTTGTAACACCACAAGGATTTAACGAATCTAGATACATGGTGGTCACGGATACCAAGGTTTATCGCCTCAGTCCAATAATTCTAACACAACACTATATTCATTGATGTTGTTCATGGTACGTCCTAGACACACTCCTTGCGAGGTTGATCAACTCACCAGGCGAGGATCGTAGATTACCCGAGGTTGCGAAGGCAGTTACGATGCTGCGGGAAACTGCCGTCAGCGAAACCAACAAATGGATGAATAGAAATGCGCACAACCGGGAAGACCCAATCCCAGCCCAGAAAGATGTTTACAAAGCACACCACACTATACATGCACACAAATGAAAATCACACACCTATGTACACACACCACACCAAGAAATCACTTCGGGCATAGTACTTTTTAAAGTACGGCCCATTTCAGGCTACGCCCGGCGGAACTCGCTTCATAATCTATAGTACAGTATGGGGCCGGTACCACATAGGCTAGAACTTACCGGCTCAAGCTTATCATGTGTGATCGTACATGAGGACGAGGTCTCCTTCGATAAAAAGAACGGGGAGAAATAGATTGATCAAAATCAGTTTTGACCCTCTTCTTTTGTGCTTCGATAACAAAGCGACAGGATGATGAGTTTCATCTAACCGTTCCGGATCTGATTTGTTCTTCCTCGAAAAAAGTACCGGGTAGAAGCTCCACGGCTAATTTCGATGAAGGAATCTCACATTCAACCGGCGAGTGGCTTCTAGACCGTACACCAATTGAAATGGTGTGAATCCGATTGCACTCTTAGCGGATGTTCGGTATGCCCGGGCGAAACCGGTTGGATATGCCAATTGGATTTATGAATACCAAAGGCACATTCACTTTGAAGCATAGTGACCAAAACCTTGTTCACTACTTCAGCACGACCATTCGCTTGAGGGTAGTATGGTGTTGAGCTATCCTGACGCAAGCCCAACGTTGAAGCCAGCTCGCCATCATGTAATCTGAAATGAGTGGTGATTAGTGACGATGGCTTGAGGAACCCCTAACCGTGCGATAACATGATTTGAATATAAATTGAGAGACGACCGTTTTCCGTCGGCGGCTAGCGTGAGCATCGCTGGCCACTTAGTGAAGTAGTTGACGACGACAATGATATACGCTGTGCCCCTCGGCGAGTGAGGTTACACGTCATAAAATCCATGCCCCATTTTGCAAGGGGTGACGGTAGTAACGGGATGCAATGGCAGGCGGCGTCGCATCTTGCGGCGAAAAATGCAGCATGGATGACATTTACGGACTGCGGTGATACGAGTCCTTGAATATGAGCCGAAGCAGCACCTTTCATTTAATTTTAAGAGCGTGCGCATGTCAGGACATATGTCGCCACGGGCGCCCTTTGGTAGTCATTTAGGACCTTCTCGACCTCTTCCAAGGTTAGGCATCGCGAGGCTTACCCGAATCTACTCACGCGATATCGGTATCCTCCTACTATGCGATAGGGTTGGGACGGTGCCGGATTCGACGAGCGGTAGATTTATCCAACTCGAGACCGAAATGTCGAGGTCTGAAGATACGCTATTATGTCACCGTAACAAGGATCATGAGTGCGGTGAGAAAAATCATTTCGTCAGGTATGGTCTTCGAGTGTGAGAGCAGTACGTAAGAAGTGAGAACATATCAAATCCACGAAGACCGGTGATTTAGTTGACTTAGTAGTGGTGAACTCCAAGTCAAACTCTGCGGATCTGATCCATTTTGGAGTACTTGCCCCCGAGTAATTTTCTAGAAATAATACACGTCATGCGGTTGCGATCGAAACCATTGTTATCGTGTGCAAAGGATGTAATGGCGAGCGTTCTACGGCGTGTCTTCTTGCTAATGCCAGCACTAGGCATGTCATCGCATGTTTCCGGTCAAGAAGGTTTCGAGACGGTGTCTGACAACATGTTCATCACGATCATCATCTCGCACCAATACCATGGCTGTGGTGCTAAATGCGGTGGCTAGATATAAAGTGGTAGGTGGTAGTCCAAAGGACGAAGCAATGGAGCATTGACAAGCAACGTCTTGACTTCTCAAAAAGTTCTGAGCAATTTTGTCCCCGGTGAAAGGGAATGTTACTGCTTTAACAAAGAGTGAATCCTTTGGCCACCTCGGCATAATTCGGGATAAAAGCTGTCGAAGAAAATTCCTTTCCCTTGCGGACGCTCTTGTGGCGATACGGGGAGGAGGGTGATGGGGAGAGATTTATGATGGCCTTGACCTTTAAAGGGTCAAGGCGAATTCGAGTCTTTCGAGACTATGGTCCTAAAAGACAACCGAATCAACACGGAAGATGCATTTGCTGATTGAACGTGTGTAGCATCTACAACGAAAGAAAGATACGGCGGAGATGCTCGGGATGGTCCTCTCGCTTACCCTAATGGGGTACGGCAAGTTGTCCGGATAAGGGCCGAATGATATGGCGAATGTCATGAAAAAGCGTGAGACATCGCACGCGGCGAAAAGTGGCTCCGGCCATTCTTTAAGGTCGAACGGGAGTTTTTTGTACGCGAAAGTGCCCCACGGACGGATGAATGTGGTCTTGTGTTGATCCTCGGGCGCAATATTGATTTGGTTATATCTTTGAAAGCTTGTCCATTAAGGAATAGATCTCACTCCTTCATTCATCGATGATGCGATGCGTAAATGGGTGGGATAATTATCCTTTGGACGGGCGCGATTGATGTCGCGATAATCCCTACAGGACTCTAATCATGCCACCTTTTTATCGACGGGGGACAATGTTAGACACCCGATGCAGCGGGGATGGGATAAATGAAACCCGCGTTCGAGAGGGGTTTTCAGCACGCCAGTAACGGTGGCTTTCGAGGATGCATGGGGCGTGGAGAGTTGGCACATGGGCTTCGCACACAGATGGTGTTTTGGAATCTCGTGTACTACGATACGGGATCAATCCCCGCTTGTTCCTCGTAAGACCATGCAAAAACGTCTGCGAATTCTTTGAAAAGCTCGGTATAGACTTGAATCTCATCGGAGAACAAGTCACACCCACATGAATATTCTCAACAATCCTAGGTTTAACGGAGATGTTGATTGGAACGGTTGAAGTAATGTTACTCGAGGATTGCCCTCGAAAAAACCTCGTGCGTCCAAGATCGGTGTTTTAAGAGGAGGAAGGAGGCTGGTAGCATAGCCGCTCCGGTTGTAATCGAGTCATTGCCCCCAAGCTAGGCATAAACGGGGAGCGATGATGTCCATCGCCCCAAAGGCGGCTCCTCGAGAGACATAGTTTCAATGATAGCCTCATCGGAAGAAAAAGTCTCTGCGAGAGGATCGGAGTGAATCGACGGCCAAGCCGGGGGATTAGGGTAGACGTCGAGAGCCATGCTCAAGGGCATGCTCGAGGAGGTCGGAGGATCTGATGCAGCAAAAATCTCACGATGGTGATCTCTCACGGCATTAAAGGCATGGATTCTCCAAACTCATATACTGCTCGAGGTGTAGGAATGAGCCGGGGGTCATCGGACCGGAACATGTTGACTTGAGTGGTATGCGGTGGTGGTGCAGGAAAGATACCCATGAGGGATTGGGTCTTTGAAGAGACTAGGTCCTACCTTGTACGGGGATTCGAAATTTGAGTCCGTATGGCACGTTGTTCTCGAGTTAGAGGTGAAAAATGACAATTGATCCTTTGTGACAATCTTGCCCTCATGAGGGAACTTAATGAATCGAAAGACGATGAAGCGGCCGCGAGCATGGCATGGGTCTAGGTTGTGGCCAAGAAGTATATTGTAGTTGAGTTTAGCGTCAACCACTTCTACTTCTACGTTGACGGTTTTCTGTAATGTGATCGCGAGACTCTAGAAACGCCCGGCGGTTTAGATTCCGACCATCAAATGCCTCAGGGCATTGGGAGATGACGACAAGTGCGGAGGCGGAAGTGGCCTTCCGGCCAAGCGAGGAGGACATAACACAAGTAGATGCACCCTCATCTGCGACGGCCCTATGAATGTTCATCTGGAGTTAATCTCGACTTGAATGACCAAAGCGATTTGATGTGGAAGCCGGGGAGTAAAATTCTCCGGATCGAGGTGAGAAGACTCGGTCGGCGGGATCAATGCCCCCGATCGCGAGAAAGTAAAGCCTTGTTGTGAAGGGACAAATTTGAAGAACTCCGATGTGAGACATAGCACATGGCGCCTATACCGAGATCCTCAACAATGCGTAATTTTGAGCGGCACGAGCGTTTGGATTATAAGAAGATCTTGAGCGACACCTTTGGGAGGTGGCTTCACAACGGGTTCCGAGAGAAGGCTCCTCGATTTCCAACGAGATCGGAGGCAATTGGGGGAGGCGGCCCATCCGCAGCGCGCCTTCCCGGAGTGCTGCCGCGGTTCGTTGTAATCCTTCGACCGTGTAGTGACGGAGATAGGTGCAACACTCTTCACCATGAAAAGCACGGAACCCAAACGGTGTATATGGTGATGCACAGTTCGACCATCTGGGTCTGTTTGAGATGGAAATAGCTCTTTCAAAATAGCCGGAGTCCCTTTAGGGCCTTTAAGAAGTTGACTAACCTGGGATCGTCATGGACAATCCTTAGTATAATGGTCCCCTTCACGGATGAGGGCAAGGGTAGCACGGTTTACGCTAGGAGCCATCCTCGATGCGAGACTTAGATTACGGTTTCGGGTCATCGATTTAGATTTTTGCTTTGCCCTTCTTCTTCCTTTGGAGGATTTGTCCACGAGTTGGCGAACGGCATTCACCTGCGCGGTTTTACACCGGAAATTGGATGAGGCGGGATTGGCGAGTGTTGATGGGCGAGTGTATACATACATTCGAATTTCTTCGAACTGCGAGGAAGCAGAGAACCAATGACACCATCCACCACGGGGGTGGGCGGAGCCTTAGTGGTTCCGGAGCCGTGGAGCATCGGTCAAGATGTCTCAAAGCATGCCGGACGCGAATAGACAAGATCCGAGTCTTTGAGCATGCACGCGATGGCTTGTTCCTCTGTCACGCATGCTCCCATCGCGATATGCGAGTGATTTTATTCACAAAGGAGGTGGTGAACCGGTGAGTCAATATCGATCGGATATGTGAAACTTGATCGATCTACGACGGCGCGCCACTCATCGAATGTGATGCGAGATGTATGAGTGGCTTTATCACCTTCGGGGAAGTCGGGAGGTGCGTCCGGCTTCATACCGAACCGGTAGCTAAAATGCATGAGGAAAAGCCGCAGGTGAAGAGTTGAAATCTTGAAAAATGCCACGGGATAACTCTGTGTACCACTTGTAGCCTTTGATCCGGTTAAGAAGTACACTTGGAAGAGCGCGAGGGCGAATCGAATCATCGACCCAAGAGTTAGACGAACACCAAAGATGATACGTCATCACATGCGCTGAGGGTCACTCCCCGGCTTTCCCTCGAAACTTGGGACAATCACCGTATCTTGGTGGGAGCAGGAGGCCAATGCGGATTATGTAAATCGGATCATTGGTCAACTTTGAAACATACGGAAGTTCCAAGGTAGCTAGGAACGGCAATGGAGGATTAAGCTGCCATGCCGGGCTTGAGGATGAGTCCGGTACCCATACTCCACGATGGTTGCGAATATCCTTGCCCCACGGGTTACGGCTCACGGGATTCGGCCCGAAGTAGGGGCGTGAGTCGTATATCTGAGTGTTGGATGCTGGTAACCATAGTGTGGGGCTTGATAACCGAGGGTGCGGAGCCTGATTATGCATCGGCCATGCTGTATAAGTAGCGTTTGGATTTGGGCTGTGAGTGTAGGTAGAACCGAGGTGGAGGAGGATAATGCGAGAGCCTCTGGGGTGGTATAGTTTGGTTGGGAGTAAGCCATGAGGATAATAACCACCCTAAGGATGAGTAGGATGCTGAAAAGTGGAGACACGCGGAGCACGATCGTAAGGCGCAGGTGGTGATTTGTTGCGGCATTGAATGAACCGAGTACATTGTGCAAGGTTAATGGAATGAGCGAGTGCATCTTTGAATGAACAAGTTGACCGTGAGAGGAGCTGACTGGTGAACGGAGTTGACCGGAGTGCAAGGGTTGACACGAATGACGAGGCTGACCCGGATAGACGGGCGGCGCCGGTTGCGTAGGTTGACACAGTTTGTAAGTGAGCCCCGGGGTTGTGCACGATGGAACGGTTGTCCTGGAGGGCGGAACACCGGGTTGTCATAGGATGAGCCGGTTGGCTGGTGGTGGAACGGGACTAGGTACTTGCTGAAGCCGGTTTGACTGAGCAGAACCATAGGATGGTCCTGGCTAATATGCAACATTAGAAACAACGAGGATCTTGGCGGTTGCATCGGTAAAGAAGGCTGGATTTGCCCCCCATGACCATAGGCCGGTCCCTGTTGATACCCCGGCTGAGGCTGAGCAGGTTGACCAGCAGGGTTATAATATGGTCCTTGCGGATTATAGAATGGCCCTTGCTAGCCCGCAGAGTAGCCTTGATTGGGTTGTCCCTGCGGGTTGTCCTGATAGCCAGGTTGGCCTGCAGGTTGGCCTTGAAAAGGCTGTGCCTGCAGGTTCTGAGCCTGCTTGTACGGTAAACCTTGAGCATACAGATAAGCCTCAGGAGCAGGAAGACGCAAAATGTCCCCATGCTCATCAAGCTGACCCGGGAAACCATACACGGGAGTGCCGTCCTGTGCATAGTGCGAAAAGAAAGATCGGTAAGGATCTTGGGGAATTTGTCCAGCCCCGGCGTTCGGCTGTTGTAAAAACAACCGATACTCCTCCGGAGAGATATTCTCCGGTATAGCAGTAGCTAGATAGATGTCTTCAGGAGTTGGCCCGGATCTA
The DNA here is from genome assembly GCA_034641835.2 of Pinus albicaulis. Taxonomy (NCBI): domain Eukaryota; kingdom Viridiplantae; phylum Streptophyta; class Pinopsida; order Pinales; family Pinaceae; genus Pinus; species Pinus albicaulis. Next base: position 912,883,213 of record CM076574.1, read on the forward strand.
GCAGCAGATGCCGAGACAACAGCCGAAGAGGCAGCCACACAAACAGTGGGTCGCACGGGAACAGAAGTGACGGGCGTCGAAGGAGACACCCCGGGTGTAGTGGCAGCTGGCCTCGAAGCAGGAGATGATATTCCCATAGAGGCGGCAGCTGAGATAATCTGACCCAGAGATCTGTATCCCTGTGGCAAAGAAGGACCAGCTGACGATGTGGTAGCCAGCTCAGACTCGTCTCCCTCAAACAATCTACGAGGGATGCGCTGATAGTCATCAGACCCGGGAATTTCCTCACCAGAATCACTCATGGTTGATCCTGCCATTAAATCACGTAGAAGACGGCGAGGACTAGGAGGAAAAACAGCAGCAATAAACGGTGAACCCGATGTAAGAGAAAGGAAATCAGCTCCTAATCTCAATTCAGACACAGGGTCCGAAAAGGGCCAGTTGAACTCAACTGGTTCTCCAAAGGGTTGTTCGGCGAGGACCGGTCCCCCGTCAGGGAACTCGGAGACAACAGGCTGCTGTGGTTCAACAGAAGGCTCAGAAGCCTCTGAAGAATCGTCCGTGTAAGGACTACTAGTAGACGAAACCGAGGGTTCCGCCACCGTGACAAAAGACTAGAAGAAGAGAGCACACACACACACGGGCTGAAAACGAGTTAAGACACACGATCAAACAGTCACAAGCAATATCTAAATGGGTGTGTAATCGTGGGCGATTGATTTTACCACATTGGAAAATAAACAAATTCTACCGTTTCATGTTTCAAGAGTCGAGAAACGATAAAAAGATGACTCTAACTCTTTCAGAGTTGACACAAGCGTGAAAGGACAAGCGCTTGACGGTCTTTTCAAGTTTAAGGAGTCAGAAAAGACCAAATGACTGCTCAGGAAAAAACTAGGCACAAAGGGTGTACCAAATATCCGTGAACTGCAATATACACCTTGGTTTCAATAATGAAACATAAATCGACCAAGGACTTTCCGTACGTGCAGGTAGTCTCCCCGAATGCTGTGTTCGGTGTATCACGGGTAAAAGGCGGCAGACTCGGCTTCCTGTGGATAAAGGATTGCAAACCTATAGGGGTCTCCCTTTATATACGCGACGGTACGGGGAGCGCAAGTCCGTACTAGCGCTGTCTAAAGCCAACAGGCGAACGACAGCTGCTAGGTTTAACGACGCCGAAACACGTCTCTAGCCTAGACCTTCTAAATATGTTTCGTTAAGTTCCAATGCTGCCTTAGGTTAATTGAATAAATTTTACAGTTGATCTTCAATTAAGTTTCAATTTTCAGGCCCTACCGTATGTAGTGTCCGAAAAGACTCCTAAATGCAAAGCTATATGAGAAAAGAAAACTTTTCAATTCGATGAATGCTATCTAGTTAAGGGAAGAGCTTCAAACAATGATGCAACAAACAACAAAACTGAAAACGAAACTTTTCCAAACTAGATGACTTTCACTATCCAAAAGTATTCTAAAACATCCAACGAAGTGAATTATGCAATGTAATCTATGCAAAATTCTTTTTCCGAAAACTATGCAATTGTAATCTATGCACAATTTCCTTTTTCTTTTCAAATAATAAGAATGCACTCAATGCATTTTTCGATAAAATGAGAATCTACTTAATGCATACTTTTAACAAAAGAGAATGCACTCAAAGCGACTTTTAGTTTTCAATCACCAAACAATGTGACCTAAGTCCAATGATGAATCTCAAAAACACTTTCCGATGCAATGTGATCTAATGCATTTAAACGAAAAGCAAACTATGAGACGAAAACTAAAAGAACGCAAATATTCTTAATGAAAGATGAAAGCAAAAGGGATGCAAACAAACACTAAGAATGCAATCGTTGTTTCAAAATACTTTGTGAAAAAATCCCTCAAAAGTTGACAAGACATATGCGGTCAAACACAAAAAGGACTTCCAAAGCAAGAGATCAAAACAAGGCATTCATTCCCTTTTACATCAAATAATCATAGAAAGAAGACATTCCAACTAATGAGCAATGTAATCTATGCTCATACAGAGGAAAGACCCAAAGGGAAAGACACACTGGTGAAGGATTAAGGGAAAAAAAACTCAATTTTCATACACCCTGAAAGTGGCCCGACTTGTACATTGACAACTAGCGCCACTTGGCGCGACTTTTACTTGAAAACTAGCGCCAATGGCCAAGTGGCGCGGGTTGCTAACTGACAACAAGCGCCATTGCCTGAAAATGAAAAATCAAAGAATTTCTCCCAACCAAAACCAGACTTCCCACTTCAAGCTGAATCTAAAACAAACCCAGAAGCAAAGTACTGACCAAAAGAAACTTCCGAACAAGGATAACCCTACCACCTACAGGAAATGGCGCGACTGTCTGGCTGTAATCCGCGCCAGACAGGGGATGGCGCGAGTAATGAACTAGCAACCTGCGCCAAGTGGCGCGACTGTCAGGCTAGAAACCGCGCCAATCAAGCCAACTATGAAAAGGTGAAAATTCGGAAAAACAAAGGTCAGATCTGATCCTCTGGGGGCTGAACCAAAAGCCAAAACACAGAAAGAATCCAACCCAGAAGGTTCATCAAGCAAGGAAAAACGATCAAAGCGAAACAACATAAACGAGACAATGAAGACCGGACGATCCCCAGTGGAGTCGCCAATTTGTTGAGGAGGTAAATCCCCTCTGCGGACAGAGGCGATCCCTACTAGCCCAGCAGGGGTCTAGCAACAAACAAACAATGCTATGACGCAAGCTCCTAGTTACGAATGAAAGACTTGGGATAAGAGCCTACCTGGATTCCAATGCTAGATCCGAAGAAGAGATGTCCCCGTCCTTCAGCCCTGGCAGATCACAATCCTTCCACGATCTCCGTGGATGAACACCTGCACACAGAAGAAACGAACAGATACAAGCATAGGAACCAGCATACGTAACTAAACATCGGTCAGAAAAGATATTACTCGCATTAACATAATGGAAAAAGGAGTGGAACCATAATCATAGTCATCTATTAAAATGATAAACGAATAGAAGTTACAACCAAGTTCTGACGCTGCAGCCTCCTTCGTACGGGTCTCCGGTCGTCCACGTCTCGCAAAGCTCGCCTAGGGAAAGGGAAACCTCTCCAGAGTCTCGTAACAATGGTCTCCTCGCTCGAATGGGCCTTAAGGGAAAGAAGGGATTCTTTTCAGCACAAAGGCACTTGGGAATAGGAGATGCAAAGCTTCAGCCCTTCAAGACTAGCTTGCCTTGGATTTGAGCAAGCTTATATAGATGGGGAAGGAGGGAGTTGGGATCCCTATTATTATTGGATTGGCCCTATCAACAAGGAAGGTTCCATGGGAGGTGGCAAAACCAATTCCCTTCCATAGAACTCCCGCAGCCAAACCTCCCAACTCAAGATAGGCAGTGGTTTGTGAGTTTGTTTTAACTCAACTTCCGCCATCCATATTTAAAAAACAATCCCTAAAATGGGTGGCGCGATTGCTGCTCTATGACAGAGCGCCAAGTGGCGCGACCTCTGTGTAGGATTTTCCTCAGTGGCGCGAGTCTTGAACTGACTGCCCGCGCCAATGCAAAAAGGGATGTTTTTTGTGATTTTTGCAAGGAGATGTCTCAAGGGAAAATATCACTCACATTCAGAGGGATGCATTGATGGTGATCTCAAAGCATGACAATGTTCACAGGTCACGGAATGGGTCCTCCATTGTGCGGGATGGGGAATGGTTAGGACGGTGACAAATTACTGTGTAACAGTAATATAATGCTTTGCACAATTAGAATATCCTTAATGAAATAAACAAATACTACATCAATCCATGTAGATGCTAGAGCAATGGAGAAATAAATGGATTGACCTCAAAATATGATTTATTATGTGAAGAGGCAAATATCCAGATTTGAGTTTTAGTGGCAAAACCCATTTGCTTAATCTCTTTAATGATGTAATATTAAAGTTAATGAGATAAATTACAATCTACGTGATCAATGTTACAATAAGTCCTTGTAACAATGAGCTTAGGCCAAGCAAGACTTTGGTAAACAGAATATAAAACTTATAGTAAATCTGGAAATAATTGTTTAAAGACAACTTTAGCTGAAGGATAAAACATAAAAGATTCAAACTTTAAGAAAAATACAAATCGATCTAAATGAAGCTTTAAGAATAATTCCAATTTGTGTTTAAATGATGACAAATTCAAAATATAACTTGTCTTGTCCAATTGCTTAATCTGATTTATTGACGTAACATGTAAATTTCAAATTTGTAGCTAGAATGAAATCACACCAAAGATAAGATATGCACTTTAAAATAAACATTTAGGGTCAGATCACGATTAGGAATTGAAAGATAATTAGTGAAATCTTTCCCAATATGATTATATTTATCTTTGTAATGAATAGGCTTGAATTAAATAGTAAATCCAACTTACGGTAAAACCACAAATAGAAATTCCAGTAAATCTTGAAGAACAAATCTTATACGATGAAATAGACCTAAACTTGATCTTGATGTAAATCTTTTTTAAAATATTCTAAGAAAATTCCAGATTTACATGTAGAAGATATATTACCCAAAAAAATCAAAAGATGAAACTTGAAATTTTAGTTTCTTTTAAGAGTAAAACCTCAGCTAGTCTATTCAAGAGGACAACTTTTAAAATAAACCCTAATTGGAACAAGTCTAGGAAACAAATATACCTGAAATTAAAACAACTACACTTGGAATGAAATTTAATTTAATGATATTAAATGAATTTTCTTTAGATTTCAAATAAACAAAAATAAAAGAAAATATTTTGGATTATTTTATGTATTTGGTGGTTGATGGGAGGAGCCAAGTGCCTCAATCCTACAGCTAATGGGGTCAACAAGGACTTATTTTAAATGCCCTATTTTTTTAAATGTCTTAGAGAAAGGAGGCAGGGCTATGAAAGACTCAATTTACCTTCTCTTTAATTTAGGTGAAAATAGAACTAGGACCCTACAAGGAAGGGGTTTGAGAAGGATCACCTTCAATTAGCAAAATCAACTTTAATCTAGTAATTGAAACTAGTTATCTTTCTAGAATTCCTAGAGGATATATAAAGCAAGGAACCAATAAACAACTATTAAATTAGTGAAGGAAAAAAGTGGAGAAGTTATCTGACATGCAATGCTCCTTCCAAATGGTAGTGTTTACCCCTTAAATGGATCGATTTGCTAATTTGGTATATGTAGGAGACTTGACATCCACATCCAATCATAAAAGGACAAAAATAAGAGCTAAGGGAGAAGAACTTGAATCAACACCAAATGGCCTCAATTGATACTCAACAAAGTATTCTCAAATATGCCAATCAACAACCAAGAAAGTTAAGGGGTAGCCTCTTATATATAGAGTAGGCTAAACAACCATCTTATTACAATAATATTTTCTCTTTATACCTAGATTAGTAAATCACAAAAAAGGCTTATCCTCCAATTAACTATGAGAACAAGGTAAAAAATGCATAAACTAAGTTATGCCTCACATACAAGAATCTTCAAAGAGAGAGGATGTCCCACATAAAAATAGGAAGAAGAGGGTCAAATGAGGGCCAATGTTCCTTCTAAGGACAAGGTAACTATTCCATATTTTATCAACTACTAGAATTAACCAAGATCTTTTACTTATGTGATGTTTGCAAAATTGTGTGTGAAAGAGTATGAAAAAACCACATGTGCATACTTTAAAGAAGAGGAAACATAAAGGCAACCACCAAATCAAAGAATAACAGAGTTCGTCCAATGTGGACTAGTCTCCCGGCCCGGTGTCAAGAGTGGGGAGGCCGCTTCATTAAATGCAGCAAGATGATGATGAGTACATTGTGAAAATTCCACTTTTCAGAATGCTATTGCAGCAACTGATTATATTTCTTCTATTTGTTATTTATTTGAAAAAATTATTTGTTGTGTACTACGGTAAATATCAAAATAAAATACACTGCAACCTTCACAATTAAATATTCTATAGAAAGTAAATGCATTGAAAAATGCTAGCAAAAGTATAATCACAATGACAGTTTTTTTGGACAGTCGTCCCTGAAAAAACCCAATGTGGGAAAACCGGTGCAACAGATGAGGGTTTCTTTATGATTCTTCAGCAAAATCTCTTGTACAAAATACAACCATCAAAATAAAAGAGGAATTTCCATGAGAAATTTTACAAACAATTTTTCTCATGCTCCGCAATGAAATTCTAACCCTAGAGAGACCCTATGGCCTCATTGTGTCAACCTCTGTGCAATGACTGTGCAGTCCCAGCATCACAACCTCTGCGTTGTCCCTATCCTTGCATCATAGCCTCTACGCTGCTTCCTCCTGTCTGATCCTACACTCTTGACTCTTGTTGATGCCCTCTCTCTCTAGCCTACAACTCTCCCTCTAATTCAATTTTCTCTTGCCAAACTTCAGCCAGTGAGGAAATCGATCTTCTTGGGCAACTAAGTACCTTCCTGGTATATTTCCAAATGCCCATCAAAGTCCTTATAATCTTCTCATTGAGAAATAAACGACCCAAATTAAAACATAATCAAGGACTAAGATTAACTTGACTTGATCCTCGTCTTTTTCTAGAAGATTCACACCTAGTTCTATTAATACACTTTAATTATTTTAATTTCCTAAGTTTAGACTTAGGCTGCCATTAAAAATAATTAATTATTTTAATAAAACCTCATCTGGGTGGAATTTCCCAAAACACTTTCTGGGTATTTTGGAATACATGTGTCTAAGCTTCCCTACAAATTTTGAGACTTAGAGCACATCCGATGCTACCAGAAATCAACACTCCCTCTTAGCGAGGAATGTGCTCTAGTAATGCAACGTGTTGAAGCATCACCCTAACTCTGTAACATCTTTGTCTGTGCTGCTAATGTCTAACACTGTTGTCCACCAATTACTGCGTTGCTGCATCTGTGTTGCTGCTGACCCTGCATACTGCTGCCAACTACTGCATCCGCACTACAACTCCCTCTCATCTGCTGTTGCTGCAACTGAGGACCCATCTGTTTCTGCTACTGAAATAGGTTCTCTACCATACCCATATGCTCCCTAAAATTGATGAACTTAGCTCTTCCTAGAGCCTTTGTGAGTACATCTGCTACTGTTACACGTTATTTTGTCACCATGACATTTGATTGTCCATATAGGTCTATCACTACCTATATTGTGCTCCCTTCGAAGTCAAAAACCTTAATGTTCCTGAATCAAGTCTTGGAATTGGAGAAAATCTCTTTAAAACCCTTAAAAGTCTACCTCCGCACTTTTTTCTAGCCTTTTCCTGCAGGTCCGCGGATACTTGGTCTATAAACCACGGCAACCCCCGCACGTTCTGCTACTAAAACCTGCGAACCCCCGTAAAAAGTCAAATAAAAGAAAAAGAAAAATCTAGAAGCCTAGCTGGTCGAATATTCTCCCAACTAGAAGCTTCTAGAGGCGCGATCAGTTCGAGCTTTATCCCTCCACTCATGGATCTTATCCCTTGGTGCATGGAGCTCAAATCCTTTCATGAAAGGAATCCATCCCCCTCTTCATGGAACTGAAAAATACCTCCATTTCCCTATAAATTAAGCTCAAGTTTCAGTCTCAAGGGTAGATTGTAGCTAGTAGATTATAACTCGTAAATTGTAAAGGTATTGCTGAAGAAATTCCCAAGAGTGCATACTTTCTACACTAGTTGTTGTTGGCATGAGAATGGTCACACCCTTATGTCCATAACTCCATGCTGGTATTTAGAGAGGAAGGCTTGTCAAACTGAAGGATTAACGATTGTTTAGGACCCCAGGAGAAATCTGTACGACATCAAGGCATCAGGTTGTAAGTTTACTCTTTTCATTCAAGATAATACATATGGATCTCTTTTTCTCATTGAGTTTTTCTCGTGCTTATTGAATGACATCAATACTTAGACTCCTTGATCACTAAGATGGATTAGCTTTTCTTGATTATTATATGTTGCAGATGCTTTGATTCTTTTGTCTTGTCTTTGATTACAATTTCTACTTATTGAAGAAGCCTCTTTGGAGCGACTGGATAAAAGACTACATCAAACGTTGGATTTCAAGGTAGAGGCATGTCCTCTTTACTTTCTTATAATAATTCTGAAATGCAATTAGCATAGAGAAAAGGGTTTTCAAATGGATGTTTGTTTCTAGCTATTCGTTGAATACTAGGGAGATCGCTCTTGTCCGCAAGAGAGATTAATTTGCATAACAGCTACCTGATCTCCTGTGGGGACATACTGCAGTTGTACTACCCCACGCTGAACACAGTCTCTGATAAATTGACATCTGATATCTATGTGTTTCAATCGATCATGAAATACTGGATTATTAGAGAGATTTATACAACTCTGATTATCATAGTAAACACTGGTCGCTTCCATCCTCTTCCTGAACAAGCACACAAGCAACTTCCTAAGCCATATAGCTTCGCATGTTGCTGTGTTGGCTGCCATATATTTTTCTTTCACTGAGCTCATAGCTACCGACTTCTGCTTCCTACTGCACCAAGAGATCATTCCTGCTCCAACACTGAAGCATCACCCAAAGGTACTTTTTCAGTCTGCTGAACTCCCTGCCCAATCCGCATCTGTCAACCCGCTCAATCTGACATTATCTCCTTAGGTGTATTTCAACCCATATATGACTGTTCCATGCACATATATGAGAATGTGCCTAGCTGCTACCCAATTTATCCTTTTTGGTTCCATAATGAACTAAGGGTGTTGACAGTGAAACAAATGTCTGGCCTGGTGTTGACTAGATACATGAGTGACCCAATGAGCTATTTGTACAAGGTGGGGTATACTTCCCTGTCTCCTGATGCATCTATTTTCTTTCAGTTTGTGATCATAGGCGTCGCCATATCTCGACAATCCTACATTCTGAATCTCTTCAGAATCTCTGTAGCATATCTTCCTTGCTCAAGGAAGATCTCTCATTTTTTCTGGCAAAATTCCAACACTAGAAAATAATGCATCAACTCCATATCCTTCATGTCAAATTCTGCTTCAAGATTCTTCTTGCAGTCCTTTGTAAGCCTAGATGATCCTGTAAGAAACAAATCATCTATGTATAATACCAAAATGAGTGGCTCATTCTCTACCATCAGATAGTAGAGATTGGGATCTGCATCACTCTTGATGAATCCCAACTGCTGCAAGTAACTATCAATCTGACCATACCATGATCTGTGTACCTGCTTGAGTCCATATAGGGCTTTCTTCAATATGCATACATCAGTTCTCTTCTAATGGGTCTTGAAGCCTTCAACTGTTCTATGTACACCTCCTCTTCTATCATCCCATTCAAAAATGTTGTCTTGACATCCATATGGTGAATCTCCCATCCCATCTGAGTTGCTAGAGATATAACAAATCTGATAGAGGTATATCTGGCTACAGGGGCAAAGGTCTCCTCATAATCTATTCCTTCCTTCTTCATGTACCCCTTTGCCACGAACCTAGCTTTGTACATCTCTACTTTGTCATCTGCAACATAATTGATCTTGTAGATCCATATTGATCCTACAACTGATCTATCTTCAAGTATAGGTAACACTTCCCAGACATCATTCGTCATGTTAGAGTTGTACTCTTCTACCATGGAATCCACCCATACTTGGTGTTGTACGGCTTCCTGAAAACTGGAAGGTTCTTCAACCTGTGCTACCAAGGCTTGGTATCTGTCAGGTTGCCTACGTTGCCTTTTTTCGGTTCTGGGAGCTCCAATGAACTCCTCTGCATCCCTCGGTGTCTGTCGTTCTTCCCTACTGGTTCTAACACTGATGGTAGAAGGCTCCCTCAAATCCGCCTCCTATTGTTGCTGTTACATTTGCTAAGAACTACCATAATCTCCTCCCTCTGAGGAAATGTTGGTACTAGTCAGTGTACTCAATCTTGGTGTCTGTCCTCCTGCCTGTCCTCCCTGCCGCCCTTGCTGTTGTTGGACTAATGGAACCTCTGCTGACTGTTCTTCTGTTAGCATCTCACGAGATTTCCTGAAAGCTCTATCCTCCATGAACTTTGCATCTCGTCTTACTACAATTTTCCTGCTATTAGAAAAGTAGATTCTGTATGCTTTTGAGGTCTCGCTATATCCTACGAGATATCCCTTTTCTGTAGTCTGATCCAGTTTACTACGGTTCTTGTCTGGAATGTGACAATATGCCAGACTTCTGAATATCCTGAGATGGATCACTTCTGGCTTTCTCCCTGTGAAGACTCCTTTAGGCGTTTTCTTCCCCAATGCTCAGTGAGGGGTTCTATTATGAATATACACCATTTTGTTGCATGCCTCTGCCCAGAAGAATATAGGCAAGTCCTAATCATATAACATAACCTTTGCCACACCAACAATAGTTCAATAATTTGCTCCGCCAATCCATTTTGCTGTGGATTATATGGTGTTGGCCACTCTCTTTTGATGCCCTCCTTTACGCAGAAATCTGTGAAGTCTTTGTCTGTATACTCTCCATTGTTATCTGAGCGTAATACCTTTTTCTTTTTCCCTGTCATGTTCTCCACGAGAGCCTTAAACTCTTTGAACCGATCAAAGACCTCATCCTTGGTCTTTAGAAAGTAGATCTAGGTTTTTCTGGAGTGATCATCAATAAAGGTGACAAAGTATTCACCACCGCCAAGAGCTCTTGTGGACATTGGGCCACAAATATCTGAGTGTATCAATCCTAATACGCCTTTTCTTTATTGTCACTTCTAGAAAAAGTTGCCTTAGTGTACTTTCCTAGTACGCATCCTCGGCATAAGTCATCATGCTCAGTACTGAGGACTAGAACTCCTGTAACAGTCTCTCTGAGCATCCTTAGTGCTCTATGGTGCAAGTGTCCCATTCGCCTGTGCCATAGTTCATTCAAATATTTTTCACCATCAAGATTGTTGCCTATCAGTGCCATCGGAGACTCGAGCTGCAATTTATATAATTTGTTGTTTCGAGCTCCAATTTGTCTCATCTTCTTCCAGCTTGGATGTTTGATGTATACCTTCTTTCCAATGAAGTATACATCGTATCGCTTGTCCTATTACTGGGACACTGAAATCAGATTCATTCCTAACTCGGGAACATGCAACACATTAGTAGCTCTAATGCTAGTTCCTACCTCCGTCTGAAAGGAAACAGGTGCCTCTCCCTGTTGGACTGCCTTTCGTTCTGTTTCCCATAGTGATTTGGAAATCCATCTGCTCTTCTTGATAACTCAAGAAATATTCTCGTACTTCAATCATGTGATCTGAAGCCTCGCTATCAATGTAACAAACACTTGCAGATGCTGAACTTGACAAGCATGCGAAGTCTTCTTCCAATCTGAAAGATAATTCAAAGACATCCTGATTTTCCATACTTATTTGTGCTATTTTTCCTTCGATTTCTGACGTTTTTCTGCCCAGCAAAAAACTGCGTCCCACCTAAATAATGCACTGTGTTGAAGTTGTTGCATTGCTCTCTCTGTCACTAGCAAATTTAAGATCTGGAAATCTTTCTCTCTGTCGACTCACTCAGAAGAAATTTTCCCACAAAAATTTTGCCCTCCTGGACTAGACTACGCAATCACTCAGGGGATTCGATCTGCTACCTACGCAGTCTTTCGATCTCCCTCTTCTGTTTAGCATCGGCTCTTCTGGATCTGTCTTCTTTGCTATGATACCATGTGAAAATTTAGCTTCTACAACAACTAATTATATTTCTTCTATTTGTTATTTATTTGAACAAATTATTTATCATGTACTACGGTAAATATTGAAATGAAATACATTGTAGCCTTGACAATTAAAAATTTTGTGGAAAGTAAATGCAAGGAAACATGCTAGCACAAGTATAATCACAATGACACAATTATTTTGGACAATTGTCCCCAGAAAAACCCAATGTGGGAAATATCAGTGTAGCAGATGAGGGTTTCTTTATTATTCTTTAGCAAAATCTCTTGTACAAAATACAACCAACATAATAGAAGAGGAATTTCTGTGAGAAATTTTACAAACAATTTTTTTCACGCTCCACAGTGAAATTCTGACCCTGGAGAGACACTATGGCCTCACTGCATCTCACTTCATTAGCCTCTGTGTAGTGATTGCGCAATCCCCACATCACAACTTTTGCGTTGTCCCTGTCCCTGCGCCACAACCTCTGCTCTGTCCCTCCTCTACGTTGCTTCCTTCGGTCTGATCTTGCACTCTCAACTCTTGCTAATGCCCTCTCTCTTGAACTTGTAATTCTCCCTTTGATTCAATTTTCTATTGCCAAACTCCAGCCAGTGAGGAAATCGATCCTCTTGGGCAACTGAGTATCTGCCTAGTATATTTCCAAATGCCCATCGGAGTCCTTCTTATAATCTTCTCGTTGAGAAATCAATGGTCCGGATTAAAACATAATCAAGGGCTAAGATTAACTTGACTTGATCTTCATCTTTTTCTTGAAGATTCACACTGAGTTCTATTAATACACTTTAATTATTTTAACTCCGTAATTTTAGACTTAAGTTGCCATTAAAAATAATTAATTATTTTAATAAAATCTCATCCGGGTGAAATTTCCCAAAACACTTTCTGGGTATTTTGGAATACACGTGACTAAGCCTCCCTGCAAATTTTGAGACTTAGAGCACATCCAATGCTACCAGAAATCAACATACATGATGTATTCTTTGTCAATACAAGGAAAAACTCCATTAACCAGAGTGGCATTTCTCTTCACGACACATTCTCCTATAATAACTTTCACTCATATAATTTCTCCTTTAGCATGAAAAAATATCAAACTCTCACAAGAAGTGGCGTACAAGGATTCTGCAACAAAGTGGCAAACAAGGATTTCAACATCAAATGATCATCTAAGCAAAAAAAAAAAAAAAAACATGACATCAATGCATCTTATACCTCCACTTTTGGGAATGGCCTGAACATTAGGGGAATTTTGAGGTCTAAAATGGGTCTGTACAACTAAAATGAACTTTATAAGAACCAATAGGATTCAAGATGACAATGTCAACCGTGAGGGGTGATTCACCATTTTTGGAGTGAAAAAGTAAAAGATTAAAAAATAATAAAATAATAAAACTACTTTTTCAACTCGTATTTTCAACTTATCTCCCTAAGGTTTTACACAAATTTCGAGTGGTAGTACTCATTGGATGCAAAACTTAATTCCTCATCTAAGGAGTACCCATTTTGCATACTTTTGATAGATACTACTACGTGAAAAATGAGAAATACATGAAAAAACATGATTACAATCACATTTTTCATGTATTTATCATTTTTCGTGTAGTAGGGCCCATCGAAAGTATGCAACATGGATACTCCTTGGATAATGAATCAAATTATGCATCCAATGAGTGTTTCCGCTCGAAATTTGAGTAAACCCATAGGGAGATAAGTTGAAAATACGAGATGAAAAAAATAGTTTTTTCTTTTTTCCCTCTAAAATTTGATGATGTAATCCAATCTTGTTTTTATTATTTCCACTATTATTTAATAATTTCCTTAGGAGGGCCATTTTAGACCTCAAAATTCCCCGAATGAATGCACACCTCTGCTAAAGAAACAGATTGCATGGTTGAATTATTAGCGAAAAATCATTAAATCTTACTGTAAACTTGACCCCTTTCTGACTCGGTCAAATTTGGGCTCCCTGGGAATCTCAAAGATGTGAAATTTTCAAAACAGAAACCCTACTGCATTGTCTTGATTTACTTCACCTACTTGTTTGATTAATTAACAAGTTATTAATCTAAAGTATTCAGAAAAAAATTAAAGAAAATACAAACTACAGCTTACACATATACAGATCATTTACTGAACAACACCCACATGTGACAAAATTACACAGATTTTTTGGACAAATGTCCCCAGAAAAACCCATTTCGGGAAAATCGGTGCAATAACTCTAGAGGGTTTTATTATTATGTAGAATCTAAATACAACATTCACGACACCAGAAATGGTTTTCCCTATCGAGAAAATACACGATAGTTGTACCTTTCACTCGGAGACAGAAAATACGGATGATCCAACCCTCACCAGGGAATCACGAATTCAAGCCCTTTCTGGCCCACTGGAACCCTCAGCGCAGCCTCTGTAGCCTCTGCGTCAGCCCTTACTGGCTAGCGTACCCATTGCGTCACCCTAACTGGTGTTGCACTACCCTAGTTGCGCCTGCGTCACCTTGGCTGGATTTCTACTGCCCTGCACTGCCTTGGCTGGGCCTACGTCACCTTGGTTGGGCTTACGTAGCCTCTACACGGTCTTCTGCGTGGTCATGGCTGGACTGCGTCCCTCTGGCTGGCCTCTGTGCTGCCTGGTATAGGCTACCTCTCTGCTGCTGTATTCTCGACGTTGGATCAGATCATCCCTTACCGATCTCTCCCCCTCATTGCACTGCAAACTCACTTCGAATTCCTCAACAAACCCTGCCCCAGAGATTCAACTTAGCTTCAATGCTCTGCAATGTGTGTGTCCTCCAATTGACCCCATGCCCTTCCTTTATACTTTTCTCATTAGGAAACCAACAACCGTGATCTAATCTCTAATCAATGGTTGAGATTAAAAGAATGCTTGATCCACGTCACTTAGAACATTTCATCACATGTGTAAATTAATTCACTTTAATTTTTTAATTTCCCTAAGTTAGACTTAGGGTCCCCATTAAAAATTAATTATTTGAATAACTATTACATTGGATGAAATTTCTCCAAACGCTTTCTGGGTCTTGGAGATCTCGTGTATCTTAGCCCCTCCACAAAGTTTCAGAGCTAAAGAACACCCGATGCTACCTCAAAATCTCAACACTCCCTCTTAGCAAGGAGTGTGCTCTAGCAATACTTCCACACTGAAGTATCACCTGATCTCGACATCGGTTTCTGCGTTGTTGATGCTTGGCCTGCTGCCCTCCATCCACTGCGCTGCTGCCACCGTACTGCTGCCCATGTCACTGCCACTCACATTGCCACATATGTATTACAGCTCCCTCTCAAATCGCTGCATCACGCTGCCCATAGCACTGCCACTGCTAACTACTGCACTGAAACTCAGTTGCTGAGAAGTAAGCAACTGAAGGACCATCACCCAATCACTTACAGAGAAGTCAGTTGGGTTGCATCTCATCACTAAAGCACCTCTATTGCTGCTCTGCGCTGTCACTCTGAAGCACTTTGCTTTCTGCTGCACTGCAATGCGTAAGCACTGCCTCTGTGCTGTCACTCTGAAGCACTTTGCTTTCTGCTGCACTGAAATGAGTAAGTATTGCCTCTGCGTTGTTGAAATCCCATCAGCCTATGCGATACTGCTTCCACGCTATTGCTGCTTCCACGTTGTTGTTGCATCTCCTCTGCTCTGATCCAGACTTCAGCGTCCCAACTTTGCATCTGTTTCTCCATGATCTTCTGCACCCACTGCTCTAGTCATACTGCTATTGCCTTAAGGCTCCCATAGCTAGTGTTATCACTCCAGTAAATTCTCAAGTTGTGGGATTTTGGTTTTTAGTCAAAGAATACTAGAGGTAACCACAAACCTACTTCAAACTCTAGGATCTAACCTTCCTAGGGTTCAGAGAGGGATCTCTCTTTAAAGTTTAACTTTGTTTTAATTTGTGAATATTAAGCTAGCTATGAAAAAGCAGATTTGGTTTGGTTTTGTTGGATTTGGTGGGAAAATTTCACTTGGAGGGTAGATAGAGGAAAATCTACTTGTCCATTGCGCTATGAAGTCTAAGTCAAGCTAACACAACTGGGATCAAGGTCTAAAAGGTCAAATGTCTGCAGGGCAAGATAGATAACCCTTGGAGATCTTGGAAAATTGGTTTTTGAGATGGTATGATCGGGATAAAGGGCACTTAAGAATCCTTTGATCCGGAAAAGGGAAGTAGAAGATAGAGGTCAAACGGGAGAGGGAGCAATTAAGAATTCCCTACATCGGAAATCAGATGAAAACAAAGAAATGATAACTAGTTAAAAACAGGGTGCTATTAACATGTCCTGTAGTAATACTCCTAGTTATACATTCAGATTTAGAATTAAAACACAGATGTATGCATGTAACAAAAGAAGATAACAATGACAAGTTTTAGAGTGTACTTCACTCCAGATAGCTTATCACAGGGATCCTGAAGTATGATGCCAAATAGTTGATCTAGTCTGCTACTCAAAATCGAAATCTAAAGCCTTCAAGTCAACAAAATATCTATAATAATCTCCAGCAGTTTTATTCCACACAAAATACTTCAAAAGGGTGAAGTATTTATACATAATGTTTTACAAAATATCCTAGATGACTTCTAGGAATTAACTTAGGAAAATAAAATATCTTACAACAATAATAATGACAACTACTTAACAAATCAACAAGTTGTCCTATTTTATTCAAAAGAAATAGAAATTGTTTTATGATAAGAAGCAGTTGGCTGCTTATGTGTCCTCTTTGTTGGCTCTTTAGATATTTTTTGAATCTAACTTGCCTTCACTGATACTCTTTCTCACTTATACTCTTTTATTTCGGATATTGTTTAACCTTCAGTAAAACTGCTTCACTGCTATAAAAGTTGTTTTGACAGTGAAATCAGGAAATAGATTTTTCCTTTTTCATTTGTTTGTCTTGCATTCTTCATAATAAATCAATCAATGCTTGCCAATCCTCATTTTTAGGAATTTGAATATTTTTGAGTTTTCTAAAATTCTCATCAGCTTCAGTGTACCTAGCAAATGTGGGCTTGATGACAAATAAGTGCTTGATCTCATACTGCAAATAAAACAAATCTTCAAAACTTTTTGGCAATACTTTTCCTGTGGGAATGCCTAGACCTATTGGCTTGTTCACCTGCTCCTTGGCATATTATCTTATCTTCTTGTCATAATCATTTTGAGGCATTAACTTATCAATAACCATGATATCAGGAAGTCCCTTTTGCCTTAAATTGGTGAATTTAACCATGAATCTGGTTATAGCAATATTCATACCTTCACATTTCTCTTCAAGCTGCCAAATTAAATTTCTTTTGGTGGTAACTTTCCTAATTTCTAGGATAGTTGTTGTCATGTCATTGATTTTTAGTTCTTCCAGTTCCTGTCTATTCTTACTGTTGAGGAAATTGATTAATCTTACAACTTGTTCTGGTTTATCAGCTAAATCAGCTTGTGTCTTTTGGATCTTTGCTTGGGCTGCCAATAATAACTCTCTCTGCTAAAAAATTACCTGAATTGAAGGCCACACATCATGGATGACTTCAATTACATTATTCCATATGTAATTTTTGATGTAAGATATCTGATCTTTGAGAGTTAATTATTTTTGTAGCTTCTTTACCTCTTCACTCAATTTGTGGGCATTTTGTTCATGTATTTTAGCATCTATCTTAGTTGATTTGTTTGTCTTCTCAAGATTTTCAGTCATCTTTGTCAACCTGTTAATTTCATTTGTCTTCAAAGACATCTCTTCCATTGCTTTTACTAGTTGACTGCTTTCATCTGTAAGTGGCAACACTATTGTAGAGGATTCAGTGGCTGAAGTTGTTGAAGAAGTCACTGACACGACAGTGGCCAGCGGCTCTTTGGGTGCCAACTTTTCTCCTAAAGTTGAAGGCACTACTGCAGTGATGACTGGGATGACTGTGGGAATCATTGGTTATTTTACTATCTCCTTTTCTTGGACAAGTTGGTCCATTTGTACTTCCAATTCCTTAATTTGAGCTGTCAGTTGAAGTATTAAACTCATCATTTCATATTTTTCCTTTTGATCCTATAAAACTTCCTTTGTCTGAGGATACTCACTTTGAGGAAGTTTGAGTTGTTTCCTCAAGGCAGCTATATCCTCATTTTTCTTCTTTACTAATGCTTCTGCTCCTTTGATGTTTGTAGAGTGATATCCTAGCTGCAATACTAAATCTTCTAAGGCCTTTATCCTTAGATCCTTTGCATATAATAAAGATTTATCCATCTTCATTTGATCTTGCATATTAGAGATGGTATTTTGAAGCTTATGAGCACTCATAGCTTTTGTTGTGACTGTGGAATGCAACATCTCTGAGGTTTGCCTATGAAACTCAATTTGATCCAATTCATGGATTTTGTTTGTAGCTACTTCCATATCAACTTTCTTATAGTCAGCGACTATCTTTGGCACTGATATTGTGGGCTGTAATATTGACATAATCAATTTTTTAGTTGAATAATCAAATGCTGATAGGAATCTGTTTTGATTACCTGGCTTTTGCTTCAAAAACTAAGAATATATTTCAGTTTTGATTTCCTCATTCTTCAATTTGATTTGCTTGTATTTTTCCTTAATATCCAAATCCTTTTCCTCAGCTGAATGTGAGGAAGAAGCCTCCATACTTTGCTGCCTTTCCATCATCTGTGTCTCTTCATTATTCAATTGTTCTTGATTTTGATTTGACTCACTAATAACTACAACAGATACATTGGTCTCTGGAAAATCAGTGTTGGTATTCAAGGGCTCTGTTTCTTCAACATCTATTGTTACTTTACTTTTAGCTGTTGTATCCAGTTTTGGCCTCTTGTTGTAAATGATCTTGAACTTTGTTTCTGTTGTAGTCTCTGCAGTATAAGCTCCCTCTTCTCTGATTCTCTTAGTGGATGTCTCTAGCTATTTGGCAATTTCCAAAGTGTGACTAGTATTCCTTTGGTTTACTGCCTCTGTTAAAGTGTTTTCAACCCACTCAATTTGATTAGCAAACTTCTCTATTTCTAGCTTTGATCCATGGATAAAGGGTGTCAATTTACATTTTACCCTTAGTTTACTTAAGATCCCTTGTGGATCATAATTCCATGGGAAAATTTCTTCTAATTTATATTCCAGTAGTTGATTTGCTGCTTCATTTTCTGCATCTCTATGATTACATATGAATGGCCTAATTTGATTTTTGAGTTTAAATTGGGTTTTATTTTTGGCTGCCATGAAATTAATTGAATCAAAATTTAGGATCTGCCTGATGTACTCCAAGGCAAAGATCCTCATTGATGGATGCTTGGGTAACTTGTAAGGCAACAAGTTAGAACCAAAAACTCTGACTTCAGTGAATTTCTCATACAAATACCAATCACCTACTTTTCTTTGTTATGATAACTGCAATATTTTCTTCATTTCCTCACCTATTCTAGGCTGCTCTGTTTTAGTCAACATGGTGGCTACTGGATGTAAAAACAACTTTGCAAACTCTGAATAACTGAAATTTGTGCCTTCTTTTCTGAGTATGGATGTCCAAAAGATAACTGATATAGGTTTTCCTTCTATATCCAACTTTTGAAGTGAAATTGGAAAGCTCTCTGATTGGAAGAAAAGAAACATGTGCAAAAGATAGGAGGTATATCAGAATACTCCTTCCAACTGTAAATTAGTCAATTGATAGTGAATACTATCAGCAATGAAACCAGCATAGTCAAAGATAACTGAGGGCAGTTGACCGAGAGAAAAGGTGGACAAAAATCCCAAGATAGACTCATCAGTGTGCTCATCAGTGAAATACCCAAGTATGAAAGAAAGCATGGAGATTACATGCCTTGAGCCTTCAGGGAACTTGGCAGTTGAATATGGAGGATTTAATTTGGGAATTTCAACATGCAGGGGCATAAAAGTCTGAAAAATCATGAATCTTTTAGGGAAATCTAGGCCAATGTATAGCTTAGTGAGGGCTTCAATAGACAAAGGAACTGCTTGGGGGTCTGGTTGAAGCTGCAACATTTGGCTTATTGACTCTGTAGTGATGGTAAATAGGACCTCTTTATTTGCATTCACAATAGCTCTTTGTTCAGGAATATAGTACTGGTGACATAATCTGATAATTTCTTAACAAGGGTGAGTTAGAGGGACTACATATTTAGGCAGATTGGACTCCCAAATATGAATTTCTTCATGATCATCTAAATATTTCTCAAAACACTAGTTATAGATATCTAACAGATTGAATTCAACTATGGGATCAGCTATTTTGTAGTCAATATCAGCTAGGGGAATATGCTCAATATCAAGAACTGGGGGTTGTAATGAATTGACTACAATTGCAGTATTTGGAGTCATGGCAGGAGTAGGTTTAGGAGTTTTAGAACCTTCAGGCTTGTTTACACTCTATTTTTTAGGCATCTTGATTGGCTTCTGCAAGTTTAAACAGTTTGCAGAGGCAATTTTAGTATAACAAAGGCTTGATTGGGCAAATTTGGCAAAATAGTCTCTTTTGGGATTTTATGCCCAATTAGGTTTCTCAAAGAAGTTATGAGGCTTTAAAAATGGGTATACAACAGAAAACAGGGGTTTTCTTAGTTTTTTGACTGAAAAAATGGACTAAAACTCTATTGAAAAAGGATTTACAGAAGATTAGGGTACATGCAGAGGATTTCTAGCCTTTTAGAGCTTGAAATTGATCATTAAACTGTAAATAATTGATAAATTTCCTTGAAAATATCGCGCAACAGACAACTAGGGTTCCTGGGAAAATTTTGCCAGAGTTTGGCCTGTTTTTGGGACTTTTTGGTAATTTAACTACTCAATTTCTTAACTTTGAAATGTTTTCTCTTTCTTTAAAAAAGGTTTTTAAATTTGGTTGCAAGTTTAAAACTCAGAAGAATACCTGTTTGAATGCAGGTATCGGCTTTAAAATGGTTTCTTCAGTTTCTGGTCGATTTGATAACTTCAACAGCTTATTTGGAGTAAGGCGTAACTCCTCATCAATATTTATGGGTGTGTTTTGGAAGATTTTGGAGGTTTTGGGCGTTAAAATGGAAACTAGGGGCTTTAGTAGGGTTTTATCAATCAGGGAAGCGATACAATGTTTAAACGTGAATGATATTTGAATTAACGCATTTACCAAAGGTTTTATCAAAATGTTTGAATCACATTGAATGCAGGTCTAGTCAAGCGGGAGGGTGGTTTCAGAGTTGGAACAGATGAAAACCGCGGATAGTTATCGCATGGATGTCGAGTGGTAAGTGGTTTCAAGTCCAATCCACGTGATCCAATAATGATCAACCACGTGGATGAGAGAGGAAATACAAAACTGCCTATTTCGCGCGACTTTGGAGTTTGGGCGATCGTGCATCTATTTTGCGCGATATTAGACGTCGACCGTCAGATCTGAGGGTTTAATGCGAATGGCTGAGATCGTGTCGAGAGTTGCTTTGAAGTGGAAAGGTGGGACCGGGATTGGTTATATGCAGAAGGGTTTATTATGTGGCAGGGGTTATATGGTTTAAAACATATATAAAATTGTTTTAATAATGATATAGGTGTGGTTAACGTTTTTATTTAAAACCTTTGTTAATTGTTTTAATAAAACATAAGCGGGCAAGTTAATATATATTATATAGTGTTTTAAACCTTTTTCAATGGTTTAAAGACTATAGGGGCGGAATACATGAATAATGATATTTTTTAGACCAAAGGGCTTCATAATTTGGGTTTTTTATTGGCGCACATGGGATAATAGACTTTGGTCAAAACTTTATAATAGTGGGTTTTTTGGGGTATTTAGATATAAGGAATTAATAAGTATGGGAGGGTATTTCTTAGGGATTTAATAGAAGTATGTTAAAG
Organism: Pinus albicaulis; assembly: GCA_034641835.2. Lineage (NCBI taxonomy): Eukaryota > Viridiplantae > Streptophyta > Pinopsida > Pinales > Pinaceae > Pinus > Pinus albicaulis. Next base: position 912,904,776 of record CM076574.1, read on the forward strand.
GTTAATATGAAAGGGTAGTGTAATAAAACAAAATACATATTATCTCTAAGTATAGTATAAAATCAAGCATTGAGCATCTTTATATTTTTTTCACTAATACTTAGGATAAATGAAATTTTGAGGGTTTTTATGAATGTTTTTGAAGGGATGAAGTTAATTATTTTAGGGTTACAATTTTACTAAGTAAGAATGTATCTTTACTTAGAAAAAAAGGGTTTTGATGTATGAATGAAGGGTAAATGATGATAAATGAGGATTTAACATAAGAACTCAATATTTTTAATTAACTAGTCATAGAGCTTTGGGTCCGGTGCCAACAAAAGTCAGAGAAATGCTCTGAGCCTGTTTGACTGATAGCTTAGAATACTGAATACTTATGGGGGAGAGAAAATTAGTGATTTTTCCCAATGATGTATTATTTACATGATTTCTCCACTGCTTTCTACCTACCCAACTTTATTTCTAACATTTTTTCTTCAATTTGCAGGTGCATTTAGGCTTGCAACCTTAAAACATTTTCTTTCAAAGCATAAAACTATCTAGATCTACCTTATTTCATCCGAGGGCTCAGATTAAACTGTTGAGCTTCTCATTATTCTCTACCTATCTACTGATTTTTCAAGTTTAAACTGTTTGACAAATCTTTATTTTCTATATCTAAAACATGAAATTGAAAGCATGAAAAGTTAAGATTAAATTGTGTAACTGATCATGGATTATGGCATTTATTGACACTCTGCACATAATCATTATTCTTGTAGTGAAAGTAAAAGTAGTGGCATTTGGACTTGCTCACTTTCAGGTCTTATTTCTTTTTCTTTTGGGGTATATATTTTTCTAAGTCCTTTGATTTTTCTTTTAGGACATTTTACCCTCTTTTTTTATTTTTTATTATTTTTCATTTGTTCAAAATATGGGAAAATAACTTGCAAAAAGCAAGTAATGTACATATTTACAATACTATCAAAGTCAATTCAAAATTTTATGAACCCTATTATTATAGAACCCTAACAACTAGTATGTGATCCAAGTGTTTGGGCACCTTAAGGATCCCGCCACATATGTAGCTGCTCTACAGATCTATGTCGTCCCACCTCTTCTCTTAAGGTACATGAGCACTCATAGCCACATCATCCTCACTACCACTATCCCCTTTAGCTGTTGTTGCCTTGGAATCAGAAGATTCCTTGTCCTTCCTGTGAGGACAAGTGCTGGCGAAGTGTCCAAGTTCACCACATTTAAAGCGCTAGACCTTTGATAGGTCCCTCTTCTTCTTCCCTTGCTGTCGTCGTTCCTTTGATGCAAGGGTTGCATCCTCTTCCTCCTCCTTTTTCACTTTGCTACTTCTGGTGCTGAATTCCCTCTTGGTCATCCGTCAGATCTCCTGCTCTCGAAGGACGATCCACATGTCACCCCAATTGGGGAATTGTGCTCTGCCCAAAATGCTTTGGACAAAGGTCTCCCACTCACCAGTGACAATATTCAGGGTTCTCCTTACTAAGATTCCTTCATCCGGAGTTGCCCCCATGGCAATCATTTGATCCCTAATAGTCTGCAATCTGGAGAGGAATGGATCGACCTCTTCCCCTTTGTGCATCCGAAACATCCTCATTTGGTTCTCCATAAGCATCTTATGTTGGACGAAGCTCCCCTGATACACCGTGGTCAAAGTTGTCAACACCTCATTTGTCGTCTTCTTCTCGGCAATGTGTGGGACCACGTGATCCTTCACCCCATCCATGATCAAGCGCTTTGACCATGCGTGATTCTCGTTAAGATTTTGCAGAGCGTTTGCATCGGTAAGCACAACTACGACATTTTTCAATGTTCCCTGATGTTGTACTCCTCCAGGACTGATAGGATTATGGCCTTCCTGATCGCGAAGTTGGACACACTGTCTAATCTATCCCAATCACGCAGTCCATACTTGGCCAACTAGTTCAAATCTATCGAAACAGGTACTCTTCTCCCTCTTCTTGCTGCAACACTCAACAAGAGACTGATCTGGTTTTCTTGGCGATAGAAACCCTCTAGAGTAGCTGCTCCCTCTGACAACTGATTTCTCTTTCGGAAATCCTCCGTCAAATCAAGTGAATCAGTCCTCTACAATCACCCTCCTGTTGGCACAAAATTGTTGTTTTCTATAGCATCAGTAAGTGTTCTAAGTCTCATTTTTGGTAGAGAGGCTTGGACAACAGTTATCCAGAGAACCCAAAAATCCTTTATGGAAATTCCACTCGGATATGACTTTATTAAAATAATTAATTATTTTAATGCAGACCCTAAGTTTAAACTTAGGGAAATTAAATAATTAAAGGGTATTAATAGAGCAGAGTGTGAATCTTCTCAAAAATGAAGATCAAGTCATCTTTTAATCTGAGCCATTGATTAACGATATAATCTTGGCCATTGATTCATCAGTGAGAAGACTATAAGAGGAGACTTGAGGGTCATTTGGAAATCAAGCCAGGGACACTCTCAGTACCCAAAGGAAATTGATTATGAAGCAAGAGAATTCGATTTTAGTGAGTGAGATTGTAGAGGTAGGGTTGCAGAAGCAGAAGGAGGGAGGAGTCAGTTATCGGGAAGCATAAGTCTGGAGGATGAAGGGAAGGGTGAGCTGATCAACAACAAGACACCCTCCACGCAGAATTACAGAATCCAGGGAGAGACTGCGTAGAGCTCTCACGCTGGATGACGCAGAGGGTGAAGGAGGTTCACCTCGAGGGTCTGAAATTTGTTTGGAGGTTCCAAAAAATTCAGCCAGGTGTTTGCTAATTTTTCTCTGCTCATCAAACTCTTGTAAATGTACTTTCATTTCTGAAAATAAATACAAACCCCTCATCTGCTACATCAGTTTTCCCACATTAGGTTTTTCCGGGGACAATTGTCCAAAAATAACTGTGCTCATATGGTTGTTTCTATTGTGCTACTTGTGTAACTTATATTTATGTTCTTATGCTATTGATGATAGTGAAGATCTGCAAATGTGTTTATTTCAGAATTTACTAAAGCATCTGTAAATAACTTATCTCATAAGTAGGAGAAATAAACCAAGTATTGCAGTAATATTTTCCTTCTTGAAAATTTCACATGGTACCAAAGCTAAGGGCTAAAGACAGAAAGGGGAGATCTGCCATGGACCAGAGATCCATCATCCGGAAGGGTTCACACAGTCCTCCAGAGCACCCAGAAATGCAGAGGGAACACGACATGAAAGTGTTGGTATCCAGACTAGAGGAGGATCTTGCTTGTTTGTCGAGCACAACTCCTCCAAGTGTTTGGTATATTGACAGTGGATCATTTGCTCACATGACAGGGGTTCGAGAATGTTTTCCGAGCTACCAAGAAGAACAGATGAATTTCTAGATAACTAAGGGAAACAAGGCAAAATGTACCCCCATTGGGAGAGGTACCATAACATTTCAGACCGAAGATGGCAACAAGATTCGAGCCATGAATGTTCTGCATGTACGAGGGTTGGGGATGATTTTACTCTTAGTGTCTCAACTTCAGAACAAGGGCTATAACGTATACCTTATTAGAGATAAGGTGTATGTAAAACACCCTAGTTGGAGCAAAAAGGCACAAATTAGAGTAAGGAGTCACAAGCTATATAAGCTCCAAATTGAATCTCAGGTGGCCCTGATTGGCAGTACAAAAAACATAGATCTGAATGAATTATGGCTTAGAAGGATGGGGCATCTACATCATGGAGCCTTGGGGATTCTCAAAAATATTGGCATAGGGGCTCCTTAACTCAACATGAAGAAAAACGAAGTTTGCAAGGAGTGCGTACTAGGGAAGTAAGTTAAGGCAACATTTCCAAGAAGCAGCAATAGAACCATAAGTGTATTGGAGTTAATAAACTCTGACATTTGCGATCCAATGTCCACAACTGCTCTCAATGGTGCAAAATATTTTGCCACCTTCATTGATGATCATTCCAGAAAAACTTGGATCTATTTTCTGAAAACCAAAGATGAAGTCTTTGATCGATTCAAAGATTTCAAAGCATTGCTGGAAAATTCTACGGGAAATAATATCAAGAATTTGTGGCCAGATAACGGTGGAGAATATATTGATAAGGACTTCACCCATTTCTATGCAAGGGAAGGCATCAAGAGAGAATGGACAACTCCATACAATCCAGAGCAAAATGGAGTTACAGAACGGAAGAATCGAACCATAATAGAAGCTGCTAGGGCAATTCTGTACGACCAAGATATGCCCAAATTCTTATGGGCAGAGGCCTGCAATACAACAGCATATATCCAGAACAGAGTTCCCCATAGAGCCTTGGGGAAGGTGACTCCCGAGAGTGTGTTCACAGGCAGCAAGCTAGAGGTGAGCCACTTCAGGATATTTGGCAGCATGGTGTACTGTTGTGTTCCAAATGAAAAGAGGAAGAAGTTGGATCAGGCTGCAGAAAAGGGTTTTCTGATGGGCTATAGTGAGAATGTGAAAGCATATCGCATCTATATCCCAGAGAGCAGGAAAATCATGGTAAGAAGGGATGTAAAATTCCTGGAGGAGAGAGCCTTCAGGAAATCTCGGGAAATATCCACAGATACGCAGATTGAGGAGGATCCTCTAGTACAGCTTCAATGACCTACAAAGGATGAATCAAGTGCCACTCCAAGGCACAAGGATTCTGAGGAGATATCCTTCGAAGAAGAACAAGAAGGAGAAGTAAGACCGCCCACCACTGATGGTAGACCGAGCAGAGAAATTCAAAAAATTCTTAAGGATGCAGAAGAATTTGTTGCGGCCCCTAGAGAAGGAAAGAGGATAAGGAAACAACCAGATAGATATTAGGCACTGGTAGCTCAGGTTGGTGAAATGTCCACCTTTCGGGAAGTAACATAGCATAAAGTGTGGGTGGATGCCATGGTGGATGAGTATAGCTCCATCATGACAAATGATGTCTGGGAAGTAGTTCCTAGACCACAGGACAAATCAGTTGTAGGATCCAGGTGGATCTACAAGTTCAAATATGCTGCAGATGGTAGCATAGAGAAATTCAAGGCAAGATTTGTAGCTAAGGGGTATGCACAGAAAGAAGGCATTGATTATGAGGAAACCTTCGCCCCAGTAGCTCGCTACACTTCTATCAGATCCGCCATCTCTCTGGCTGCACAGATGGGATGGGAGATTCACCAAATGGATGTCAAGACAATGTTCTTGAATGGGGTGATAAAGGAGGAAGTGTACATAGAACAACTAGAGGGCTTCGAGACACATGAACATAAGAGTCATGTTTTAGGATTAAGAAAGCCTTATATGGTTTAAAACAAGCCCCCAGGGCATGGTATGGGCGGATTGATAACTACTTGCAGAAGATGGGGTTCGTCAAGAGTGACACAGACCCCAACCTCTACTACTTAAGAGTAGGAAATGAGCCACTTATTCTGGTACTTTATGTGGATGATCTGTTCTTGACAGGATCATCCAAGCTCATCAAAGATTGCAAGGAGAATCTAGCTATGAAATTCAACATGAAGGACCTAGGGAAGATGCACTATTTTCTTGGATTAGAAGTCTAGCAACAGAAAGGAGAAATCTTCCTAGGGCAAGGAAGATACACTACAGAAATCCTGAAAAGGTTTTAGATGGAAGACTATAGACCCATGGTCACGCCAATGACTACTAACTGGAAGAAGATAGACACAACAGGGGATGATGAGGCTGATCCCACCTTCTACAGGCAGCTCATCGGATCATTGATGTATCTAGTCAATACTAGACCAAACATCTGTTATGCAGTGAATACTCTCAATCAGTTCATGGTGAACCAAGGAGGGCTCACTGGGCAGCAACCAAACATATTCTCAGATATCTGAGAGGGACAGTTGAGTATGGGTTGAAGTACACTAAGGGCAATGAGGTCTAGTTAAGTGGGTTCACAGATGCAGATTGGGCTGGAAGCACAGTGGATCGGAAAATTACCAGTGGGTATTGTTTCAGTCTCGGATTAGGAATGACCTCCTCGTGCAGCAGGAAACAGAAATCCACAGCACTAAGTTCAACTGAGGCAGAGTACATGGCAGCAAGCACCACTTCGTGCAAGGCCATATGGCTCTGCAAGTTGCTCTTGAACCTGCTCAAGAGATGGATGGAACCGACTGAGATTATGTGTGATAATCATAGTTGCATTAAGCTCTCTCAAAATCCTGCGTTTCTTGACCGGTCGAAACATATTGACATTCGCTGCCAATTCATCAGGGACTATGTCCAAAGAGGAGCAGTACTATTGCGATACACTCCTACAGGAGAACAGGTAGCAGATATCCTCACAAAGGCTCTGAGTAAGATCAAATTCACTTACTTCAGAGAGAAGATGGGGATGGTCAAGAATCCCTTCCATTAGAGGAAAGGGTGGTCTCTAGAAGCAGAGGGAGATGCAGTACGGATGCAGCAGTGGCAAAGGCAGTGTCACAAGGCAGCAGTATAGGAAGCAGCAACACAGAGATGAGGGGCAACAACCAGGACAACATCAGCGCAACAGATATTATAGAGTCAGAGTAGTACAATGGTATCTTTCTTAAACACCTTCCTCGCTAAGAGGGAGTGTTGATTTCTATAGCATCGGGAAGTGTTCTAAGTCTCATTTTTGGTAGAGAGGCTTGGACAACAGTTATCCAGAGAACCCAAAAATCGTTTGTGGAAATTCCACTCGGATATGACTTTATTAAAATAATTAATTATTTTAATGTAGACCCTATGTTTAAACTTAGGGAAATTAAATAATTAAAGGGCATTAATATATCAGAGTGTGAATCTTCTAGAAAACAAAGATCAAGTCATCTTTTAATCTGAGCCATTGATTAACGATATACTCTTGGCTGTTGATTCATCAGCGAGAAGACTATAAGAGGAGACTTGAGGGCCATTTGGAAATCAAGCTGGGGACACTCTCAGTACCCGAAGGAAATTGATTATGAAGTAGGAGAATTCGATTTCAGTGGGTGAGATTGTAGAGGCAGGGTTGCAGAAGCAGAAGGAGCAGGGAGGAATCAATTATCGGAAAGCAGAAGTCTGGAGGATGAAGGGAAGGGTGAGTTGATCAGTAGCAAGACCCCCTCCACGCAGAGTTATGCAGTCCAGGGAGAGACTGCGCAGAGCTCTCACTCTAGATGACGCAGAGGGTGAAGGAGGTCACCTCGAGGGTCTGAAATTTGTCTGGAGGTTCCAGAAAATTCAACCAGGTGTTTGTGCTAATTTTTCTCTACTCATCAGATTCTTGTAAATGTACATTCCATTTTTTAAAATAAATACAAAACCCTCATCTGCTGCACTGGTTTTCCCACATTGGGTTTTTTCGGGGACAATTGTCCAAAAATAATTATGTTCATATGGTTGTTTCTATTGTGCTACTTGTGTAACTTATCTTTTTGTTCTTATGCTCTTGATGATAGTGAATATCTGCAAATGTGTTTATTTCAGAATTTACTAAAGCATCTGTAAATAACTTATCTCTTAAGTAGGAGAAATAAACCAAGTATTGCAGTAATATTTTCCTTCTTGAAAATTTCACAAAAATCTGTTGAGCGATTATTCTCCTCCCGCTTTTGTCACCTTTGCTAAGCACTGTTATGCACCGACAGAACCTATGCCACACCATCAACTTCTGAAGACCAGAAGTTGCACTTCCAGACTTTGGCAAATTGCACAACAATTCTCCACACGGACTGTGTCACCCTCCTGGTGTTGCGTCAGCCTCTATGTGCGCAGACTGGCTCAGCGTAGCATCTGTGCAATGCAGGCTGCCCCTACATCACTCTATAAGGCTCTGTGTTGCCTCTGCGTCGTTTAGATGGCTCTGGGTCCCTCTTGGTGATGTGTTGCCTTCTTCTAGATCTCTGTTGCTTCAGCTGTCTTCCTGCAGCAATTATCTTCAGCCACTCTGCTGGTGGATCAACTTGATCTGCAATGCTCTGATACCATGTGAAAGTTTCAAAACAAAAACCCTACTGCAGTGTCTTGATCTACTTCACCTACTTGTTTGATTAATTAACAAGTTATTAATCTGAAGTATTCAGAAAAACATTAAAGAAAATAAAAACTACAGCCTACACATCTACAGATCATTTACTGAACAACATGCACATGTGACAAAATTACACAGATTTTTCGGATAAATGTCGTCGGAAAAACCGGTGCAACAACTCTAGAGGGTTTTATTATTATGCAGAATCCAAATACAACATTCAAGGCACCAGTAATGGTTTGCCCTACCGAGAAAATACATGGCAGGTGTACCTTTCACTCGGAGACAGAAAATATGGCTAATCAAACCCTCACCAAGGAATTACGAATTCGAGCCCTTTCTGGCCCTCTGGAACCCTCAGCGCTGCCTCTACAGCCTCTGCGTCGGCCCCTACTAGCCAACATACCCACTACATCACCCTAACTGGTGTTGCGCTGCCTCTGCGCTGCCCTAGTTGGGCCTGTGTCACCCTGTCTGGGCTTACGCAAGCTCACAATCTTCTGCGTGATATTGGCTAGACTGCATCCCTCTGGCTGGCCTCTGCGTTACCTGGTACAAGCTGCCTCTCTGCTATTGTATTCTCAGTCTTGGATCAGATCATCCCTTCCCGATCTTTGCTCCTCACTGCACTGCAAACTCACATCTAGTTCCTTAGCAAACCCTGCCCCAGAGATTCGACTTAGCTTCAGTGCTCTGCAATGTGTGTGCCCTCCAAATGACCCCAAGCCCTTCCTTTATACTTTTCTCGTTGGGAAACTAACTGTTGGAAATACTAAGAGGGGGGGTGAATTAATATTTCTTATCAATTAGCACTTTTAAATCTTTTCAGAGCATTAGTTAATCTTCAATTATTCTTGATGTTTATCCAGTAACAACAGTAAATAACAGAACACAATAGGCACACGAATTTTAGGTGGAAAACCCCCTCCGGGTCAAAAACCACCGAATGATTTTCTAATAAATTCTTTAATCTTCAGCCCCAACTAAAATGAAAGGTACAACTTCCTAGAATTCTAAAACAACATTCTTCTCTATTTCCCACTGGAAGGATGCGCCAATGCTCTGGTTTCTTCAGTAGTCAACTAAATGGATGCCCCAACATCCTAGACCAACCTACCACCCTGAAGTGTTCACAGGATCCAACCTGTAGGTGACTTCATGCACAAACCTAGCACCTCCTTTCCACCCTATAATGATCAGAAATAAGACGAGTGCGGACTCCCGTACCAGGGACAATGATCCACGATACAATGTGATTCACAATGACTTTCTTGAACTAGACCAATCACCCAATCACACTATGACCTGCAACCCAACCATAACATTATCCAACAATGACACATGCCTCCCAACAATCCTCTCCAACTCTAGGAAAATTGACTCTTTTACAATAATGACTCTTACAATTTTGCAATGATGATTTTTACAATACTGAGTTTCGACACGACCTGATACTTGACTTGATACTACTTCTTTGAACACTAGCAGTTGTTGAGGTATGGTTGTGCTTGCTTCAAGTAATGGTACTTTGGCGTTGCATTGTCCTTCTAGTATGTGTCTAAGTTGTCCTATTGTGTCCTCCTTCCTACACATGCATTAATGAACAAGACCCAAACCAATGTACAAACAAAATACTTACACTGTCCTACAAACGATATGTCAGAGAAATATTCAAAATTCAAATGTAAATACGTTCAACATTTATTAACGAAACCCAATCAAACATACATACAAAATACTTACATTGTCTTGCATAAACACATGTCAAAGATGATATTTAAATTAAAATTCAAACACTAATCATACATACCATGTTGTAGCAGAATTACCCTTGACTATTGAAGCGTTGTCCTTACTACAGTGATCCTTGAATGCATAATTTTTCTTGCCTTCTAGAAGCTCGGTATTGAATCTACTATACCTATGTAATTTCATATCTCCAAGGTCTGAAATTGCGTCCTGTGGTAGCCCTATGAGTCCTCTTTCCAACCCCGTTGGTTTGATCAATATTGGATTCTTCAAGAAATAGTTATGCCCAATATCCTACAATGACCTGATTATAGACTGGGTTAGTAGAGCGTGTTAGTGTCAGTCTTTGCATCCTGTCACCAGTGATTAAATGGACCCTTATCATGCCTTAATAGGGTCCCTAAGTCAAATTTTTATCATTTCACTAAATCTTTAAGTAAAAATTTGGTCACTGGGCATTAGGTCTAGGAGTGTTTCCACTCTTTCCAAAATTTTAAATTGCTGGTTCATGTCATCAAATAAGCTGTGTATCATCGTTCAAAGGTTTTCATCATCATTTCAATCATCTCCATTGTTGTGGCTCATTTTCATTTACCTTTGAAATATTTTTCAAAACACCAAAAAAGCATATACGTTAGAAAATGTAAAAGTTTGTGTCATAGAAGAATTTTGATTTATATGTTGGAACATTTAACATTACGTGATGAGATGTGAAGGTGGGTCGAGTCAGGCTCGGTCACGTGAAGAACAGTTCAAGAGCCAGACCGAAGGGCGCGTTCAGGGAATTGCACACTGGACAGGGTCGAGTCGAGCTCATTCATAAGCTCAAGAGGGATTAGCGTGGCAGAACACTGAATCAGTTTGGGAGGGCTACGCCATGGAGTAAACGAACTTATTTCCCAAAGGCAGAGAAAGGGCACATTTCCCTTAAAAACTTAAGAGTTCTAGAGAAGGCGCAAAGGGGAAAATAGACGGTCGGGATCAAAGCGCAGAACTGGAGCGGAGAGATGGACGACGGAGATTAAATCGCAAGCTGAAAACCAAAAGTTTCAAAAGACAGGCACGTGAGGTAAATGATAAACTGGCTGAAGTGCGATATGCAATGCCCAGTGGGACCCGACCGCATAGCGCACATTGCTAGTTTTAATAGTTAAGGGCTAAGGTAAATGATATACTCGCCGAAGCATGATGCGCGATGTGGTGGGGCCCGATCACAAAATTGCAAATCGCGAATTTCAAAGGATAATCACTGAGGTAAGTGATAAAGTCTCTGAAATCCGACATGCGATGCTCGGTGGGACCCGATCGCATAGCGCACATCACAAAACTTAGAAGATAAGTGTCAAAGACAAGCTAAAATCAGTGAAATGTGATGTGTGGGCGGATACGACGCAGTTTCAAAAGTGAATTCCAAAGGTTTTCAGATCCGGAAGTAAGGCATTTTCATGCATTAAACCATGTCAGAGGAAGAAAAGAGGTTATAACGTGAAACTGGTGAAATTCCTTGGCAATGAAGAAATAGGCAGAACACGGCAGAGAAACTCGGGTAAGTGACCCGACGCAGAACAAAGGAGAAGAGGCAGAGTCGAGTAGCAGGTGATACAAGTGACAACGTTTGAAGCACAGGGGCATAGGCAGAGTCGGGCAGAAAAGCGTATAGCGGCACCGTTAGGAGCACGAAAACTGGGTCAAGTTGGGCATGGAGGCGTCGTTACAAAGCTGTGCAACCACTACATCATGACCAGAAAGGCCACCTCAGCACCGCGGGAGGACGCGTCAGCAACATCAAATTCAGCAAACAAACAATATTTCCAATTTGAATTTTCTCTCTCAAGTATGATTGTACAAGTTATATTAACAACTTAGGTAGTCGAATAGTTTCAAGTTCAGCAGTTATGAACCATTGTGATGTATTTTAGTAGATAGAAATAAAGAAAAGTGGTTCCGAGTTTTGGACCTCTGGATGACTATTAGTTTATGACTGAATTTTCTTAGAAATTAAGGAAAGAAGATCAAGTTTCCTACACGTGTTGATGTTGATACGTCTTTCCTGTTTCGCTCTGTGGCTATTCCTCTTTGGATGAAGTGAAGTAATGTAGTAGCCGGTCTCTTAATTACATTTGTGAGTAAGAGTTAAATAACCTTAATTTGCGCTCCTTCACCTCATCTCTTCTCTCTTCATAAACTCTTGATAGAAATTTAAAGTGATAGATTCTATGTTTATAGCATATTATTTTAAGTTCTCTCTTCCTCCACAAATTTCCTCTGAAACTTAAAAGTGGTAGATTCTATGTTTTCAACATATCATTTTGAGTTTCTCTTACAGTTCTTCTTTTTGTTCCATTCAAATATCAACAGTTTATGGCATTGTGAAGGCTTTCATTATATCAGATTATTGATGGTATTAAGTAACTGAATTCCAAGGGTGTTAAACAAAGGCCATTTGATATGGTAATTGTGACATACATTTATAAAATGTCTTAAGCACCGATTCCTTACCACAACCAAGGGATTGTTTCTTGAGATACAACATACATCATGATTCCATTCAGTTAAGAGCCTTCATTAGTCATTAGGGTTTCAAGGTCACCAAACTCCCATTTCATGCATAAAATCCAACAATTGGAGGAGTGGTAATAGGCAAGTATTTTCAATAAATTTGATTTCAAATGTAATTTATGTTTTTATATGTAATAATGGTTCCAAAGTTTCAAAATTTCAAAAAAGATCCTAAAGTTCAAAAGGCAAAGGTGAATTGATGAGGTGGGCCATCCTATCTCATTAATGACTAAGACATCTGTTAATTTTGGACAACTAGGTCCAAACTCCATGTTGTGATACTCAGATGAAGATGCCAATATTTTTATTGGACTCCTCTTTCGGAACGGTGCAAGATTGATCTAAAGATCGTCTTGATCCAATGAGCAAAACATTTATTTTGAATTTATTCAAAATATGTGCAGGTTGGCCTGAAGGCTTGGAGCCCCAGCAGTTGTGTCACAGACCCTCATTGATGGATATAAATTTGTCAACGTTGGAGGACATTTTCACTCATCCATCACATCACATTCTCTCTCCTCATCTGATTGGTTCGATCACATTGGAGGCTCTTCTTCATTCACGCGTGGGAAACACAACAAAGATATTTTTGTTTTTTGACCTAGGGTTTTTCAGCGTAGAGTTGACCAGTGTTGACTTTGGTCAATGCTTGGTCAAACTGACCCGAAACTTGGTGAAAATTTCGATTTCCTCAATCCACATTTTTTCGCACAAATCCTGAGGCTGGACGTTGACTTTGACTTGGCTGCGTTGACTTTGATGCTGCTGCTGTTTGCGTTGACCATTGATTGTGATAGTGTTGACTTTCGTTGACTTTTGGGTTTGACTAATCTGGCTGTCCAAGAGGGTTGTGTGACTCTTCTGGTTGGCTGACCGTATTGAGACTTTGCTGGCTGAAGCATCCTGCTGACCACTGTAACGCACCAACACTCTTATACATTTTGGCTTTTCTTCTGTCGATCTATTGGTATGTTCTATCAACATTTTACTTTATTGTTTATGTGATTGCTGATTGATATTGGGATAAAAAGTAAAGTTGCACCAAGCATAGAACATCTACAAAAATTTACATGGTATCAAAGCTGAGGTGAAGACAAAGCCCTAGTTTGTAGCAATCATCGAAGAAGAGCATGGATTCCTCTAACTACAATGGCTTTAAGACTAATGACAAATTGACTGGGAATGATGACTTCCATGCCTGGAAGATGACATTGGATCTTGTGTTGGAAGACCAAGATTTCATGGACTATGTGCGGGGTAAAACAAGAGCCTCCATCCACTGCAACTGTTGTTGCCAAAACAAGTTACAAGAAGGGGGAAATCAAAGCAAAGCTGATGATAAGGGACTCAATTCATAAGAATTTGATTGCCTACATCTCTGAGCTAGGCACATCCAAGGAGATGTATGATAAGTTGGTCAACATGTCCAAGGCAAAAAATGTGAATCAAGTCCTATTCTTCAAGAACCAATTGAAGAATCTAAAGAAAGACAAGGATGAGTTTGTTCAATCATATTTTCTGAAGCTGACCAAAATCAGGAATAATCTGCTGGCTATTGGGGAGAAAGTAGCTGACCGAGAGATGGTTCTCACCTCACTTGGATTTCTCTCATCCGAATGGCATGTATTCAACACTACCATTCTCAATAACAATGTCATACCTAATTTTGACGAAGTATTATCGAGATGCGTACAAGAAGAGACAAGGATGAAGGAATATGAAAATGAAGGAAATGCTGCCTTCGCTGTTCATACTAAGAAGAAGAACTTTGGTGGTCCAAGGAACAAAGGAAGAGCAGGGGCCCAAGGAAAGAAAGGAAAGTGTTACACTTGTCACAAGGCAGGTCACTATGCTAGAGAATGCCCTTTCAAGAAGGATTCTCCTGATGATGACAAAAACAACAACAACCAGAGGAATGGCAATCAAAGGAACAACAGGTTCAAGGGGAAGAGGAAGGCTCCCTCCGGCGGAAATGGGCAACCTTTTGAAAGGTCGAGAAATTCCAAGTATGAGGAATCAAATGTTGTTGATAAAAGAAATAAATTCATTCTTGTATCTGCCCTCTTTGCTTCATCTCCACCCAACACTATGGATGTCTGGTTGATAGATAGTGGTGCCTCAAGGCACATCACTGGGTTCAAGGAAGCACTTTCTGATATGGTTGAGAAGGATACTATTCTGGAAATTATCCTTGGAGATAATGCCACATATCCTGTGAAAGGAACAGGGACTGTGACGCTCCACTTGTCTCAAAGTCAAGTCCTCTGTTTGCAAGATGTACTATACGTACTTGATTTGAAGAAGAACCTTGTGTCTATATCGGCCATGGAAGACAAAGGTTTCAATGTGGCATTCATTGATGGGAAGGTGCGCATCTGGAAGAATAGTTTCAAGGAAGCTATCACGATTGGGTTTAGAGTTGATACACTCTACCAGGTTGGAGGAAGTCCACTGGGAGCGATGACGTGTGATACTATCCGATAGACTGAACTATGACACCGGAGGTTTGGACATCTTCACTACAAGGCCCTTCCCGAAGCAAGTAAGGTGGTGACGGGAATGCCCGAGTTCTCAAATGATCATGACGGTGTATGTAAGGGTTGTGCCGAAGGAAAGCATACAAGGGGACCTTTCCCCTCAAGCGTCACAAAGACATATGATGTCTTGCAATTAGTACATTCTGATATGTCTGCCATGTTGCCCGTTATATCTTTGGGAGGATGTTCTTATTATATGACGTTCATAGATGACTTCTCTCGTAAAACATGGATATACTTCTTGAAAAAGAAGGAAGAGGCTTTCATGTGGTTCCATACCTTCAAAGCCTTGGTGGAAAATCTAACAAGAAAGAAGATTAAGATATTGAGGACCGATAATAGCACTGAATATGAGCTGAACGAGTTCAAGAACTTTTGCAGAGAAGCTGGCATCAAGAGGGAGACCACAACTGTCTATACTCCTGAGCAAAATGACATTGCTAAACGAAAGAATAAGACCATTGTGCAAGTTGCCCATGCCATGCTATGTGACCAAGGTCTACCGAAGTTTTTGTGGGGAGAAGCTGCAAACACTGCCATGTACATACAAAATCAATGCCCGCATTCTGCTCTGGATTCCAAAACTCCCGAAGAGGTTTTCTCTGGTAAGAAACCTAACCTCTCACATTTTAGAGTTTTTGGATGTCGTGTTTATTTTCATGTACCGAAGGAGAAGAGAAAGCTGGATGCTTCTGGAAAGAAGGGAATGCTTGTGGGCTACAACGAAACTTCGAAGGCCTATAGAGTCTATGTGCCTGGTCAAAGGGAAGTGGAGATATGCCACGATGTTACCTTTGAAGAAGATGCTTCCCTGAGAAAAGTAGTCAATCTTCTGAGATCGAAGAAAGATCTTGAAGCAAGGCCTGGAAATCAAGAAGAACTGAAGGATGAGACGATGTCCAATGCTGAAGGACCGATGGACCCAATTGATCCACCTCCTTCGATGAGGAAGAGACCATCATGGCTCAGGGACACTCTCGCGGATGTCGAGCGACATATGGCCCCAAGGACATTCCATGAAAGCAAGAAGCCAAATAGATACCAAGGGTATCTAGCAGCCATGAGTACTATTATACAATCTGAACCTGGATCTTTTGAGGAAGTTGTAAAGCATCAAGTCTGGAAGGATGCTATGCACAAAGAATATGAGTCCATAATGAAGAATGGTGTATGGGATGTGGTTCCAAGACCGAAGGACAAAGCAGTTGTCACCTCGAAATGGCTCTACAAGATCAAGCATGGGTCTGATGGAAGTGCTAAAAATTTCAAGGCAAGATTCGTTGTCTGTGGCTTCTCTCAAAAGGAAGGCGTAGACTACAATGACATATTTTCACCTGTGGCCCGATATACCACCATCTGATCTATCATAGCCCTTGCTGCTATGCAAGGATGGAGTCTTCATCAGATGGATGTGAAGACTGCATTTCTGCATGGAGCGATAAAGGAAGAGGTGTATGTGGAGCAACCTCTGGGGTTCGAAGTCCAGGATCGGGACACCCATGTGTGCAGGTTGAAGAAAACCCTCTATGGGTTGAAGCAAGCACCCAGAGCTTGGTATGAGAGGATAGATAACTACCTGATGGAGCTGGGCTTAACTCGTAGTAATGCTAATCCAAACCTTTACTTCAAGGTTGATAGAGAAAAGCCTCTCATTCTCGTGCTGTATGTGGACGACCTCTTCCTGACAGGTGCTGACCCTCTCATTCATTAGTGCAAAAGGGAGCTCGCCGCTGAGTTCAAGATGAAGGACCTAGGACTGATGCATTATTTCCTAGGCCTGGAGGTCTGGAAGAGACCTGGTGAGATTTTCCTTTCTCAAGGAAAATATATTGTGAAGCTTCTTGAAAGATTTGGAATGGTGGACTGTAAGTCCGTGTCGACACCGATGGAGCTCAACTTTAAGAAGTTGAGTGGTAGTGCTTGTTATGAAGGTAAATCTTCTCTGCGAAGAGAGACGATCCCTCTAGCCCTAGAGTGGGTCTAGTAACAAAAGGACAAGCTAGAGCGTAGGTTCCTAATTAATGAATGAAATAGACGAGGTGGATCAACCTACCTGGAGTTCAACGTTGTTGTCATGGTTGTTGTAGTGGTGGCCTCTTGATTCCTGTCTTGGCGGGTCACAATCCTTTCACAGCAATGCTTGGATACCTGCACAAAGATCAGCAAACAAGAGCAGCATACGAAACAACAATCTCATTCATAACTACTAACCAGTCAAGGAGGGTTAAGCATATTGCATCAAATAAAACACATCAACGCAAAATGGGAACCAGATAATAGTCATGCATATGTATTGATAGAAGAAAGAGTTACAACCAAGCCTTGACGTCGCAGTCTCCTTCAGCAGGGTTCAGTCGAAGTGTGTCTCGATGAATTTCAAGGGAATTCGCACAGGATGAAGACACAAGCCTAAGCTCTCTCTATAAGGCGCCTCTTCTGTTCTATCTTTTCTAGCAAAGTGAATAGAAATCTCTTCAACTTTTCTGCTATAATATGTTCAGTTCAGCTAGCACATCAATGGAAGATGGTTATATTTATAAAGGGAGAGGAGGAGGTTGGGATCCCTACTATGGTGGAAGGGAGGCCTTATCCCTTGGGAGGTTTCCCCAAAAGGTGGAAATAAGAGGCCAAAGGAGGAAGGCCGTGGTTATTCAGTCGAACCACTCCCTATGACTCGCCCACAAAGTTGTTATGATCGAAACTTCGCCTCTATTTTTAAAAAACTTTCCATAAACAGATTAGCACGGGCAGCTAACCGAGACAGAGCGCCAGCTGGCGCGGGGACCAGTTTTAATTTGCCTCATAGGCGCAAGGGCATAACGGGCTACCAGTGCCAAGGCAAAAATAGGTGTTTCTGATGGTCTGTTAAGGAAATGGTCAACAGAAGGGATGTTGTCCTCATGGCAAGGGATGCAATGATGGTATTTGCAAGGCATGACACTTTATTTTGATCACAGAAATGAGCCTCCAATGTGCAGGATGGGGATTGCAGGGACGGTGACAAAATGTTGTGTAACAGATGCCCCCTAAGGCATGAGGTCCAAGAGAGAGGAAGGGGTGAAATGCTTTACGAGAATGCGTTCGAACCAAACACCGCCGTCGAAAAACCTGCAATTACAAATACAACTGATATCTCTGAGACATGAACATGTGGCATGGGTGCAACCATCCATAATATAGTACATATAAAGTAGGATCCAAGGTATGGACGCAGCCATCCAACAGTAAGGATCAATAAATAGACTCAGGTATGGTCGTAGCCATCCAATCAAAAAGTCATGTAATAAAGCCATGATAAACCACAATATCTCGCAGCCTGGGTCTTATCAGACAAAACCCAGGGTCTTGCGCTCCATATCGACCCGAACAAGTACAAATTCAAGCATGCGAATATGTGAGCTAGAGTCAAACATGCAAGAATATCACCTGATTACCAGCCAATGATGAAAGTTGTTAACAGGCGCGAGAGAAACCACCAATAATGACAATGGCTCTCAAGGTACAACAGGTACAATCCACGGAATGTGAACAGTGAGCTGACGTCGAACACCTGCATAATCACTTGATCGAAGGCCAATGATGTGGATCTGTCGTCGAATGTGAAGAACCTGCCATTGAGGCATGCAGGCTCCAAGGTACTGGTAGGGAGTCTCTAGACCAACTTCCTGGATAATGAGCTGAAGTTGGCAGGAAGTGACCTGGTCGAAGGAGGGCCATAATGTTTCTCACATCATTGACACAAGACAAAGGAATATGATGAAAGTGAATTAGGAACAACAGAGAATCAAAGGGAGGTTGAAAACTGCAGAGGCAAACTTCTCTTGAACATATCAGCGACACGACTCTGGATATGGCAGAGTTTGACATCAAAGGGATCTGAGGTCATGATGATGTGGCAGAGAGCAGATGAGAGGTCAAAATAGATTACCCAAACCCATGAAGGCAAAAATGACGAAATGAGATGTCCCCAACCTGACACGAAAGCAGACGAGTGTCATGTTCAAGAGCGACATACTGCCGACACAACTAAGAACTGGTTCAATTTTCCCCCACCATTTCTGGCGAGTACCCCAATTATTTTTGAAAACAAGCTTGAAGGGGATATCATATGCTTGCGCTGTAAGTTTTTCCTTAGGACAAATCCAACCTAATACATTTTACGAGCCCTAGGAAGGAGGAACTCGAGTAACGTCATGGTGACGACGTCTGATGTCATCACGGTTTAACGAGTTTGAAAAAGGAAGAACTCGACGTCTTTTCATGTTTAGAGAGTTTGAAAAGAAGCGGAAAAGAAAAATCCAGCATGTCCCTTCTCGTAAATAGTCTCTCAGATCCGAAAAGGTAGAAAACAATGTCTGAAAGAACCTCTTAGTCGTGATAGGCTAGGGTATTCCTTTTTCGTAAATAATCTATCCCAACCTGAAAAAGGGGTAAACGTATACTAGGTAGATATCGTCTCGCATCCATTTAACGAGTTCAAAACGACAAGAGTCTTGGCAATCTTTTCAGTTTTAGAGAGTCAAAAAAGCGCTGAAAGATGACTCCAGTAGTGACTTTTTCGTGTTTTTACCGAGTCCGAAAAAGTATAAAATACAACTCGTGACTTCATCGCTATCTCATTAAAGACCTGTCGCCGCACAAGAAACAAACGTAAAACCCATTTCTCGAAATAACATAATGTAATAATCGAAAAACATGTCTTAAAACCTAATTAGGGTTATGAAAAGTTATAAAATGCAAAAAATGATAAAAAAACAATTACTTTTCACTTTTACCTCTTGTGGAGTAATAGTTACCCATTTTACATTGCGATTTTGCAGCGACGATAGCGAGTAATCCAGGAGACCAATCTCGAATCCGTCAGTTCTAGGTAAGAGCCAACATCCTTCCCCACATTTTAAGCCTTCTTTTATTACCTACAAATTTCAGTTTTAATTTCTGAGGGGGGGAATTGTGAAAACTAGGGCACAACGGTTGGCACGAGTTTCGAGCACGGACTCGCACCAACCATTCGATTTTTTGAACAAGGGCACGCCCATTGGCGCGACTATTTCTAAAACAGTCACACCAACCTCGCAGACCTTTCAAAACTTACAATGCAAGTGAGCAAGCCTAAATTTCACAAATATTGTCTTTGGATTTGGCTAATAATGTCCATATGAACATGTTTGCAGGTGAAAAAATGGCAAAATGTTAATCAAGTGGAAGGAAAAGGAACATAGTGAAGAGGATGAGCTTGCCATGGAGAATGAGAGATGCATGGAAGCTCTCAAAGACTGTGGACTGAAAAAGTTCTTCATGACACCATGCCTTAGAGCTCAACCAGAGCTGCTGTAATACTTGATCAGTATTTGGGACGAGGATCAGGAAAAAATCATTCTTCGAGATCAGGAACTCAAGATTGATGTTTTAGATATCTATTTCATAACAGGATTGTCGCGGAGGGGAGTAGCACCAATCTTAACCGGCAACTGGCCTACCATGGAGAACATGAGCATGGTAATTGACAGGGTATGTCCAGGGGCACGGAAAGGATCAAAAAGCAGGAAAGTGGATATCCAAACTATCCTGGATTTAGCACTGAAGGTAGTGCTACACACGATCACACGAGCTGCGGGATCACAAGCACCTCACGAAGCAACAAAAAAAAAAACTACTTCTTGTTGTAGACTGCTTGATACCGACCATCTACAACTAGGCAGAGGTAGTAACAATCAATATAAAACGTCAACTGAAAAAGTGCAAGAAGACCAAATTGAAACAATTCGGTTATGGGTCTATCCTGGTATTGTTCATCCTAGAACGACTACCAACCTTTCAGTGTCAGGAGGTGATAGTCCCGACACCGCCAGCACTGTAACCACGGATGGCCCGATGGGCAGATCTGATGCCAAGGTCAGGGGGTAGTCAGTAGATGTCCTGGAGACCCAAGTTCTTTGATTGGCTCCGCCGACAATTGATTGTCGTGGAGGATTGGCCCTACTCTGGCATAGATTTCACTGGTGATCCGGACCTCCCACTCCCAAAAGGAGAGGATTGGGATGAAGCACTTGGTAAGTCTCATTTTTAATTTTCATGAGCATTATGATTTTTTTGGTATGTATGTTCCATGCATTTGCAGATGTAGGCCTAGAGAGACCTGCAGGGATGTCTCCGATAGCGAGGCGAATACCTCGGGACTTTGATGTTGCTCCTCAAGGTGAGGAGGAGGAGATCGTGCACAACTTAGAGGGAATCGGTCGTGGGGTTCCAGACTATACGCGATTCGACGATGTTCCTTGGTCATATCAGAGACACATTGTAGGGGTGTCAAACTGAGTTCACTGCTTGCTGAGGCGACTTGTCCCGGCAGTGACATGCTATCATGATCATCATGCCGATTAGACACCTAGGCTTTATTTTTGCATATTTTTGAGAGACATGATGTCTCAGGATGTAACAGAAACACACATATTTTTTGACTCTTATGGTGCACACTGATGCAAACATTCGATATATATATATATATATATATATCTATTTTCCTATTTGATATGAGTCTCTCATGTGATGATGATTTTACAGATTACACAAATGTCTATCCAATACAATGTTGGCCACTGTATCAATTAATGCATTCATTTGTCTAGGAATATGTTGATATGTGATATAATCAAAATGTCTTTCCAGCAAACAAACATGTAAATACAATCTTAAAATGTGAGGGTTTCTAACTGAATAATGCCCATTAAGTTGAAGAACAACAAGTTGTGAGTCTAGATTTACAACCAATGCACTAATGCTGAGGGTAATCGCCTCGGTTAACAGTGCAATGACAACATTATATTTAGCAACATTGTTTGTAGTTCGTCCTAGACAAATACCTTGCAGGTCTATCAACTCACCAGCAGGATCATAAATCACCCAGGCTGCCGAAGACAAGTTCCGGGTACTGGGGAAGCACCATCCGCGAAACCGACATAAGGGGTAATAGACATCTGCATAATAAGCAACAACCCAATAAGCAGGAAAACGTTCACAAAACACACCAAGCCAAAAAATGTACGAAAATGAAAAGAACACCTATGTACACAAGGTATGCACGAATGACTCATGCATAATACTTTTTGAGATACAACCCATTTTTGAGCTGATCTAAAGGATGACCTTCGTAATCAATGAGCTCATAGGCCCCATTCTTCAAAATGCGTTTAACGATGTAAGGCCCATGCCACATGGGTTGAAATTTCCCTGCCCCCAGATTATCATCAGCTTGGTCATACAGGAGGACAAGGTCTCCTTCTACAAAGGAGCGAGGGGAAACCAACTGGTCAAAATGGGCTTTGACCCGCTTCTTCTATGCTTCGATGAGCAAAGTGGCAAGTTTCATCCAGCCTCTCTAAGTAAAGAAGACGCTCTTCTTCAGGTGAAGTGTGGTGAAGTGTTGGGCAGTAATTCAACAGCCAACTTGAGCGAAGGTATTTCACACTCAATCGGAAGGGCAGCTTCCAGACCGTAAACAAGCTGGAATGGAGTGAATCCGGTCACATCCTTCACTGAGGTTCGGTATGCCCAGAGAGCTGAAAATAACATGAGATGCCAGTTGGATTTGTGGATCCCAATCGTACGTTGAAGCATGGTAACAAGAACTTTGTTCACAGCTTCGACCTGGCCATTGGCCCGAGGATAGTACAACGTTGAGCTGTCGTGACGCAAGCCCAACCTGGAAGTCAACTCTACCACCATATAATGCTGAAAATGGGAACCATGATCAGTAACGATGGCTTGAGGGACACCAAACCTAGAAATGATGTGATTGAATATGAATTGAGCTGCTGTCTTATCGTCGGCGGCAAGTGTAGGCATTGCTTCACCCCATTTGGTGAAGTAGTCAACAGCTACGATAATATAAGCATGCCCCTCGGCCGAGTGAGGGTTACACGTCATAAAATCGACGCCCCACTTTGCAAAGGGACCAACAGTAATGACAGGGTGGAGATGTGTAGGTGGCGCGTGCATTTTGTGTTGATAGATCTGGCAATCATGACATTTACGGACAGCAACAATGCAGTCCTTGAAGATAGAGGGCCAAAAATACCCAACACGAAGAATCTTCTATGCAGTGGCATAACTAGACATGTGATCGCCACAGGCGTCACTGTGGCAATCATTCAAAACTTTCTCAGCCTCCTCGAGAGTCAAACACCGGCAGAGAATGGAATTGACTCCGATGCGGTAGAGTGTATCTCCGAAAATACAATAAGGTTGCAATTGATGGTAGATGCATCGACGAGCATCCTTCGTCAACTCAGATCTAAAAGTGTAAGTCTAAAGATATACGATGATATCACCGCACCAAGGATCGAGTGTGCTAATTAGAAAAAGCATATCATCTGGAATGCATTCTTCACAACCAAACGGAGCAGAGTCATAGGGAAGGGGTAGATAAAATCGAAAAATACTAATTACTTCTTCGACTTGGCAGTAGTAAATTACAGATCAAACTCTTGGAGGATAAAAATCCACTTTGAGTATTTCCCCCCCAAGAATTATCAAGACAATATGGAGGTCATGGGGTTGCATTCAGAAATCACAGTCACAGTACACAACAAAATACAATGACGAAAACACTGAACCGCTTGAAATGCAGCTAACGCTAACTTCTTGACATGGGCATAACATGTTTCAATATTGAAAAGGTTTTTGAGAGAGATAGTAAATAACATGCTCGTCACCGTCATCATTGTCTTGAACCAGAACCATGGCAATTGTGCTAAAAGCGACAGAGAAATAGAGGGAAAAATCACGATGATAGTTCAGAGAACGCAATAGAGGAGCGTTGACAAGAAACGACTTCAAACCATGAAAATACTTCTGGGCGATCTCATCCCAAAGGAAAGGGAAGCCCTGCTTTAGTAATCGCATGAACCCTTTAGCTACTTCGACATAGTTAGGTATAAAACGACGTAAAAAATTGGCCTTCCCTTACAGACTCTGCAGCTGATGTAACAAAGATGGAGAGGGGAGATTAATGATAGCCTCAACTTTGAGCGGATCAAGGCGAATCCCTTC